>PVHT020000193.1:8035828-8105945 GCA_004024745.2 Catagonus wagneri
TTTTTTTTTTTTTTTTTGCCTTTTGCCTTTTCTAGGGCCGCACCCGCAGCATATGGAGCTTCCCAGGCTAGGGGTCTAATTGGAGCTGTAGCCGCCGGCCTACACCACAACCACAGCAACGCAGGATCCGAGCCGCGTCTGCAAACTACACCACACTCATGGCAACGCCGGATGCTTAACCCACTGAGCGAGGCCAGAGATCGAACCTGCAACCTCATGGTTCCTAGTCGGATTCGTTAACCACTGAGCCACAAGGGGAACTCCATATTTCCTGATTCTATACCATGCCATGCTATGCACCATACCATATCATATACCACGCTACTCTAGGTTACCAGCCACAGTCCTTCTTGTCGTTTCTTTATAATTACAGCAATCCTGTCTAGTCCTACTCCAATTACCTCCATTAACTTCTCCCTGGCTCCTGCACCTCTGGACTTATATTGCATTTGTGATCAGTACCATGCAATAGAAGACTGTATATGTGCTGGCTTTTATTGTTCTCCAGTTATTTGGTCTGTAATTAATTAATTAATTTATTTATTTTTTAGGGCCGCATCTGCAGCATATGGAAGTTCCCAGGTGAGCTGGTGAATCGGAGCTACAGCTGCTGGCCCATACCACAGCCACGACCAAGCGGGATCCGAGCTGCCTCTTTGACCTACACCACAGCTCATGGCAACGCAGGATCTGAACCCATTGTGTGAGGCCAGGGATGGAACCTGCATCCTCGTGGATACTAGTTGGGTTTGTAACCTGCTGAGCTACAATGGGAACTCCCTACTCCCTGTGCTCTTTTAGTGGCAAGCAACAGAAGCCTCACTCACCTGCGCTTCGTTGAGAAGCCAATATATTGGCTCCTAAGAGCCCCAGCCAGATGCCCCGCCTTCATTCAGGCATGGTTGTTTGCAGGTCCTCAGGTGATGTCATCAGAAAGACACCTTTCTCTCCTTCCCTTAATTCCAGCTTCCTCTATTTAGGCTTCATGCTCAGGCTGGATCTCACCACTTGGCAGTGAACGTGGCCATTCTTAATTCTCATCACACTTTGAAATCCCCATCAGGTAATTCTGTTTTGCGTTATGCCTGGGCCCCCAGTCCCTTAGTCAGCCTACCCAGCCACATGGCACAGAAATTCAGCCTCACGAAGAGCAAATACACGTAACACATACAAGCCCTGGGAACCCAAAAGAGGGACACAAAAGGCTTCAACCTGATCTTTTATCGATGCCAGATATCAGACCAAGATGGACTGTGACAGGTCCAAAAGCATTTTGCTCATTTATTAGACATTTCCCTGCCACCTACTATGTCTCCAGCACACTTCAGGGGACTTGGGTGAATAAGACTCGATCCGTGTTTTGATGATCTCCGAGAGAAGCAGACAAAACAGACCTATTAACAGCCATAATGCACCACAGCAACACTGTGCACGTGTGGGCTGCGCTGGGGGGTATTTGGAGTATGTGTTCCCAGTCTCCCTGGGCTCCAGGTTCCTCAGGTACCATATGTAAGAAAGATTGTGTTGAATGTTTTCTAAATTCTCTCTCAGCTTGAATATTCTGCTGCTTATTTCTCTCCTTCCGTTGTAACTGGGGCAGTTATTTAGCTCGGTGGGGATGTGGGTGGACTCCAGCTAAACACACTTGCAGATCACCTTAGGGGTTCTCTTAACAACGGTAGAAGCAGTTTCCAGGATGGCTGTTTAAAGTGATTTATGTATGCTACAGAGGAAAATCCCTTAGAACAACAGAAGCAAAGGGTCGTGACTTGCAGGGAAAATGGAAAGTGGGTATGTTTAATGACAATGCTAAAAGGTCTGCAGACTTCAACCTATAGGAAAGGGAAAGGACTGTTGAGCAAGAAGAATTTCCTTTGAATAGCCCATGTTCAAAATTTATTAAGCAAATTGAAAATTTTTTATTAAAGTATAATGGATTTACAAGGTTGTGCCACCATGTTCAAAATTTAGAGTGTAAATAGATGCTGAGACAAGGACGGGGCTTTCATTTTCTTTTGGCCTTCAAATGGCAACCCAAATCTGGACTGGAAGTTTTGTGCCAAACCTTAGGTATGATTACACATCAAAATTTGAAATGTCTCTTTTTCTTTATTCTTTGTGTGTGTGTGTGTGTGTGTGTGTGTGTGTGTGTCTTGTCTTTTTTTCTTTTTAGGGCCTCACCTGAGGCATACTGAGATTCCCAGGCTAGGGGTCTAATTGGAGTTACAGCCGCCGGCCTACACCACAGCCATAGCAATGCAGGATCATTAACCCACTGAGCAAGGCCAGGGATCGAATCCACAACCTCATGGTTCCTAGTCGGATTCATTTCTGCTGCGCCACAATGGAAACTCCTATGCTTTGTATGTTAAGTTTTCTGTTCTGTTTTCATTAGTTGCTAGAAAGCTGTCCATCCCGTAGAGTAAAGGTCTGTGCATAGTAATGGCCACCAATTATGGAGCACTTAACATACACTACCGTGCTTTTCACTCTTCTCACATTTTCCAGACATCAATGGCTTAATCCTCATCCTATGAGTAGTAGTGGGTACTGCCGTTATCATTTTACAGGTGTGAAAGGAGGATCTCAGAGAAATTGAGATGACTTGTGCAAGGTCACCAAGCTAGTAAGAGGCACAGAGGCAAGACAGAAATTTCTGACTCCGGAGTTCATCTGATGATGGATGATGGAGATAGATGGAGAGATAAATGGAGAGAGAGAGATGGTGGGGGGAGGGAGAGAGAGCGAGCAAGCCGGTGTTGATGAGGAAGAAAGTCCCTACTCTTAGCTTTAAGACATGAACTAGAAGCACAGGCTTATTTAGAAGGGGCCTCGGGGAGGTGCTCAAGTTGGGTGCAAATTGAAACCTGGAATTCTCACATGGGTGCCTTCACCCAGGGCACGGAGCCACTATAGATAGGCCCCAGGGTTAGCCTGCCTATAGACTCTCCTCTAGGCCCCACTTCTCAGAGGAGTTTCTAGGCCTCTTGAGGCAACCAAGAGTATATTTCCTAAGCCTTTCAAATGAAGAGCTGCTGGGGCATTTAAAAAATTCAAGAGTTGCGTGTTGAAACGATAGTATTTGGGGTATACTGGGTTAAATAAAATATATTCTTAACATTTATTTCACTTCTTTTTACATTTTAAAAATGTGGCTACAAGAAAATTAAAAATCAGGAGTTCCCTTCATGGCTCAGAGGTTAACGAATCTGACCAGTGTCCGTGGTTTTGCAGGTTCGATCCCTGGCCTTGCTCAGTGGGTTAAGGATCCAGCATTGCCTTGAGCTGTGGTGTAGCTTGCAGATGCGGCTTGGATCCTGCGTGGCTGTGGCTGTGGCTGTGGTGCAGGCCGGTGGCTGTAGCTCTGGTTGGACCCCCTAGCCTGGGAACTTCCATATGCCGCACATGCGGCTCTAAAAAGTAAAAAAAAAGAAAATTAAAGGTCACATATGTGGCTTGCCTTGTATTTTATGGACAGAGCCGCTCTAAAGAGTAGACCAACTTAGAAGGTCAGTTCTGAAGGGACCGCAAGTTGGGAGAAGAGACTGGGCTGCTTTGTCCTCCCCGTCCCTCCCTGCCCCCTTCACCCGCCTCAAAGCAAAAAGGGCAATTTCTGGAGCTCCTGTCGTGGCTCAGCGGAAACAAATCTGACTAGTATCCAGGAGGACGCAGGTTCGATCCCTGGCCTCGTTCAGTGGGTTAAAGATCCCGCGTTGCTGTGAGCTGTGGTGAGAGTTGTATTGTAGGTCGCAGACGTGGCTAGGATCCTGGCGTTGCTGTGGCTGTGGGTAGGTCGGCAGCTATTCGGACCTAGCCTAGGAACCTCCGTATGCCGCGGGTGCGGCCCTAAAAAGACAAACAAACAAACAAACAAACAAAAAAGGCAATTTCTCTTGGAGTGTTTCACAGTACCCAAGGACAGGATACAGCAAGACAGGGATTGGGGTGGGAATGCTCTCTGTCCCTGATTTCTGTGACTTTTTCTTTGCAACTCTTCCATTTTCTTTCTCATGGCAAATCCACAATCCCCACTTCCTAGGCCATGTGACAGAAAATGGCCTCACCAAGGGTCCCCAAACTTAGAGTTCTTAGATACAGTAGCCAAAGTGAGTTTAATTTTTTTTCTATTTACAGCCACACCTGCGGCGTATGGAGGTTCCCAGGCTAGGGGGTCCAGAGCCGTGGCTGCCGGCCTACGCCACAGCTCATGGCAATGCTGGATCCTTAACCCACTGAGCGAGGCCAAGGATCAAACCCGCATCCTCATGAATACTAGTTGGGTTCATAACCCGCTGAGACACAACAGGAACTCCCCAAAGTGAGTTAAAGTCTTCAGAGTCAGAATTCCAAGAGAAGGCTTGTGACCGGCCCAGCTTGCATCTAGTCCCTTTCCTGGACCAATCAACTGTGCCCAGGGTGCCATGGGCACATTGTACTAAGTCAGCAGTTCAGGGATAAGAGCCTCATTACCAGGGTGATTCTTGGAAAACCAGGGAAGTGGGGGAAATATGAACATGCCAAGCAGATGAGGACATGGACTGACTGGTGTTCTCTCAGTAGGACTTCTAAAACCAGGCAGTGTTGGCACCTATGCCCAAGGAAATGCTGGCCATGACAGCTGGCACAGGGGGCCCAGCACTCTGGGCCCGTATTTGTTATAGAATGAATTGTGTCATCCTCTCTTCCCACCACACACACGAATCAAATTCATATGTTGAAGCCCTGAGCCACATTTTGACAGTATTTGGAGATGGAGCCTTTAGGGATATAACTAAGGTAAAATGAGGGTATAAGGGCGGGGCCTTAATCCCATGGGACTGATGTGCTTATAAGAAGAGGAAGAGAAAACCTTGACTCAGAAAGATGCATGTACTCCAATGTACATTGCAGCACTATATACAGGAGCCAAGACATGGAAACAACCTAAATGCCCACTGACAAAGGAATGGATAAAGACGATGTGGTACATATATACAATGGAATATTACTCAGCCGTAAAAAGGCATGAAATAATGGCATTTGCAGCAACATGGATGGACCTAGAAATTATCGTGCTAAGTGAAGTTAGTCAGACAATGAAACACAAATATCATATACATGTGGAATCTAAAAAAAGGATACAATGAACTTTTTTGCAGAACAGAAACTGACACACTTTAAAAACCTATAATTACCAAAGGAGACATTTTGCGGGGGAGGGATGGACTGGGGGTTGGGGATGGAAATGCTGTAAAATTGGGTTGTGATGATCATCGTACAACTATACATATAATAAAATTGAGTTAAAAAAAAAAAGGAAGTGATACCAGGGATCTCTCTCTTTCCCTCTCCCTCACTTACAGAGACACAAGGCCATGTGGAAACACGGCAAGAAGGTGGCCATCTACAAGCCAGGAAAAGAGGTCTCACCAGAAACAAATCCTGACAACACCTCGATCTTGGCTTTCCAGCCCCCAGACCTGTGAGTAAATAAATTTCTATTGTGGTATTTTGTTATGGCAGCCCAAGCACACTAATAGAGTAACCTTATTCATTCTAACTTATTGCCTGTCTTCCATGAAACTCCAGTGCGATTTCTCTGAAATTTGTGGCAGGCTTTTGTGGAATGCACTTTTAGAGAGAAATGTAGGAGAAGATCTCCAGGATCTATGGGCTAGGCAGAGTTCTTAGACCTGATGCCAAAAACATGAGTTAATAAAAAGATATATTGATTAATGGGACCTCATCAGAACTTTTGCTTTGTGAAAGTCTTTGTGAAAAGGTTGAAAAGGTAAGATACTGCCTGAGAGAGAATATTGGCAAACCACATACCTGACAGAGGACTACCATCTAGGATATATTAGAAACAAAACAAAACAAAAACTCTCAAAACCCAACAGTAAAGAAAACAATCCAATTAGAAAATGGGCAAAAGACATAAAGAGGCACTTCACTGAAGAGGACATAGAGATGGAAAGGTGTTGAATCTTATTAACTGTTGAGGAAGTACGAACTAAGACCACAATGAGATATCACTCTGCCCGTACCTGAGGGGCTACAACACCAAATGCTGGAGAGGATGCAGAGAAACTGGGTCTCTCCTATGTTTGCTGGTAGGAATGTAAAATTGCACAGTCACTCTGGAAAACACTTTATCGGTATTTCAAGATTTAAACATGCAATGACGCCATAAAACTCAGTAGTTACACTCCTGGGTGTTATCCCAGAGAAATGAAGACGTATGTCCACACCAAAACCTGAACTTGAATACTCATAGCACCTTGCTTGCTTTTCCTCCTTCCTTCCTTTCTTTTTTATTCTCTTTCTTTCTTTTTCTTTCCTTCTTTTCTTTCATGTAGGTTCATGTAGTTATGAAAGGGCAACAAGAGGGATCCTTGTGGGGCTGGGACTGTGGTGATGGGTAATCAGCCTACACAAGTGATAATATTGAACTTAGCACTCACACACGAGTACAAGTAAAACTAACAAACTCTGAATAATATCAGTGGGCTATATAATATCTTAGTTGTGATTTATTATAGATTTTCCAAAATATTATCAGTGGTGGGAAATGGGCAGAACATATGCCTGATCTCTCTGTATTATGTCTTCTAACTGGGTGGGGATCCACAATTACCTCAGTAAAAACTTCAATTAAAAATATTTATTACTGGAGTTCCTGTCGTGGCGCAGCGGTTAACGAATCCGACTAGGAACCATGAGGCTGCGGGTTCGATCCCTGGCCTCGCTCAGTGGGTTAAGGATCCGGCGTTGCCGTGAGCTGTGGTGTAGGTCGCAGACGCGGCTCGGATCCCGCGTTGCTGTGGCTGCGGCGAAGGCTGGCAGCTGTAGTTCCGATTCGACCGCTAGCCTGGGAACCTCCAAATGCCACGGGTGCGGCCCTAAAAAGCAAAAAAATAAAAAAAAGGTATTATTTACTGCAGGACAAGGCAATGAGTTTGAAAGCTACCACAGTTCTCTGTAAAGAATTTAAAATCCCAGTCACCACACAAAATTTTTATTGTCTCTTCCTCTGAGCCTCTACTATAGTGCTTGTCATAGTGTTTTATAATGATCTGTGGACTGTCTCCCAGACCGCGCTGAGCTACTTAAAGGCGGGGTCATGGTTCATTCTTTGTAGCCTCAGTGCCAGCTCCATTTAAGCCTCAATATGCTTTGGTTGAATTAAATTATTCAGCTCTATATACACCATGGAGTTTTGCATGTAATAAATCTTCAATAAATTTCATTGATTTGAACTACATTTTAGTGTAGGACATGAAATGTCTTTTGGCTTTGTTCCTCAGCAGAGATGGGGGGTGGTGCTCCTGACCCAAGTAGCATACTTCTCACCAGAGTAAAGGTAAAGACAGTGTGGGCATTTCTGTAGCATCTTTCCTCCATTCTAAGATGCCAAGTCATTGGGTGACCATCCATTTAATAAGAGCTTTTGGGGGAGTAGGGAAAAATTAGGTGGTACATTTAATTTCGGAAATGTTAAAAACCCGAGGCCATTGTGCTCCTTTAACTCAAAGAATGACGGTAATGAAAGAAAAGCAACCTGACAGTCTGAAAAGCTCCCTTTTTGTCCTGGGAGATGCTGGTTGGTTTCCTGAATTGGGTACTGTATTGAAAAAAAAAAAAGGAGAGAAAGACGGAGAGGAAGAGGGGGTGGGGAGGGATAATGAAAGAAGGAAAGAAAGAACAGAGAGTGTAGGAGGTAATTATTGGAGAGAGTGGTTTGTCTGAAGTGAGCTATGCCATATGAACTCGAAAATTCTGGAGTGTTTTTTTTTTTTTTTAGCTAATATTACCCACTAAAACCAAAGGGTGGAAGATTATGCGTTCCTGCTGGCTGATGCTGCTGACAGCATGCTGTTTGGACAGAATCCCAGGAACTGCTGGCAGAAGCATAATTTCTCTTTAACTCTTTAACTGCTAGCACATTCACTCTCCTTGTCTTTCCAAAGGCAGGTCTCCTTAGGACTCTGTTCAAATCTTTAGGATGGCGCTCACGGGTTAGGGCCGAAATAAAATCGCTTCCTTCTATGGGATGATTTGGCAGTTGCTCCCCACCCCCAACAGTTTCTGGTCCCTTCAGAAAGATGCACCTCATTGGCCAGCAACAGATGCTTCGAATTCCTCCTTGGCAAAAGGAATTCTCCTTTTCAGTCTTCACTTTTAAATGCAAATCATCTCGGAGTGGGGATACAATTTGCTGTAATGTAAATCGGTTTGTCAAGAGATTGCTAATGAATTCTTGCTCACACAAATACAATAGAAAATGAAAAATGTATGAATTAAGGACTGTATTCGGGACCATGGCCTCTGGAGCCTGTTGGCAGAATAATTTCTTTTGGACACTCATTTTCTAGCATTTGTCAAGCAAGGGTGAGGTGCAGTAATTTTAAGGTAAAGTTCAATTCAGCACCTACTGTGTTTCAGGTGCTGAACTAGCTACTGGAGATACAAAGTAATTATTCCTACCCTTGAGGACATCAGGATGAAGTTCAGGGAATAAAATTATGAAGGGTAATTTTAATAGCAGTGCTTAAGTGCTGAAAGATAGCAGAATATGCCACTCCAAAAAATGTCACTGTACCATAAAAATCATTTTGAGTTGAATGCAATTGAGAAGAAGCAGATGAAAGCAGGGTGTAAATTTGTAAAGGTGTTCCCCCTCCCCTCTCAAGAATGACTAAAGTTAATAAATGGGGACAAATTATCAGCCCAGAGAAAGGGCCATAGGAATCTATGTACCAAACCTTACTAAGCAGTCTTTATCGTCCATTAGTTTTCCCCAAGGATTTGTCTTCCCATAATTTGCCACCTTAGAAATTCCAAGTCCTTCTCCTTTGTCTTGGTACATCTCTAAAAAATGTGTTGTTCTTTTGTTAAGATGCTATATAAGCCTAAGTTCTAACCTCCTCTTTGAGTTACTCATCTTTGAGTGCTCCCATGTGTATGCATGATACGCATGCTAATAAACTTCAGCTTGCTTTTCTCTTGTTAATCTGTCTTGTTAGTCTAATATACAGGGCCCCAGACAATGGACCTAAGATGGATAGAGGGAAAAAGATAGGTGGAAAAAAGTGAACCGTGACTTTTAGCTAATATACAAAACATTAACTGGAAATGCCTCCAAGAGCTTTACATAAGAGCTAAAATTATAAAACTTCTAGAAAAAGAATTGGAGAAAATTTTCCCAGTTTGAAGATAAACAAAGATTTCTTACACAGGAAATAAAAAACACCAACCATAATAGAAAACCGTTTGACAAAATAGACTTTCTCAAAATTAAAATATATGCTCTTTATTCAATAAAATGAAAAGATAGGCCACAGACTGAGAAAAAATATTCACAGTACATCTATTTAACAAAGGACTTTTATGTTGAATATATATATAAATTCACATAGCCCAATAATAAGACAAACAATCCAATTAATAAATCAGCAGAAGATTTGAAAAAAGATGTACACACATAAAAAGATACACAAAATATGGAGTTCCCATTGCTGCTCAGCAGTTGACAATCCTGACTAGGATCCATGAGGATGAGGGTTTGATCCCTGGCATCACTCAGTGGGTTGGGGATCTGGCATTGCTGTGAGCTGTGGTGTAGGTTGAAGATGCAACTTGGATCCTGTATTGCTATGGCTGTGGTGTAGGCCAGCAGCTAAAGCTCGGATCCAACCCCTAGCCTGGGAACCTCCATAAGCTGCAAGTGCGGCCCTAAAAAGCAAAAAAAACCAAAACAAACAAACAAACAAAAAAATTGCACAAAATAGACCTAAAACTAGTAAGGAGATTGAATCAGTAATCAAAAATCTCCCAACAAAGAATAGTCCTGGACTCAGTGGCCTTATCAGTGAATTCTACCAAACAGTTAAAAAAAGAACTCTCACCAATCCTTCTCTAGTTTTCCCCCGAATTTATGAGAACACTTCCTAACTCATTCTATGAGGCCATCGTTTCCCTGATACCAAAGTCAGACAAAGCACTACAAGAAAACTACAGACCAGTATCCCTTATGAACATTGATGCAAAAGTCCTCAACAAGATACTAGCAAATCTAATTCAGCAGCATATTGAAATGATTAGAAAATGATTATATGCCATGTCCAAGTGAAATTTATTCCTGAAATGCAAAAACAGTTCAATGTGCAAAAATTGATCAGTATGATATACCACACTAACAAAATGAAAGGACAAAACCCCACATAATTATCTCAATTGACACAGAAAAAGCATTTCTCAAAATTAACACCCTTTCGTGATAAAAACACTCGACAAACTGGGAATAATAAAAGCCATATATGAAAAAAATATAATGAACATCAAACTTAATGACGGAAGACTGAGCTTTGCCTTTAAGACAAGGAAAAAGGTAAGGATACCTGCTTTCACCACTTCTATTCAACACAGTACTGAAAGTTATAGCCAGAGCAATTAGGCAAGAAAAAGAAATAAAAAGCATCCAAATAAAAAGGAAGAAGTAAAATTGCTAGTCTTTGCAGATGCCATTTACCATGGCATCAAAAAGTTTAAATATTTGGGAATTAACTTAACCAAGGAGGTGTAAGACTGGTACAATGAAAACTGTAAAATATTACTAAAAAAAAGTTAAAAGACATAAATAAATGGAAACACATTCCAAGTTAATAAATTGGAAGATTTAATATCATTAAGATGTTAATACTACTCAAAGCAATCTACAGATTCAATGCAATCCCTGTCCAAATTCCAATGATTTTTTTGTGCAATAATAGAAAACCCATCCTAAAATTCATATGGAATTTCATGGGGCCCAAATACCCAAAATAATCTTGAAAAAGAACAAAGCTGGAGGCTTCACACTTTCTGATTTCAAAATATATTACAAAAAGACATTAATTAATTAAGTGCCTTTTCATTCTTAACTAGTTAGGTACAGAAGGAATATACCTCAACATAATGAAGGCCATATATGAATGCTGACAGCTAACATCATACTCAACAGTGAAAAGTTGAATGAAAGCTTTTTCTTTAAGACCAGGAACAAGAAAAAGGGGCCCACTCTCACCCCTTCTATTCAATATAGCACTAGAAGTCCTAGTCAGAGCAATCAGGTAAGAAAAAGAAATGAAAGGCATACAAATCATAAAGGAAGAAGTAAAATTGTCTGTCTTTGCAGATAACATGACCTTATACGTAGAAAATCCTAAATTCCACACATGCTGTTAGAACTAATACATGAATTTAGCAAAGTTTCAGTTTCTAAAATCAATATAAAAACATCAGTTGCATGTCTATACGCTAACCATGAACTATCCAAAAGGAAGTTAGGAAAACAGTCCCATTTAAAGTAGCATCGAATAAGCAATGAGATCTTGCTGTATAGCACTGGGAACTATATCTAGTCACTTATGATGGAGCATGATAATGTGAGAAAAAAGAATGTGTACATGTATGTGTAACTGGGTCACCTTGCTGTACAGTCGAAAATTGACAGGACACTGTAAACCAGCTGTAATGGAAAAAATAAAAATCATTATAAAAAATAAAATAGCATCAAAAATAATAAAATACTCAGGAATAAACTTGACCAAGGAAGTGGAAGACTCATACACCAAAATCCAAAAATCATTGATGGAAGAAATTAAAGAAGATACACACACAAATGGAAAGCAGCCCTATGTTCATGGATTTTGTAGGGAAGGAAAAATAATTTTCCTTGTACCTTTCCAGGTTCTTGGCTGAGACAACTGCAACCCCAGCCCTGCCTGCTCTATAATTAAAGACAGATTAACAATAGCAAAGCAAACCAAAATTTAATAACATGTATACCTCTTGTATACATGGGAAATACCCAGGAAATCTGAGTAACTCCCTGAAACGGCCCAAGACTCCACTGTAAATACTCAGTTAAAGACAAAAGAAAGATGTTGGGGGATAGGAGGGCCAGTTATAGGAGATTATCAGAAAAAGCACAGTAAACAAGTGTAAAGTTGTTAAGCAGATTTAAGTATGTGTCTTCTCCATTGATAAGAGTTCCTTATGACTTAGAGCAATTATTCTCTTCCTGGTACAGAAAGGGAGACACACTTACAAATGGAAATTCCTCTGTAAATGTAAATGTCCCTTACAAAAGGGTAACTTCTACTTGTTTTTCAAAACTTCTCCTGTGTTTGCTCTTTCTCAAAAATAACCAATTTAAGATAATTCTTACTGCAATGAGGCATATTTTGGGGTCTCATATTCTGCTCCATCTCAGTTGAGAGACTTAACATTGTTAAAATGTCCATACTACCCCAAGCAATCTACAGATTCAGTGTAATACCTATCAAAATCTCAATAGCATGTTTCACAGAAATAGAAAAAAAAATCCTGAAATTCATATGGAACCACAGAAGACCCTGAATAGCCAAAACAATCCTGATAAAGATGAACAAAGCTGGAGGTATCATAAATCCTAATTCCAAACTCTATTACAAAGCTACAGTAATTAGAACAGTGTGGTATTGGCCTAAAAACAAACACACAGACCAGTGGGACAAAATAGAGAAACCAGAAATAAACCCACACATATGTGGTCAACTAATCTTTGATAAGGGCAGCAAGAATACATAATAGGGAAAGGATAGGCTCTTCAATAAATGCTGTTGGGAAAACTGGATATCCCCATGCAAAAGAATGAGACTGAACTGCTATCTTACAACACATAATAAAATTAATACAAAGTAGATTGAATACTTAATTGTAAGACCCCAAACTGTAAAACTCCTCAAAGAATGCAGAAGGGAAAAATATCTCAACATTTGTCTTTGCAACAATATTTTGAATGTGGCACCAGAAACACAGGAAAAAAAGCAAAGATAAACAAGAGGGACTACATCAAACTAAAATCTTTTGCACCGCAAAAGAAATAATCAACTATATGGAAAGGCAACCTACAGAATGGGAGAAAATATTTGCAAACCATACATCTGTAAGAAATTAATACCCAAAATATATATAAAGTACTCCTAAAACTCAATAGCAAAACCCCCCAAATAACCCAATTAAAAAACAGGCAAAGGATCTGAATAGATGACAAGAAAATGGCTAACAAGTACATGAGAAGATGCTCAATATCACTAGTCATCAGGGAAATGCAAATCAAAACCACAGCCAGATACTACTTCACATCTAATAGTATGTCTATAATCAAAACAACTGGAAAAGAACAAATGTTGACAAGGATGTGGTAAAACTGGAATCTTCATAGATTAGTTGCCAGTTTCCCAAAAAGCTAAACATAGAATTAGTATATACCCAGCAATTCCATTCCTAGGTATATATCCAAAAGAATTGAAAACAAGGACTTAAATATTTGTAATCCAGTATTCTTTGGCGCCTTCTACACAGTCAACAAAAGGTGGAAACAATCCAAATGTCCATCACTAGGTGAATAGATAAGCAAAATGTGGTATATCCATACAATGGGATATTATACAGTCATAAAAAGCAATGAAGTTTTGACACATGTCACATACAGCATGGATGAACCTTGAAAACATTGTAAGCAATATAAGCCAGATTTGAAAGGACAAATGTATGGTTTCGCTTAATATGAAATATTTAGAATAGCTAAATTCATCGAGATATAAAGTAGATTAGAGGTTCCTAGGGACTAGGGGAAAGAGGAACTAGGGGAGTTATTTCTTAATGGTTACAGAATTTCTGTTTGGGATGATGAAGTTTCAGAAAAAGATAGTGGTGATAGTTGCACAACACTGTGAATGTAGTTAATGCCACTGAATCGTACACATAAAAATGATTGACATGGCAAATTTTATGTGATATATATTTACCATGATAAATTTTTTTAAAAAAATATGACAATAAGAAAAACTAAGTAGCATTACAAAGTACAGATTATCCTTTTTTAAGAGACAATGTCCTGTAGGTCTCTCATGTTTGTACACATCTTGTAAGTGACAGTCCTTTGGTCTAGACTATCTTCTTAAGGAGGTTTATATCAAGTCCCTACTTGAAAGACAGAGATAGTATCTCCTTCTTAAGAAAAATGCAGGCATGCTTATTGTGCAGTATATTAAAGATAATGCTTATTATCTAAAGCAAAGGGAAAGCATCCTTACTATGCAGTATAATGAAAATAATGTCCCTTTTTAGAATCAAGGGCAGGCATGCTTACTGCCAGTTATAAAGATTCAGATTCTCTAAGTTCAGAGTTTCTCTCCTGAAACGCAGCACCCCTCATGTGCAAGTGTCATCTAGTACTGTGAGAAATTGTTAAGCATCATATGGTTTTGGCTGGTAAGTGAACAGCAAACCCAGATAGATTCAGACAGTTTATTCTGTATATCAACAGAAAAAGAAGGATCAACATGGTGTCAGCTCCCTGTGTCCCTTGTCCCCTAGGACAACATCAAACAAAAAAGGCTAAATGATGGGTTCTGGGAGGATCATAGGGCCTTCCACCAAGGCCTGGGCCTACCCGTAGTTGACCCTTGCCTCCATGGCCTCTGTGGATAATGCAAGGTTATCAGGGCTCTGGCACAGAGAAGTTTCCCAGTGGAATTGAGGCTCAAGAAACTGGTGCAAAAATGTTGATATCTGACTACTGCTATTGCTATAGTAATAAACTTTCCTTCCCTGACCCAAGAGTTTCATGTTTTCTACCAGAATCCAGGCAGGCTAATTTGCTAACTTGAGAGTAGTTTATTAAAATCTCAGACCTCTCACAGCTCTTAAGAGTTTTGGTGACGAGGATGGGACACTCACAGAAACCCAGCTTTCTAGAAGAAGAAGGAGAAGGATGTTGTGAGTGCATTAATGGGATTTGAGGGAAGTCCATGAGAACTTGGAAATTTATTGACCAAACTGTTTGCTCAACCAGACACTAATACAGTCCTCCACTTTATTGCCGGTTCATGAGGCGAAATTGGAGAGGTGGATGTAGGCTGAGTAGCGGGAAGTAGGTTCAAAGACAGCCACTCAAATGGTGCCCAGCTTGTTGCTGTATCTCCTTCGGGTGGGGGACCCCCTCACCAATTTGTCCGTTAGCCTCAGGTATGGCCCCCCATAATAATGGCATTAAGATCTGTCCAAGGTGCGCAAAAGATCCCGTCCCCCTTCACAGAACAGTTGCAAGGATGTATGACTGCAGGGGGATTTGTGACCATTATGGGCAGAAACCGGGCAAAGCGTTAGAAGTTCGGCCAGTTCACTGTAGAGATGAGAGAGTGAAGCTAATAATGCTTGTCAAGGAAGAAGGCAATAGCTGTGCTGTCTTCTGGCTCAGCCCCTCCCGCAGTCTATCATGTCTGCCTTAGATCCACTAGGAGAGGACAATAAAAGGTTTCAGTTTTCTTTACAGTCAGTTCTCACTCCTATAAGGGAGCTTTGGGCCTCCTAGGGAGACTTCCTTGAAACAGAAAAACTGCCATGGGAAGCCAAGGATGAACCATTGACTAGTCTTCAGGTTCTTACTGCCTTAGATTGGGTTTATAAGGTGACCCAGTGGAGAATGAGAAATTGATCCAATCAAACCTAGGTAGATTCTTAGTCAACCCTGCTGCCCTAGAAAACTCCCTTCATGTTGAAACCAGGTGAGAACATAGATATGTTACCTTGGCAATGCGGCAACACATGCCCTGGATTAAGGTGAAATCCTCAAAGAAAGTCACTGCTGTGAAGCCAAGCCTATGTCAGCCAGGAGGTGCAAACCCAATAGCTCCAGCCAGGAAGCCATGAACTAAGACTAGAGAGAGTGGGTCCCCAAAGCTGAAATCGATGGCTTAAGCCATAAGGACTTTGTGGCTTAATGTAAAGTGCTGGGTAGGTTAAAACACAGGAAGTTTGCATCAGGAGCTGCTGCCACACTGCTCAAATGCAAAGCTTTTTTAATTTAATAACACAGAACCCCTTTCTCCCTCCATATTCCCAGTCCCTTCCTCCTCTACTCCAACCTTAGGCACTTTAAGAAGAAAAATGATTAGAACTGGGGCCAAGGTTTTACTGACCCCAAGGAGGATTGAAAACCATATAAAGCCATCCAAGGGGAATTAGAGGAAGTGAGGGGTTCAAACCTTTATGCCTCTGTTGGATACAGATGCCCAAGTCATTATTCTGTTGGACCTGGGGAAGGAAAAGGCAATCCAACTTAACAGTGCTTAGACAAAGTTGATGGTGGGGAAAGAAATCTAACTAATCAGCGGGGTCTATTAGGCCAGTTTAATGTATTATCATCATTGCTTCCTCATCTGAAAGTATAGCAGGAATTGATGTGTTAGATACCCATCCCATAAGCGCCAGAGGGAATTTTCGAAATTGGGAAGAGCAGCATAGAGAGAATCACTAGTGGGAAGTTATTTTGGTCAGTTTAGGAAGCTGTAACAGAATACCACATACTGGGTGGCTTGTAAACAACAGAAATTTACTTCTCATAGCTCTGGAGGCTGAGAAGCCCAAGATCAAGGTGCTAACAGGTTCACTGTTGGGTGAGGACTCACTTCCTATTTCATAGATGATCATCTTCTTGCTCATGAACAGCAGAAGAGGCAACGGAGCTCTCTGGGGTCTCATTTATAAGGGCATTAATCTCATTCATGAGAGATGAGAGCTCCACCGTCATGACCTAATCACCTCCCAAAGGCCCCAGCTCCTCAAACCATCTCACTGAGGGTTAGGTTTCAATATATGAATATCAGGAAAACACATAAATTCAATCCATAGCAGAAGTGTAACTAGCTTTTCGATCCACCTCCCTGTCTCATCTTGTGATTCACCAGAAACTAAAGAACCCCTACAGGAAGAGAAAGGGAAATCACAGCCTTGATTAAAGACTTAAAGACTTAGAGGTGGTTAAGTGATGCAATATCTCAAAATGACAGCTCTCAAGGGCCAGTAAAAAAGACTAACCGGAGCTAAAGGCTTATAGCAGATTATTACCAACTGATTCCAATTGTTACTTCCATAGCCCTGGCTCTTCTGGAAAATGTGACTGCAAATGAATCCATTACACAGGCTGATGACAGGTGGTATGCAGTCTTAGACGTCACTAACACTATCTGTGCCATCTTACTGACATTTGAGGATCAAGGTCAGTTCACTTTCAGGTAGTGAGGTCTCCTGTATATATTTATAGTATCCCACAGGGGTACCCTAAGCTTCCCTGCCACTTGTCACCAGTTGGTAAGTCAGGATTTAGCATGAGTTCCTCTGCCCTTCCATGTCCAAAGCTTTCACTATATTGATGCTCTCTTGTTGGCAAGTCAAGAGCCTCAGTCTCAGTGACCTTGATGGTGGTGCTGTCACACCATGGAGGTAGCCAGGCGGTATAGCTGATAAACCTGACAAAATTCAGAGGCCTTCTCACCAATCAAAGTTTCTTGGGACTAAGTGAGTGGATTTATAACACTCAACCCCTGTGGCAGTCATGGAAAAACAGCTGTCTCTTTGGCTCTCCAAGCCGAACAGAAAGCCCAGCACCTTATTGGACTCTTTGGAGTCAGTATATGGCTCACTCAGGCATGCTGCTTGGTCTTTTATACACGCTAACCTGCTAATCGGCATCCTTTGAGTGGGGCTTATACAGACTGTGTTTGAAGCTGTGTTACAAGTTATGGCATGCTCTCTACCTTTAGGGTCCCATAAATTTAATGATCATGATGGATGATTTTGCTGATTAAAATTTCTGGCAAAGGGAGGCAACCTCCACCCAGAAATGCCCCTTGGGGTTTTGGACTAATCAGCTAGCTGACATGGCTGCTAGAAACAACCCTTTGGGAAAGCAGCTGTTAGCTTGCTCCTGGGCTCTTGTCAAAATTGAACACCTGACTCAGGGAGGCCTTGTGACTCTCCAACCTGGTATGCCATTTGGGGGTAGGTCAACTTGAACTCCATGACTAATAAGGTGGGATGGGCCCAGTAAGCTTCACTTGTCAAAAGGAAATGCTATATTTAAGAAAGCAGCTGACCTGCCCAAAGAGAATCTCAGCTTTACATGAAAAAGTGACAGTTCTCCCTTTGGGAGATAATTTATCCCCAACTCTGTTGCCTGAAACAAAGCTAATGGAACCCCTGAGTCACAGAAGCCCCTCTAATGCCTGGATCTGATGGTTCAAACTAGGGTTTCCACTAGGATGCTGCAGCTGGTTAACCTCACCACCAGCTATGCAGAAACAAAACTGAACATGGCTCCATTTGGTGGACAGAAGTCAAGGCCATTCTCACAGCTGTGATGAATACTCCCTCTGATGAACCTTGTTCTGTTTTCACCGACTTCTTGACTGTTGCCAAGGGCCTAGTTGCTTGGTCTGCTGCTTGGAAAAACAATAAAGACATCCTTCTTTGTGGCCATATATGGCAGAAGCTAATCGTGACTTCTGATCAAGCCGTCTGGGTCACTCCTGTCCATGCCCATGGAAAGGGCAATCCTCTGATGAGACCATCTGAAAATCAAGCTGCTGATCAAGACTGCACTGCCCAGATTATCACCATTGTAGCTGAGATCATACATGGCAACAGCACCACCTTCACGGATTGGGTACAAAATAAGTTTATGCTTCTATTGCAGAGGCTACCACTTCATGCCAGTCTTGTGACTCTTGCCAAAAGTTGACCCATTTGTCTCACCACGAGGGAGGCCACATTACATGAGGCATTGACTCCACCTGGTCCTGAAAGATTGACTACATTGGACTTTTGACTCCCCCACCCCCTCAGGCCTATCAGTGGGGCCTCACTGCTGTTGACACTTTTTCAGGTTATTGTCCTGCTGTTCCAGTCTGATCAGCTGAGTCCAAACAAATCCCTGTGGCCCTTGAAGCTAATCTGTGTCATGTGATCAGCTTCCCAGACCATATGCAGGCTGATAAGAATGCCCCTTTTGTGGACAAAGCCACACACAATGGGTTATTTGTCAAGGTATTCAGTAATCCCCCCATGCTTCTACCATCCACAGGCATCTGGTGTTGTGGGTTTTGGCCAGCCTCCCCAAAAACTAACTTAAAAAGATTTCTCACTCTATTTGCCTCAGCTCCCACTGGTCTAAGCACCTTAGTAAGACAGTTTGGTCACTGAACGCAGTTTTCCCCCAGAAGGGATGATCCCTTTTCAGCTACTTCCTAGGTAGCCCAGAACAAAAGAAATAGGGTTATTAGGAAAAAACCTATTTTGAAAATTTCTAGACATGATGTGTCTTTCCTTCCCTAATGATAACCCCTAGCCAGCCTGGTGGATATACTCCTCAGGCAGCAGCTTAGTCCAAAAAGAGCCAAGAGGATTGAAACCTAATTCTGGTTCAGCCATCTAGATTCTCTGTTGTACTGCCATGGTCTAGACCATAAGGATAATGACCACTTGGTTGAGTATATAGCTCACTGAGTCTCCCTACAATGACTCGCATGGGCCAAAGTGGGGGACAAAATTGGTCTAGGTTTTATTAAGAAAAACCAAACCCTTGTCCGTCTTGCACCTGACCCTTGTGGATAAAAGGTCTGGCTATGAGTAATAGATGATTGGAAAAAGGTGAAGTTATAGCTGCTAAAATGAGCCACACCAATTTTGTGGAGAGCAACACCAGCACCTAGGGAGGAAGCGCCTCAGATGTCAAGACAAGCAGGTGAGCGAGATGACCTTTTGTCTCGTAGAACCATCCCTAGAGCCTTCCTCATGAAGGAAAGTACCCTGGCGTGACTCTCCATAACTGTTTTGTTTGCACACTTTATAACTTAACTGACTGCTGGGTCTTGTCATCCTTTGCCAGTCAGCTCTGACCACAGTTTGATCATCATTGCCCTTAATCTTACTGAGAAGCCCATCAGAAACAGCAGAGAGGGCCCTAGCTGCAAAAGCTTCACAAAAAGCACCTGTTAGCTCCTCAGATATCTTGCCCCAACCTCATCTTCATGGCCATAGCTCACTCTGTAGTGTGGACAAATGTCATTCTGGTGGTGTGGACAAGTAGAACAGACTGGATAACTGCCCTCAGATTGGCTTCCCCCAAATGAGGACTAGAGTCAATTATTCGAACACAATTGGGAATTCAAGGTGTACCAGGTGGCTGGGAGGCCATATTGGAGACACTTAATCTCTGTTCCCCAGCTGATGTAAGTGCCACTTGGAAGCCCCGACATTTGTCAAGCTGAGATTGACGTGTCCTTATGATGTCCCTTTCCTGGTGGGTAGAATAATAGTCCTTCCTTTCACTCAGGAAGCTCTTTATCTCTCATCCCCGTCATGCTTCTTGTTTGCTGAGAACAATAAATCCTCCATCAGCGTAAGCTTACCAGTTTGGTTTCGGCTTTCTCTTTGTCCCTTCTTCCCTTCACAGATTTAATTGTCTTACCTCAGCTACGAATTTTATAGGATATTTGCTTGATTTTATTCAGAATTCCCATGTGTTTGCAGTTGAGAGTTTGTAAGAGAACTAGGACAATTGGAACACCAGACATGAAACAGAAATGCCCTCTCTGGTTTACGTCTTTCCTCTGTTCTACATAGCTTAGCTCTATTCTCTACCTTTTAGCTTCTGCCAGATGCGCAGCTTCTGCTTCTTTTTAGACCTGAGGTGTTTTGTTTTGTTTTGTTTTCTTCTGGCCTAAATGGTCCCACACTAATTCATGGCCTCTCTCTAGACATGTGCTCGTCTTTAGCTTCCTCTGCCATTTTGCTCACATTTTCTAAAAAGAAGTAACATGATTAGAGCCAATTTTGCGTTTGGGCCCAGGCTACATCAGAGGTTCCTGGCCTGTCGTGGAGTGGCTTATGACAGGAGTGGGGAAGTAAGGTGCACTGAGTCACGCGGAACCAACTATGGGGCAGGCTTCTCAATAGGACCTGAAGGTAGAGGAGGTTCTCTTAGAAGAAACTAAGGGTGGGGAAGGCACTTGGTATATTTAGAGATTGTAGAGGGTAGATAAAGTGATTAACACATCAACATTTATTTATTTATTTATTGGAACCCACATCTCTTTCTGAAGGTGGAGGGATCAAGAATACAAGAGGTTGGAAAAAAAAAAGAAATACAAGAGCTTGGTGGGTTAGACTAGAAAGTGAAGAAACAGAGACCACCGAGTATGACCAGTTCCAGGAAACTGTAAACTTTTTTGCTTGGAATCCCATAAAAGAAACTTGAAAAACAAAACAAAACCAAACTACTTACCTTCTCACACATTTGGAAATTATCTAATATTTTTCATCATAAGTTTAAACAGTTGTAAATTATACAGGTTAGTTATGGTTAAAAGCCCTGTACTATAACAACGAGATTCTCAACATTTAAGAGCTTAAAGAATAAATAAGTTTCTTTCTTTCTTACATAATTGTTCCAAGTTTCAGGCTGGTAGAATACTCTGCCATCGTCAACACATGGCTTCTGAGTTCACTCTAGTTACTATTCCAGAGAGCAGAGAGGAAGAGAAGAATCCCAGGCCAGAGAATTTCTTTTAGGGAAGGGAAGCTGAAATTATATCACTTCTACCCACATTCATTGGTGAAATATTTGTCATGTGATGATGGCTTCCTTTTGCTGCAAGGAAGACTGGGAAATGTAGTTCCAGGGCAGGCAGCCACATCATAGCTATGGCTCTATTGTTACGGAGGAAGGGAGAATGGAATTTAATGACTGTGGCTCCCAATGGTCTGTGTAAGTATAAACAAAATAAGTTATCTGCTCCCTGACTACTCAATATACAATGGCAATGTGGGAATAAGATAACTACAATGAATCTCCTATTTGGAAAAAGGAAGAACTAGAAAAACTAACAGTCATTGATCCGTCGTGATTGTTATGCCCACTTAGCAGGTAATGCAAAGACAGTAGACAGAAGATTAAATTCCTTGACTAGCCTGACCGCTTGATTCTGCTGATGGGGAGAATTCTCATGTTCTTTATCGTCTATGAGCCTGGTCCTTACTCTCTGGGAGTTTCTTCTTTGTCTGTTATTCCTCATGATCACATATGAAGAGGAAGTTGGGGAAATACTCTTCTTGGGAGCTATATCATTGTCACAACCTGGTTTTTGCTACTGCAAATTTTTCCAAATATTACTGTCCTCTGTGTCACCTAGGAAGTTGGTAATGCTGCATTAGTTAACACTCTACTATTGTTACTGGAATTTCCCAAGCTTTTGGCACTTGTTTTGCAAGTTTTGATGCTGGTACTTCTTGGTCCTAACAGAAGAATTTGAACCTTCATTCATATTCAATTTGTACCTTGCTGCCCTGCATCTTTTGCAAACACAATTTTTCATTTCAATAGCAAATAATGGTATAATATTCTGAAAATGTTTTAAATGGCAATTGAACTTAACAGATATAGTATCAACTGTGCATATAACCTAACCAAAGTGATGGCAATATGAATTACTATGGCTCAATTCCTGCATGTTTCAACAGTTACAAATACATCAGGACAGATGCTTGACAAACAGATTGTAATTCACCGTCAATTCACTGTCACTCAGGTTTCTAGAATGTTAAAATGTGAAAAAAAAGTATGTCTTAGAATTGATGAATCAAAAAGCTGTATGCCCTTCAATGTTCATAGGAGCATTATTTACAGTAGTCAAGGTATGGGAACAACCTAAGTGTCCATCAACAGATGAATAGATAAAGTTGTTATATATAGACAATGGAGTAACACTTGGCCAAAAAAAGTAGGAAATCCTGACATTTGTGACAACATGGATGGACCTTGAGGGAATTACACTAAGTGAAATAAAACAGAGAAAGACAGAAACTGCATGATTTCATTTATAGGTGAAATCTTAAAAACAAAAAACAAAAACAATCTAAACCCATAGAAAAAGAGATCAGATCTGTGGTTATCAGAAGCAGGGAGAAAGGGATGGGAAAATTGGATGAAAGTGGTCAAAGGTACAAACTTCCAGTTATAAGATAAGTCTTGAGGATGTAAGGTACAACAGGATGGCTATAGTTCACAGTGCTCTGTTGCATATTTGAAAGTTGCTTAAAGAGTAAATCCTAAAAATTCTCATCAGAAGGACATTTTGTTTTGTCTTTTTAGGACCACACCCGTGGCATATGGAGGTTCCCAGGCTAGGGGTCGAATCCGAGTTACAGCTGCCGGCCTATACCACAGCCACAGCAAGGCCAGATCCTTAACCCACTGAGCAAGGCCAGGGATCAAAGCCAAGTCTGAATGGATACCAGTCAGGTTCGTGAACACGAGCCCCAAATGGGAACTCTGGAAGTGGCTGTTAAACTTATTGTGGTAATAATTTCCAAATATATGTAAGTCAGTTATGCTATACACTTTAAAATTATACAGCCTGTATGTCAGTTAGAGGTATACTTCATAGATATTGCAGGTTTAGTTCTAGACCACCACAATAAAGCAAGTCACATGAATTTTTTGTTTGGCCTATAAAAGTTATGTTTATACTATATTGTCTACTGACAAGTGTGCCATAGCATTATGTCTAAAAAACAATGTACATACCTTAATTTTAAAATATTTTATTGCTAAAAAATGAAAACCATCATCTGAGCCTCTAGCAAGTTGTAATCTGGTCTTGCCTCTATGCAGATGACTGTTGACTGAGCAGGGCGGTGGTTGCTGCAGGCTGGGGTGGCAATTTCTTCAAATCAGACAACAGTGAAGTTTGCCCCCATCGACTTTTCACAGTTTCTCTGTAGCATGAGATGCTATTTCATAGCATTTTATGCACAGTAGAACTTCTTTCAAAACTGGAGTCAATCCTCTCAAACCCTGCCACTTCTTTATCAACTAAGTTTAGTTTATGTAATATTCTAAATCCTTCTTGTCTTTTCAACAGTCTTTACAGCATCTTCACCAGGAGTGGATTCCATCTCAAAAAACCACTCTCTTTGCTCATCCGTAAGAAGCAGCTCCTGCTTTGTTAAAGTTCTATCATGAGATGGCAGCAATCAGTTACATCTCCAGGCTCCGCTTCTAATTCTGGTTCTCTTGCCATTTCCACCCCATCTGCAGTGCCTTCCTCTGCTGAAGTCTGGGATCTCTCAAAGTCGTCCCTGAGGGTTGGAATCAACTTCAAAACTCCTGTAAAGGTGATATTTTGACCTCTTCCTAAGAATCACAAATGTTCTTAATGGCTTTTAGAATGGTTTTCCAAAAAGGTTTTTCGATGGAGTTTGCCCAGACCCCCTCAGAGAAATCACTGTCAGCTATAGCCTTATAAAACGTATTTCCTAAATAATAAGACTTGAAAGTTGAAATGACTCCTTGATCCATGAGCTGCAGAATGGATGCTGTGTTAGCAGGCATGAAAGCAGCCTTAATCTCATTGTCCATCTCCTTCAGAGCTCTTGGGTGATCAGGTACAATTGTCAATGAATAGTAACATTTTGAAAGAAGTCTTTTTTTTTTCAGCAGTAGATCTCAACTGCAGGCTTCAAATATTCAGTAAACCTTGCTGTAAACAGATCTTCTGTCATCCAGGCTTTGTTGTTCCATTTATAGGGCAGAGGCAGGGGAGATTTAGCATAATTTTTAAAGCCCCTACGATTTCTGGAATGACAGATGAGCATTGGCTTCAACTGAAAGTACCAACCACAGTAGCCCTAACAAGAGGGTCAGCCTATCCTTTGAGGCTTTGAAACCAGGCACAGACTTCTTGTCTCTAGCTATGAAAGTCTTAAGTGGCATCTTCTTCCAACAGAAGGCTGTTTTGTCTACACTGAAAATCTATTGTTTAGTGTAACCACTTTCATTAATGATCATAGCTGGATCTTCTGGGTAACTTGCTGCAGCTTCTACATCAGCACATGAGGCTTCAACTTGCACTTTCACATTATGGAAATGGCTTCTTTCCTTCGACCTCATGAACAGACCTCTGTTAGCTTCACATTTTAATTCTGCAGCTTCCTCGCCTCTCTCAGCCTTCAGAGCATCCAAGAGAGTTAGGGCCTTGGCCTGGATGAGGCTTCGGCTTAAGGGAATGTTGTGACTGGTTTGATCTTCTATCCAGACCACTAGAACTTTCTCCGTATCGGCAATAAGGCTGTTTTGCTTTCTTATCATTTATGTGTTCACTGGAGTAGCACTTTAAGTTTCTTCAAGAGCTTCTTTGCATTCACAACTTGGCTGACTGGTGCATGAGGCCTAGCTTTCGGCCTGTCTTGGTTTTCGATGTGCCTTCCTCACTAAGCACAAACCTACACCACAGCCACAGCAACTCAGGATCCTTAACCCACTGAGCAAGGCCAGGGATTCAACCCACGTCCTCAGGGATACTAGTTGGGTTTGTTACCACTGAGCCACAGCAGGAACTTCCATTTCTAGCTTTGGATTTAAAGTGAGAGACATGGAGTTCCTGTTGTGGTGCAGCAGAAACAAATCCAACCAGTAACCATGAAGTGGCAGGTCTGATCCCTGGCCTCGCTCAGTGGGTTAAGGATCTGTTGTTGCTGTGAGTTGTGGTGTAGGTCGAAGATGCAGCTCAGATCCAGCGTTGCTGTGGCTGTGGTGTAGGCTGGCGGCTGTAGCTCCAATTCAACCCCTAGCCTGGGAACCTCCATGTGCCGCAGGTACGGTCCTAAAAAGCAAAACAACAACAACAACAAAAATAAATAAGTAAATAAATAAAATAAAGTGAGAGACACGTCAGAGTTCCCATCGTGGCTCAGTGGAAACGAATCTGACTAGTATCCGTGAGGACACAGGTTTGATCCCTGGCCTCGCTCAGTGGGTTAAGGATCTGTCATTGCTGTGAGCTGTGGTGTAGGTCGTAGATGTGGCTCAGATCTGGTGTTGCTGTGGCTGTGGTGTAGGTTGCAGACTGGCTCATTCTGCATTGCTGTGGCTGTGGTGTAGGCTGGCAGCTGCAGCTGCGATTTGACCCCTAGCCTGGGAACCTCCATATGCCATGGGTGCGGCCCTAAAAAAGCCCAAATAAATAAATAAAGTGAGAGACATGTGACTCTTTCTTTCACTTGAACACTCAGAGGACATCGAGAGGCCTGAGGAGAGGGAGAGACTGGAATGGCAAATCAGTGGAGCTGTGAGAGCACACACAGTGTTTATTAAGTTCACCTTGTTAGATGGGCACAGTTCGTGGCACCCTAAAAACAATTACAGTAGTAACATCAAAGATCCCTGATCGTAGATCACCATGACCAATACAATAATCATGAAAAAGTTGGAAATATTGTGAGAATTACCAAAATGTGACACAAGGTAAGCAAATGTTGTTGGAAAAATGGTGCCGATAGATTTGCATGGCGCAGGGTTGCGGCAAAACTGCAGTTTGTCAAAAATGTACTATCTGCAAAATGCAGCAAAGTAAAACACATTAAAATGAGGTGTGCCTGTACATAGTCAGCCTTCTGTATCCACGGGGTCCACATCCATGGATTCAACTAACTGAGCATCAAAACTATTCAGAAAAAAATTCCAGAAAATTCCAAAAATCAGATTCCAAACTTGCATTTGCATTTATATGTAACTATTTACATCATATTTACAATTATTTACACAGCCTTTACATTATATTTGATGTTATAAGTAACCTAGAGATTATTTAAAGTATGTGGGATGTGCATAGGTTATATGCAAAAAAATAAATAAAAGAGGAAATCATACTGCCATCTTACACACACACAAAAATTAATTCCAGGTAGACTAAAGACACTGACAAACAAATGTATGCTTCCTTTTTTTTTTCCTTCATGACAAGCCAGAGTGAGAAATTTACGGGCAGGAGGTATTCACATATCTTCTCATTCATTTATTCCAGAGGTGGTTTGTGTCAAAGATAAACAGCGCTGTCTTGGTCACATGTGTTTCCAACCCTGCCACCGTGTCTTTGGGTTCTATAGCCTGTGGTTAAGGCTGGAGCACCAGGCAGGGACAGAAAGGAAAAGCCACCTCTGCCTCCAATGCCAGGCTGACCATACCTAGCTCTGCTTTCCATGCTCCAACCGCATCAAGAGAGAATTGATTCCACAAAGCCATGTCTGTACAAGCAATAGCAAAGCAAAGCCCTAACTGTTACCTAGAGACAATAGGACAGGATAATTCTGTTCTGTAAATTTGTGTGGGATCAGATCTGACTTTCTCAGCAGCCCAGATTCACTCAATAAATGTCAATAAATATCTCAGAGATAGTAGAAAGGGAGCAAAATAAAAAAGCACTATGCTCCAAGTCCCTAAACAGTGCCAACTCATATTCTCAATAGGTTGGGGTTGCTGCACCTGCCATGTCCTCATCTGTCACTTTTCTTTCTGTCTTTTCATTGAAGTCGTTCACTTCTGAAAAACAAGAGAAGATGACTCATCTAGAGTCCCGGGCTCTCACGTGAAGGAGGCATCACTGACTGCTGTTTGAATTAGGGAATTCTGCCTCTGAACTTGGCTCTGCTATTCCGAGGGAGTCAGGCTGACAGCAGCTAGCCACTTCCTTCCTCGACCCAGAGGTGGGACTGCTGTGAGGTTCTGATGTGGGGATTAACTCTTCTCCTGTAGACTTTAGACTTTTTCTTTTCTTTTTTTCTGGTCTTTTTAGGGCTGCACCCGCAGCATATGGAGGTTCCCAGGATAGGGGTTGAATTAGAGCTGTAGCCACCGACCACAGCCACAGCCACAGCAGCACAAGATCCAAGATCTGAGCCCCGTCTGCGACCTACACCACAGCTCTCGGCAATGCCAGATCCACTGAGCAAGGCCAGGGATCGAACCCGAATCCTCATGGATTCTAGTCGGGTTCGTTAACCACTGAACCACCAGGAACTCCTCCTGTAGCCTTTTCCACTGCTGGGGGTGTGTGTGCTGTGAAATCCTCTTTGGCCCAGTCATCTATCCCAAATGTGGTCTGTTGATCTTCAGCTTTACACTCACTTTCCTTGTTACCACCAGGGCTGGAAGCCTACAGATCGCATTTCCCAGACTCCCTTGCGAGCTGGATTCTGACCACAGGAGGCAGGCATGTCAGATTAGGAGGCAGGAAGACAGGAGATGACATTCTGTTTGTGCAGTAGCCACCACCTTCTTCTTAGACAACACGACCTAAGACCATACGTTCCATCAACTTTTGTTCAACCACCCGGCCAACACTCCCGACCCCAGCCTGGAAGCGGGATTGCAGTGCGTCTATAGTAAGTGGACCGGGCAACAGCGTGGGGAGTTAGAGGCTTTTCATGTGTTTCCTGCTTGCAGGAAAGGTGTACTCTGCATAAGCCTCATTGGTGTCTCCCTTCCCTCCTTGCCACCTCTGGATGCCTTTTCCTTTTCTTTCCATTGATTTAATTCCCAAATAACATTTATTTAATGACTTGAAACAGTTTAGACCCCATGGATAATGGAGTGTAATGACTGATGCGGGTTATGGTACATTTTTTTCCTGAACAGTGAATTACAGTAATAAACATTCATCAAACACTGAATAGGAAACACTACAAAATATTTAGTTTAAAAGAGCATGCTGGTAATAGGTGCAAATAAAAGGCAGGGTCAAATTAAAATGCAAAATAGCAACTAGACACAAAACTATAAAGGATGGATCAGTGGGGGCCTTAAAGATAGCATGGAATTTGATTCAAAATGTTTTTCCCTCATATGCATAATAAAACATGCTATTCATATTCAAGTATTCCTCAAATTGTAACGAGGAAAGCAAATGAAATTTTAAATGATGCCCTTAAAAGGCCGTTGGATAAAAAAGGCAGTTGAACCTTTTTAAAAATATAAAGTAAAATCAATTACTATTTTGGGGTAACTTTTTAAATTTTAATGAACTTCTTCCTCCTACCTGGAAAAACCCTCTTTTTTTTTCCTCTCAACTCTGTTAAATCCTACACAGCTTTCAAGGAACCAGCTCAAGTGCCCCCCTCCTCCAGAGACCCCTCATGGAATTTATTATCTTTACTACTTGTTTTGACACTTAATGATAATAGCTACCTTTTAGCAAGCATGTATTATGGGCCAAGTCATGAACTAAATTTTCTGGGTTGATTACCTCACTAAACACAACAATCCGCAAAGTAGCTACTGTCATTATCCCTTTTACGTAAAAGGAAATGGAGGAGTTCCCTGGTGGCTTGGTAGTTAAGGATCCAGCGTTGTCACTGCTGTGGTGAGGGCTTGATCTCTGGCCAGGGAACTTCTGCATGCTTCGAGCGTGGCAAAAAAAAAAGGAAAAAAAAAGGAAATGGAGACACTGAGATGCTTAGTAACTTGTCCAAGATTACAAAGTGAATTCCAGAGTTAGAATTCCAACCCAGGTCTTTTTCATTCAGAGAGCCACTGCACCGCCCCTGCTCCACATCCTAGGGCATTTTGAATCTGTTTTTTGTGTTTTGTTTTGTTTGTTTTTTTGCCTTTTCTAGGGCCGCACTCCCGGCATGTGGAGGTTCCCAGGCTAGGGGTCTAACAGGAGCTGTAGCCACCAGCCTACACCACAGTCACAGCAACACGGGATCCGAGCCGCGTCTGCAACCTACACCATAGCTCATGGCAACGCCGGATCCTTAACCCACTGAGCAAGGCCAGGGGTCAAACCCACAACCTCATAGTTCCTAGTCGAATTCGTTAACCACTGAGCCACGATGGGAACTCCGAGCATTTTGAATTTGTGATTGGTTCATGTGGCATCCCTCTCCTTGGATTATATACTTCCCAGGATAGATATTCCAGAACACTTCCCTGTGATGTTACTATGATTATATGTCGTATTTTACTTGACAGACTTTTTAAAGATAAACAATGTGATTCATTTTTTTTTCTGCTTATAAAGTTGAGATGACAGTTATGTTGCAAATAGTAATATTACTGTGATTTATGACAAAGAGTTTTCTGCATATATTTTCCCCTAGGAGTTTTAGAATGTCTGGTCTTAGATTTAGGTCTTTAATCCATTTGGAGTTTATTTTTGTGTGTGGTGTTAGAAAATGTTCTAATGTCATCATTTTACACGGAGCTGTCCACTTTTCCCAGCAGCACTTATGGAGGAGACTGTCTTTTCTTTATTGTATATTCTTGCCTCCTTTGTCAGAGATTAGCTGACCATAGTTGCATGGGTTTATTTCTGGGCTTTCTATCTTGTTCCACTGATATACTTCTGCTTTTGTGCCGGTACCATACAGTTTTGATAACTTAGCTTTACAGTATAGTCTGAAGCCAGGGAGTGTTATTCCTCCTGTTCTGTCCTTTTTGTGCAAGATTGTTTTGGCTTTTGGGGGTCTTTTGTGTTTCCATGTAAATTTTAAAATTATTTGTTCTAGTTCTGTGAGAAATGCCATTGGTAATTTGTTAGGGATGACAGTGAATCTGTAGCTTATCTTCAATAGTATGGTCATTTCAACAATATTGACTCTTCCAATCCAAGAACATGCTATGTCTTTCCATTTGTTTGTTTTGTCTTTAATTTCTTTCAGCAGCATCTTGCAGTTTTCAGGGTACAGGTCTTTTGCCTTCTTAGTTAGATTTATTCCTAGGTATTCTATTCCTTTCAATGTGATGGTAAATGGGATTGTTTCCTTAATTTATCTTTCTGATTTTTCATCTTTAGTGTATAGAAATGCAATGGATTTCTGTATATTAGTTTTGTATCCTGCAGCTCAGATTTATTTTATTTTATTTTTTTGTCTTTTTGCCTTATCTGTGGCCACACCCACGGCATATGGAGGTTCCCAGGCTAGGGGTCTAACAGGAGCTGTAGCTGCCGACCTTCGCCACAGCCACAGCAATGCGGGATCTGAGCTGCATCTGCAACTTACACCACAGCTCACGGCAACGCCGGATTCTTAACCCACTGAGCAAGGCCAGGGACTGAACCCACAAGCTCATCGTTCCTAGTCGGATTCATTAACCACTGAGCCACGACGGGAACTCCTGCAGCTCAGATTTAATCCGTGGTCTGGGAACTTCCATATGCCACAAGTGTGGTCATAAAAAGAAAAAAGGAGAGAGAAGAAAAATCCTTTCATCCCTGGGATAAATTTCACTTGATCATAGTATATGATCCTTTTAATGTATTGTTGGAGTCAGTTTGCTAGTATTTTGTTGAGGATTTTTGCATCTATAGTCATCAGTGATATTAGCTTATAATTTTCTTTTATGTATAATATCTTTGTCTGGTTTTGGTATCAGGGTGGTGGTGGCCTCATAGAATAAGTTCAGAAGTGTTCCTTCCTCTGCAAATTTTTGGAATAGTTTCAAGGTTGGAATTAACTCTTCTCTAAATGTTTGGTAGAATTCACCTGTGAAGCCATCTGGTCCTGGACTTTTGTTTGTTGAGAGTTTTTAAATTACTGATTCAGTTTCATTACTGGTAATTGGTAATTTTCTATGTCTTCCTGGTTCAGTTTTGGGCAATTGTATCTTTCTAAGAATTTTTCAATTTCTCCTATATTGTCTATTTTATTGGCATATAGTTGTTCATAGTAGTCTCATAGGAACCTTTGTATTTCTGTGGTGTCAGTTGTAACTTCTTTTTTCATTTCGGATTTTATTGATTTAGGCCCTCTCCCTTTTTTTCTTGATGAGTCTGGCTAAACTAGGATTTGATGGGATATTTCTTTAATATGAAAACACACACGCACACACAGACACACACACACACATACACTTTTTCCCAAAGGACAGCATCTTACTGAATAAGAAAGTGACAGAGGCTTTCATGTCAAAAGTAAGGACCAAGACAAGGAGGTCCACTCTCTTCACTAATTTTAAACACTGCATTGGAATTATTAGCCAATACAGTCAGACAGGAAAAATCAAGTAGAGGCATAACAATGGGAAAAGAAGAGGTAAAATTTATCTTTTTTGTAGCTGACATTATTATATATTTGAAAAAATTCAGAAGAGTCAGTGAAAAAACTACCACAAACAAGAGGAAAATTTATTTAAATAGCAGGATATTAAATTAGCATGCAGAAATCAAAAGCTTTTGTATATAATCAATAACCAGTTAGAGGAAATAATGGAAGAGGAGACACCATTTACAATAACAAAAGAAAATAAAGTGCCTAGGCATAAACATAATGAGAAATGTGAAAAATCTTTATGATGAAACTGTAAAACACTCCTAAAATATCTGAATAGGTAGAAAGACATAACATGCTCTTTGATAGGAAGACATAACAGCATGAGGATGCCAGTTCTTTACAAGCTAATCTGTAAATTCAACACAATCTCAAGGTGATTTCATCAGTCTTTTTCCTAGAGCCAGAAATACTTATTATGAAGTTCATCTGGAAGAATAAACAAGCAGAAATAGATAATCCTTAAAAAATAAAAGCAAGAAGGAGAGCTAGTTCTAACAAATATGAAAACATATTATAAAGATTTTATAATTAAAACAGCATGCTATTAGCACATGAATGGGAAAATGGAACAGAATATGAAAAAGTCAGAAATGGATTCACGTGCACTTGGATATTTAGTATATTATAAAGGCTTATCTCAGTCATGGGAAAAGAAACACTTACTAATAAATGGCTTTGGAACAACTGAATAGCCATGTGGGAAAAAATAAAATTTGACTTCTTCCTTACAGTGGGTAAATTCTGGTAGATCAAAATTCTCAATGTGAAAAATGAAACTATACAAGCAATAAGAGAAAATATTGGTGAATTCGCTTATAGCCCAGGAGTGGGAAAACTTTCCTGTGACTCAGATTTTAGAAGCAATAAGGACAGATAGATCAATTTGATCAAATAAAAGTAAAAATGTTTTGCATGGCAGAAAAAAAAACCACAAGAAAAATAAAAATACAAATGAGAAATTGGGAAAAAATTTGCAGCCTACATCATAATCAAGGGGTAAACGTCTTTAATATACAATGAGCTTAAAATTGAGAAGCAAAAAAACAAAACCTAATAAAAAGTTGGTGATATACAATGCACAGATAACTCACACAAAAAGAAATGAAAATGGCCCTTAACAATACAAAAAGATATTCAACTTCACCAGTCAATTAAAACTATACAGAGATGCATTTCTCACCTACAAGATAGGCAAAAATTCCAAAGTTTGACAGCATATGCTGTTGGCTGCCTAATTTCGCCGAGCAATTGTCCATTTTAAGGGCACCGCGTTGGTTTCCGCTGCTGGAAGGTTATGCATTCAGCAGTGGCAGGAGTTTGATTGGGTACAGTGAAAGGAAGTCCGTGTTGTTGGACCCATGTAGAGCGTCCAACACTGCCACGTGACCACTCTGTTCAGAGGCACTAGAGTGGCTAAGAAAAGAGGGTGGTGACAACCACAGGCCCAAACATCCCATGCACATAGTGGATGCTGTGTGGGTGGCATTAATGTGAACATAAAAATCCATACCCTGTGCCCCTCTCATACTTTCACCCAGATGCCCCTTGCCCAGACCAGTGTGCGTATCTTTAGCAACATTTTTCTTAGCTGATGTTTACAATTTTCTCAGTCAGCGTTCTTAGTTATAGACAATAGTTTCATTCCTAGCTCGTTTAAGCACAAAGGGATTGGATAAGGCTCAGTCGGAAATAACACAGCCAGACTAACATAGCCAATAACAATATACAAACACCCCATGGAAAAATTATGCTTGAAACAGCACCAACACTGGGACTGGTGTTAAGTGAGCCAACATACAGTATCTGCCCAACCAGCACAGTCACTATTTCTTTTTCAGCACATTTAAAGAGCATAATTAGCTCTATAAATCTCACTAAGTTTTCTAAATTCAAGTATCATAATCATCAACTACCCATATAAAAATCTTAATACTTTCAATATGATATCCAGTGTCTTTAATATGCTATCCTGGCATTTACTATGCATTAAATGAATACTTGTTGAAAGACTGAGTATATACCCTTCAAGAAAACTTTTTTGTTTTTTTCTGAAAACCTGCCTAGGAATTAATCCATCAGAACACAGAGGATGGTTGAAATAGGTGGGACTAATTCTTAGTGAGCTGCCCAGACTCCATACCGAACCTCAATGAGAGAGAACGGCACCATTTGCAAAGTAATCTTGAATTTATTCTTACTCATAGTTAATAAGGGAAATTGTTCACAAATTTCAGGGTTTTTTTTTTTTTTTTCCTATATACTTCCTGACTGATCCCGGCATCTCAAGGTAAGGGAGCAACACTGGTCTAGGCAGAAGTTGTGAGTTCTGGCCTTTAGAGATGTAAGCTGATGTTGTAGCCAATGACGTTTCTTTGTGGTTGCCTTCACTTAGATGCCTCCCAAAGTGGGCCCTGAGCAGAGATTTGGAAACAAGTCCTTTATTTGGGAGGCGACCCCAGGAAGCACAGTGAGAGAGAGAGAGGAAGTGAGATAAGGAGAAGAGGGAAGCCAGTGGAGGGTGTGGCAACAAGCAGGCGCCTGGGGCTCAATCCAGCTGGAGCCCCTCTGACACTGACTACAGCCTGCCCCAGAGCCTCCCTGCTGAGGGGTGAGGACGCTGGAGTATTTCTCTCTTCCCGTCCCTCACTGGCTGAAGGCCGGAGGATTGCCCTGGGATGGTTAATTCCTAGGTATTTTCAACATGCTTCCTCGGCCAGAAAACACAGAGATGCACGAAGCCATCAGCGTGCGTAGGGAGTGTCCATAGTGACCTCGGGAGTGGCAATAGGTGTTGAGTGTGCGGCCTGATAGCATCAGCTACAGCAGCCGAGCCGAAAAGGTTAAGTAACTAGATGGAGGGAGGTGGGGAAACTGAGAAGAATACAATGGGCAAGTACCTCTTCCTGTTTGAGCTGGACTCTGCGACAGCGTACTTAGGAATTTGCTTTCTTTTTCTGGCTTCAGTCCTTGTGGCCAAAGGAAGCAGCTGTTCAGAGGCAGAGGGAGCGAAATCTCCCGTCCTCCCGGTGATTACGTCTTTCAGCAGAGACAGAGGAAGGAGACGTGAATAGTCCGAGGCAGCTTTTACTCTGAACAGTTTGTTGAAGGCAGCCTTCTAGAAAGGCATTTTAACTTCACTTTGGGGGGTTGGAGTGAGTTCGTAAAAGTAAAGCTTGACACTAGTGAGAAAGTTGCCATATGCAACCTAGATGTTCCATTCTCCCAACATCTTACTTTATATACAAAAAAATCTGGAAGCACAGAGCTCCCTTCATGGCTCAGCGGTTAACGAACCCGATAGGACCCATGAGGATGCAGGAACTCAGTGGGTTGCTGTGAGCTGTGGTGTAGGTCGCAGATGCGGCTCACATCTGGTGTTGGCTGTGACTGTGGTGTAGGCTGGCAGCTGTAGCTCCAATTCGACCCCTAGCCTGGGAACTTCCATATGCCGAGGGTGCGGCCCCAAAATAACAACAACAACAAAAAATCTGGGAGCATATGAATCAACTGATAATAGTTGTCACAGCTAGGGCATAAGGTGTATATTATATATATTTAATATATTTTCCACTGGGGGGTGAGGGGATGCACTGAGGGTTTGGGACGCAAATGCTATCAAATTGACTTGTGATGATTTTTGTACACCTATAATTGTAATAAAATTCATTAAGAAAAAATATTTTTCAGAAGGATATGCAATATACATATTTGAGATATTTTTATAATTTATATATACTATATATCATCCTTTAGTCTTTATAAATAATATATTTAATTTGTAGTGGATGTGTATACACATATGTATATATAATATACACCTGCTTAAATCATTAAACTGAAAATGTTATTTATAATGAATATATTTGATAAAGTGTATTAGTCAGGTTCTCTGGTTATAAGGAGTGAGGTAACAGACATCCCCCAATCTCAATGGCTTAGTACAACAAAAGTCTCTTTCTCAGAGTCACCCAGGTAGCCTAGCTGCCAGAGCTTCAGCATCATGTAGCTGCACTGTCTGCAACATGAAGCTTCCCCAGTCCCCCCTAGAAGAGGAAGATGGGCAGGAAAATTACACTGGACGTTTCACCACCTCAGCTCAGGAGTGACTCCCCCTCACAACCTATTAGCCAGAACTAATCCCGTGTTGGGTGTCCTACAACCCAACAGCTACTGACCACCTCCATTTTTAACATGTTAAAAAATGAAGTTTTGGAGTTCCCTTCATGGCTCAGTGGTTAACGAATCCGACTAGGAACCACGAGGTTGTGGGTTTGATCCCTGGCCTCGCTCAGTGGGTTAAGGATCCGGCGTTGCCGTGAGCTGTGGTGTAGGTTGCAGATGTGGCTCGGATCCCACGTTGCTGTGGCTGTGGCGAAGGTCGGCAGCTACAGCTCCTGTTAGACCCCTAGCCTGGGAACCTCCATATGTCGCGGGTGCGGCTCTACATAAAGGCAAAAAGACAAAAAAAAAAAAATGAAGTTTAAAATATCTGTTTTGCTAAATGAAAAATCCCTGCATAATAGCTCTTATAGTGGCATGTTCTTAGGGAGCCTAATCAGAGACTGAGTGGTCAGAGGTCCCCACCCTGGGATTGACTTCCTTCAGGTGATTTATTGAGAGTCAAAGAAGAACCAGGGGAAAAGACTTGGAACAATGTCAGGAACTGGGTTCAGATGTAAACCAAGATAACTGAGGAAGAAGTGCCAGAGACCAACGTTAAGAAGTGACTGGCTGCGAGGTCCCTTTGAAGATATCTACCCCAAAGGAGGTTGGGACACATGGGGAGGGTAGTTTGTAGAGGTACAGTGTAATGGCTGTTAGTTGGGGTTTTCCATGCCCAGGTACACTGGCTGCTCCAGTGTGGGGAGAAAGGCTGTTCAGATGTAAAACCAAAAGGGCTGGCCACCTTGGGGACCAAGGGACCTCTGGTACAGGCTTACGCTAAAAGCCCTTAACACAGAAATTACGCTACATTGGAATTCCTGTTGTGGCTCAGTGGGTTAAGAACCCAGCAAAGCGTCCATGGGGAGGTGGGTTCAACCCCTGGCCTTTCTCAGAAGGTTAAGGATCTGGCATTGCTGCAAACTGTGGCAGAGGTCACAGATGCAGCTTGAATCTGGCATTGCCGTGGCTGTGGCACAGGCCCGCAGCTGCAGCTCTGATTCAACCCCTAGCCCAGGAACGAACCTCCATATGCCTCAGGTGCAGCCACTAAAAAAAATTACACTGCATTTCTTTCAGTGATGCCGCATCTTTGCAGAGCTGGACTTTGTCTTGTTTTTATTGAAGTAAAGTTGACTTACGATATTATATTAGTTTCAGCTATGCAACACAACGATTATTTTCACAGATTATATTCCATTTAAAGTTATTGTAAAATATAGGCTATATTCCCTGTGCCATACAATATATCCTTGCAGCTTATTTATTTGATACATAGCAGTTTGTAGCTCTTAATCCTTACACTTATTTTCCACTCCCTCCTTCTATCTCCTCCCTGGTACCCACTAATTTGTTCTCCATATTTTTAAGTCTGTTTCTGTTCTGTTATATTCATTCATTTGTTCCATTTTTAAGATTCCATATGTAGATGATAGCATACAGTATTTTTCTTTGTCTGATTTATTTCATTAAGCATAATACCATCTACCTCCATCCATGTTGTCGCAAATGGCAAGATTTCATTTTTTTTTATGACTGAGTAATATTCTATTGGATTATACCAATAAATCCAATATTCTATTGGATATATATACCACATCTTTATCCATTCATCTGTTGATGGACACTTAAGTTGCTTTTATATGTTGGCAATTTTAAATAATACTGCTATGAGCTTTGAGGTCCATGTATCTTTTAGAATTTGTGTTTCAGGGTTTTTTTTTCTTTTTTTTTTCTGTATATATACCCAGGAGTGGAATTGCTGGATCATAAGGTAGTTCTATTTTTAGTTTTTTTGAGAAAACTTCATACTGTTTTCCACAGTGGCTGCACCAATTTACATTCCCACCGACAGTGTACGAGTGTTCCCTTTTCTTCACATCCTTGCTGACGCCTGTTGTCGTTTTGATGGTAGCCATTCTGACAGCTGTGAGGTAGTATCTCGTGGTTTTGATTTGCTTTTCTCTGATGATTATCGACGTTGAGCATCTTTTCATGTGCCAGTTGGCCATCTATGTATCTTCTATGGAAAAATGTCTCTTCAGGCTTTCTGCCCATTTTTTAATTGAGTTTTTTTTTAAGTTATTTTGTATGAGCTATTTATATGTTTTGGATTTTAATCCCTTATTAGTTATATCATTCACAAATACTTTCTCTCATTCAATAGGTAGTCTTTTTGTTTTGCCGATGGTTTCCTTTGCTTTTAAGTTTAATTAGGTCCCATTTGTTTGGTCCCATTTTTGCTTTTGTTTCCTTTGCCTTAGGAGATAGATCCAAAAAATATTGCTAAGATTTATGTCAGAGTGTTCTGCCTGTCTTCTTCTAGAAGTTTTATGATTTCTGGTCCAATCCATTTCTATTTTATTTTTGTATATGGCATGAGGAAATGTTCTAATCTCATTCCTTTACGTGTAGCTGTCCAGTTTTTTCAACACCACTTACTGAAGAAATTGTATTTTCTCCATTGTATAGTCTTGCCTCCTTTGTTGTAGATTAATTGACCATTAGTGTGTGGGTGTATTTCTGGGCTTTCTGTTCTGGTCCATTGATGTATGTGTATGTTTTTGTGCCAGTACCATGCTGTTTTGATTACTATAGCTTTGCAGTTTAGTCTCAAGTTAGGGAGAGTGACGACTCCAGTTTGTTTGTTTGTTTTTTTCTCAAGATTGCTTTGGTTTTCAGGGACTTTTGTGGTTCCACATAAATTTTAATATTATATCCACTCTTTCACTTCTTATTTTATTTGGGTCCTATTTCTTTTATTCTTAATGAGCTTGAATAAATGCCTTTCAATTTTGTTTATCTTTTCAGAAAAACAGCTCTTCGTTTAATTGATCTCTTCAATATTTTTTGGTCCCTATTTTATTTATTTGCTCCCTGATCTTTATTATTTCCTTCCTCCTGCTGACTTTAGGTTTTGTTCGTTCTTATTTTTCTAAATTTTTTTAGGTGATAGGTTTGGTTATTTGAGATTTTTCTCGTTTCTTAAGGAAGGCCTGTATAGCTATGAACTTCCCTCTTAGGACTGCTTTTGCTTCATCCCATAGATTTTGTAAAGTTATGTTTTCATCTTTGTTTATCTTGAGGTATTTTCTGACTTTGATTTCATCATTGACCCATTGTTTTTTTAGTAGCGTATTGTTTAGTCTCTATGTGTTAGTTCTTTTCTCATTTTTCTTTCTCTAGTTGATTTCCAGTTTCATGCTGTTGTGGTCAGAAAAGATGCTTGAGTTCCCTGGTGGTTTAGCAGTTAAGGATCCAGTGTTGTCACTGCTGTGGCATGGGTTTGACCCCCTGACCTGGGAACTTCCACATGTCATGAGTGCAGCCAAAAAAAAAAAAAAAATGTTCAAAATAATTTCTGTTCTCTTAAATTTGTTGAATGGATATGTGCATATGTATGTTTGAATCACATTGTTATATAGCAGAAATTAACACAACATTGTAAATCCACTATACTTCAATAAAACTTAGGGAGTTCCTGTTGTAGCTCAGTGGTTAACAAACCCAACTAGTATCCGTGAGGATGTGGGTTCCATCCCTGGCCTCGCTCAGTGGGTTAAGGATCTGGTGGGGTAGTCGCAGACATGGCTCGGATCTGGTGTTGCTGTGGCTGTGGTGTAGGCCGGCAGCTACAGCTCCGACACAACCTCTAGCCTGGGAAGCTCCATATGCTGCGGGTGCAGCCCTAAAAAGACAAAAGACAAACAAATAAATAAATAAATAAATAAAACTTAAAAAAAAAAAAAAAAGAGGGTGGGAGTTCCCATCATGGTGCAGCAGAAACAAATCCAACTAGTATCCATGAGGATGTGGGTTCAATCCCTGGCCTCACTCAGTGGATCGGGGATCCGCTGTTGCCGTGAGCTGTGGTGTAGGTCTCAGACTTGACTTGGATCCCTCACTGCTGTGGCTGCAACATTAGGCCCACAGCTGCTGGTTTGACCCCTAGCCTGGGAACTTCTATATGTTACAGGTGTGGCCCTAAAAAGCAAAAAATAAAAATAAACATAATGAAACCTGCCATTTGAATCAACATGGATGGACCTGAGGGACATTATGCCATTATGCTGGATGAAATAATGCAGACGCCAAAAGACAAATACTGCATGATCTCATTTATATGAGGAATCTAAAATAGTCAAACTCATAGAAGCTGAAAGTAGAATAGTGATTGCCAGGAGCTCTGTGGAGGGGCCACAGGGAGATGTTGGTCAAGGGGTACAAATTTTCAGAATAAATGAGTTCTCATGATTAACGTACAGCAATGTGCATTATAGTCAACACTACTGTATTGTGTACTTGAAATTTGCTAAGAGGGGAGTTCCCGTTGTGGCGCAGTGGTTAACGAATCCGACTAGGAACCATGAGGTTGCGGGTTCGATCCCTGCCCTTGCTCAGTGGGTTAACGGTCCGGCGTTGCCGTGAGCTGTGGTGTAGGTTGCAGACGCGGCTCGGATCCCGCGTTGCTGTGGCTGCAGCGCAGGCCAGTGGCCACAGCTCCGATTAGACCCCTAGCCTGGGAACCTCCACATGCCGCGGGTACGGCCATAAACCCGCGGCTATAAAAATGACAAAAGGCAAAAAAAAAAAAAAAAAAAAAAGAAATTTGCTAAGAGGGTAGACACACACACACACATGTGCACACGAACACACAGAAAAAAGACAACTATGGGAGGTGATAGATATGTTAATTAACTTGATTGCAGTGATTATTTTACAATGTATATGTATATCAAAACATCAAATCAGGAGTTCCCATCGTGGCGCAGCAGAAAGGAATCCAACTAGGAACCATGAGGTTGAGGGTTTGATCCCTGGCCTCGCTCAGTGGATTAAGGTTCTGGTGTTGCCGTGAGTTGTGTAGGTTGCAGACGTAGCTCAGATCTGGTGTTGCTGTGGCTGTGGCATAGGCCAGCAGCTGTAGCTCCAATTCGACCCCTAGCCTAGGAAGCTCCATATGCCATGGGTGCGGCCCTAAAAAGACAAAAAAAGAAAAAATCAAATCATACACCTAAATATATACAATTTTTGTCAATTATACCTCAATAAAAATGAGGGGGAGGAGGTTTTCCTGAGTGAGAGGAATAGAACACCCTATGGGAATTTTAAAAATTATTTTATTAAAAAATTAAACTGCTTTTGAAATTGTTCCTTTAATGTTGAACTGACATTTTTTGAAAAGAACACTATGTTAAGACTGGGACATGGTACAGCTCAGCTTTATGTGGGCTGTATATACAACCTTTTTTTTTTTTAATTTTTCCAAGGCCGCACTCACAGCATATGGAAATTCCTGGGCCAGGGATTAAATCCAAGCCACAGCTTCGAGCTACGTTGCAGCTGCGTCAACACTGGATCCTTAACCCACTACGCCGGGCCAAGCAGCCGTCTTGTACCTCAGCAGCAACCTGAGCAACTGCAGAGACAATGCCAGATCATTAACCTATGCACCACAGTGGAAACTCCAACCATTATTTATTTTGAAATAATTTATGAAAGCTCCTACTTTGCTTGGTTCTAGGGACAGTGGGAAGTAGTGCCTAGCTGTTAATAGCTTGTGTCACACAGAAACCCTGAAATCCCCTTGTATATCTATGCTTTATGTCAGACTCATTTTGATGATAAATTCAACTACTGGAAATCCAGTGATTTTCTCTAATTAAAGCACTTTGTGGTTCCTTTTTCTTTCTTCATTCGTCTTTTCTCCCCCTCTTCTCGAATAAAATCTGAAAATAGTTGTAAGTATAAATGAGGTTGAGAACTTAGGCAGAAAATTTTACTATAAATATAAATTGGGTGCTCAAAATCTATGTTAAATGATGCAAACCACTTTCTAGATGATATGTGGAAAATATATATTACCGTGCTACTGAGAGCATGTTCAGTATAGTTTTTTGGGATTTCTCTGAGGGTCAGTTTTGACGTTACCAGGTATCATGCAATTAGATTATCTTACATAAATAAAAAAGCATGATTGAAATTATTACCTTCCTTCTAAAATATTCTTTTTTTCCACATTCCTGTCTCATTCATCCTTATACAGTCCATCTGAAAAGACCATTTTCGGTGATATTTCTTTTTTCTTTTATAATCATTTTATTTTATTTTATTTTTGCTATTTTAGGGCCACACCCGCGGCATATGGAGGTTCCCAGGCTAGGGGTCTAACCGGAGCTACAGCCGCTGGCCTACACCACAGCCACAGCAACACCAGATCCTTAACCCAGTGAGTGAGGCCAGGGATCAAACTTTAATCCTAGTAGGATTCATTAAACGCTGAGCCATGAAGGGAACTCCTGTTAGAGTATAGTTGACTTACAATGTTGTTATTAACCATTTTAAAAATTGAAGTATAGTTAATTCATAATGTGTTAATTTCAGGTATACAGCAAAATGACTCAGTTTGATATATTCTTTTTCAGATTCTTTTCCATTATAGTTTATTACAAGATATTAAATATAGTTCCCTGTGCTATGTAGTAGGTCCTTTTTGTTTATCTATTTTATATATAGTAGTGTGTATATGTTAATTCCAAACTCCTAGTTTAGCTTTACCCCCACCCCTGCTATTCCCTTTGGTAACCGTAAGTTTGTTTCCTATGTTTGTGATTCTATTTCTGTTTTGTAAATAAGTTCGTTTGTATCATTTTTTTAGATTCCACATATAATTGTTATCATACGATATTTGTCTTTCTCTGACAATTCACTTTAGTGTGATAAACTTTAGGTCCATCCCTATTGCTGAGAATGGCATTATTTCATTCTTTTTATGGCTGAATAATATTCTGTTGTGTATATATACCACATCTTTTTAATCCATTCATCTATCGATTCACATTTAGGTTGCTCCCATGTATTGACTATTATAAATAGTGCTGCTATGAACATAGGGGAGTATGTATCTTTTTTTTTGTCTTTTTAGGGCTGCCCTCATGTCATATGGAGGTTCCCAGGATAGGGGGCCAGTTGGAGCTGCAGCTGCTGGCCTAGACCAGAGCCACAGCAACGTGGGATCCGAGCCACGTCTGCGACCTACACCACAGCTCACGGCAGCGCCAGATCCTTAACCCACCGAGCGAGGCCAGGAATTGAACCCGCATCCTCATGGATGCTAGTCGGGTTCGCCAACTGCTGAGCCACGATGGGAACTCCATACAGATCTTTTTGAATTAGAATTTTGTCTGGATATATGCCCGCGAGTGGGATTGCTGGATCATGTGGTAGTTCTATATCTAGTTTTCTGAGGAACCTCCATACTGTTTTTCCATAGTGGTTGTACCAATTTACATTCCCACCAACAGTGCAGGAGGGTTCCCTTTTCTTCACACCCTCTCCAGCATTTGTTATTTGTAGACTTTTTAATGATGACCATTCTGACCAGTGTGAGTCAATGGTATTTCTTTTCTGTTTCAAATATCTGTGGCTAATACCACAATAGTAATAAGCACACCTTGGTGCCCAGATCTTCATTTGTAGAAATTAAATCCCATTAAAAAGAATCAGGATTCTTTGGAGAAGTAGATGACTCTAGGCTGAAGAGGGTGAGTGATAAAGGTGACTTAGAATATCTTGTGCCAGGAAAAATGAAAGTAGAACTCAAAATCTAACGGGGTCATGTAAAAGAAAGCCAGAAACTATCTTGAAAGGGCTCTCACTTGATAAATATGGGACAAGTTATGTGTCAAAATGAATAATGACTGAAATAGATTAAAACACATTGAATTGAAAAAGAATTCAAGCCAACACTTCTCATTAAAAATATTAAAAGTAAAGGTAGCAAATATTAAGGGTAAAGGGTAGCAAAGGGAAAGTTGTTTATAGAAGAATGCCAGCTGATACATCTAGGATTGTTAGAATTAGAAAACCAACATTTTGCAATCATTGTAATAATTGATTCAGGCAAGAATCATCAATAGATGTAAAATTGTAGAATGAACCATTGTTAGGGAAGAATATGGCCACACAGTCTCAAAGTACCATTAGTTAAAATTACTAATTGCAAAAAAGAAAAAAAAGAATATTTTTGTAAGTGATCTGGTGGATACCGCTTGAGCCAAATAAACAAACTTAATGTCACCAAAATGGGAAAGTTGACATCATGCATTCTGTTACGTGATGCATGGAGGACACATAGTATACATGAAGCATTCCTGTTAAAAAAAAAAAAAAGGATTCTAATCACAAGGAAATAATCAGACAAACCAAATTCAAATACAAAATAGCTGACTTGTACTCTTCAAAAATGTCAATGTCATGAAAGATAAAAAAGTTGAGAAATTATCTTTAAAAGAAAGTAAAAAGACATGGTAACTAAATGCAATGTATGATCTTTAATGGGATCTTGGATGTTAAAAAACTCAGCATAGGAGTTCCCATCATGGTGCAACAGAAATGAATCCGACTAGGAACCACGAGGTTGCAGGTTTGATCCCTGGTCTCGCTCAGTGGGTTAAGGATCCGGCGTTGCCGTGAGCTGTGGTGTAGGTCACAGCCGTGGTTTGGATCTGGCATTGCTGTGGCTGTGGTGCAGGCCAGCAGCTATAGCTCGAATCAGAGCCCTAGCCTGGGAACCTCCATATGCCACAGGTGTGGCCCTAAAAAGCAAAAAAAAAAAAAAAAAAAAAAAAAAAAAAAAAAAAAAAAAAAAAAAAAAAAAAAAAAAAAGAAAAAAGGGAAAGAAAAAACTCAGTGTAAAGGACATTATTGTTACTGGGACAACTGAAGACATATGAATATGGAATACTTATTAGATAACACCATCATATCAATGTTAGACTTCCTGAGTGTGATAAATGCATTATAGTTATGTAGAAGAATGTCACATTTCTTAAGAAAAATGTGCTGGAAGTATGTATGAGTGAAATGTCAAGATATCTGAAACTTGTGTTTAAATCTCTTGGATCATTCACAAAAAGAGTGTGTGTGCGTGTGCACATTTACACAGAAATACACTTACACAGAGAGAAAATGAATTTGCCAAAATGTTAACAACTGGTAAATAAAAGTAGAGGATAGGTAGGTATTCACTGTATTATTTTTGCAACTTTTCTGTGGGATTAAAAATTTTCAAAACAAAAAAGCTGGAAAAGGAAAGTAATATGTACAAAATCAAATTAAAGAATATGCTGAGCCAAAGATAAAATGCAAGAGAGAAAGTTTTGATGGGCGAAGTTAGGAGTAAGGACATAAAGTCCAAATCCATGATTTCTCATGGTTCTATTCTGGGGCCTCTGAATATTGTATCATATGCCACATAGTCTTCAAATTAGGAAACAAGCGCACTGCCATAATGTTGGATCATTAAACTCTTGACCTTACGTCACAAGAAAAAATTGTGTGAGAAATTCACTCTGTAGCTTAATTGTCTTCTTTCCTATAGACCTGGTTTCCGGGTCCTTCTTGTTTGAAGGGCTGACAGACTTTTCTTTTCCATGGCTGTAGCTTTGTCATGGGGATAACATGGATCCCACAGTCTGGAAGGTGATCTAGATGCCAGCGATTCCAGGCATTTTATTTTATTTTTGTCTTTTTGTCTTTTTAGGGCTGCACTTGTGGCATATGGAGCTTCCCAGGCTAGGAGTCCAATCAGAGCTGTAGCTGCCGGCCTTTGCCACAGCCACAGCAATGCCAGATCCAAGCCGCATCTGTGACCTATACCACAGCTCAAGGCAAGGCCGGACCCTTAACCCACTGAGAGACGCAGAATATCGAACCTGCAACCTCGTGGTTCCTAGTCTGATTCATTTCCGCTGCACCACAATGGGAACTCCCACTTCCAGACATTTTAAAATGCATTTCTGAAAGTCTGAGAAAATGTCTCTGGTTTGCAAGGCTTCCTAATAGTTATGTAAACCTTTTCTGGGCACATTCTGAATCTGATTTCTCTCTCTTTCCTCATGGTTTTCCTCTGTCCTGGTGACCTGGCAGAATGCCACTGTTGATTCTTTATGTGTCTTGCCCGTGAGCATGCATATTCCTTCTTCCTTCCTTTGCTTATCATTTATTAATCCACGATAATTACTTATTTATGTAGTCACTTTATTTTAAATGATAATTTTACAAATGTTTCAGCAGATGAGCATTTGTACTCCAAAGGGCAGGAGAGATGAACAAGGGACATAAAATGCACCACAGAGAGCTGAATTAGGAAGTAAAGATAAACATAGACCCAAGATTTCTTCTTCTATCTCTGTCATCATCTGCCTTTTTTCATTTCAGAGTTTGTCCTGATCTCCTGTTTTCAATGGCCCTTTACTATTTTAAGAATCCTTGTGATTGTTTGCGGCTCTGCTGCCTTGAAAGTGAAGCAGAGTTTATTTGCTCCTTTCAAGCGGGAACAGTGGCTATAGAACAGGGATAACCTGACCAAATTGGAGACTGGAGTCTGAGAGTTATGGATCCAAACTAAGCCAGGCCCCTGATTGGTCAATACATTTTTATTGAGCACCTACTATTTGTCAGGCTCAATGCTTGGAAGTGAAGAGAAAAGGAAGACTGACTGAGACACAACCCTAACTTAGTGGTCCAAAGTATTCCACATCAGGTTCACACTGGTCTCATTGGAAGATGAGTACTGGGGAGAGGATGGTGCTCACCATGCGGTTATGAGTGCGTCATTAAGAAATTGTGTCCATCTGCTAATAACAGACATGCAATAAAGATGGCTGAAACAAATTGGGAGGTTATTTTTCTCTCTTGCAGGCAGAGATAGGCAATGTAGTGGTGACCTGATAAGCCCATGAAGTCATCCAAGTCCCAGGTTTCTCCTGTCTTGCTGCTTTGCCCTTCTTAACATGCAGCTTCCACCCTAAATTTTGCCTCATGGTCACAAGATGGCCACTGCAGCTCCAGCCATTGTGTCTGCATTCCAGGTTGGAGGAAAGAGGAAAAAAGAAGAGAAAAGGGGCAAAAGAGCACTTTCCAGGTGAATCAACTCCCTTTTAAAAAAGCTTTTCCAGAATCCCCACATGAAATTTCTGCTTCCATCTAATTAGCCAGAACTTAGTCACTTGCTACCCATAGCTGTTAGGGGAGATATAAAGTAAAAAACAAACAAACAAACGAAAAAACCCCCAGAGTTCTCTGAGTACTTACTCATTTGGAAATACAAGCCCAGGTACTTATTATGTTGGCTTGTCTTTTCAGTTGGGCCCTACTCCTTAAAATTAAAAAAAAAAAATTCTTATCAAAGTATAGTTGATTTACAGTGTTCTGTCAATTTCTGCTGTACAGCAAAGTGGCCCAGTCATATATATATTCTTTTTCTCATATTATCTTCCATCATGTTCTATCGCAAGTGATTGGCTATAGGTCCCTGTGCTATAGAGCAGGATCTCATTGCTTACCCACTCTAAATGTAATAGTTTACATCTACTAAGCCCAAACTCTCAGTCCATCCCACTCCCCCCCTCCTTGGCAACCACAAGTCTGTCCTCCTCCATGTCTGTGAGCCTGTTTTTGTCTGTCCTACTACATTTTAAGTTACCTTTGCTGGTTCCTTTTCATCACTCAGTTATCTAAAACAGTCATCATTCACTTAAAATACACTGGAGAAAGGATAGTCTTTTCAACAAACTGTGTTGGAACAACTGGCTTTCCACATACAAAATAAAAACTAACTTGAATCCATAGCTCACAACAAACACAGCTTCAAAAGATCAATAACCTAAATGTTCTCTTCCAGAAGGGAGCATAAGAAGAGTTCCCGTCATGGTGCAGTGGAAATGAATCCAACTAGGAACCGTGAGGTTGCGGGTTTGATCCCTGGCCTCGCTCCGTGGGTTAAGGATCCGGTGTTGCAGTGAGCTGTGGTGTAGGTCGCAGACGTGACTCGGATCTGGCATTGCTGTGGCTGTGGCAAAGGCCAACAGCTGTAGCTCCTAGTAGACCCCTAACCTGGGAACCTCTGTATGCCACAGGTGCGGCCCTAAAAGATACAGCTGTGGTCTTGAGTTAACACAAAAAGTTCCTTGAAACAGCACCAAAAGCTCGACCCATGAAAAAGAACGATAAATTGGATTTCATTAAAATGTAAAACTTTTCATCTTCAAAAGATACTGTTAGGAGAATGATAAGATAAGCAACATGTTGGGGGAAGATATTTGTAAATCATATATGCAATGAAGGGCTTATATTGAGAATATATAAAGAATTCTCAAAACTCAATAATAAGGAAACAAAGAACTCAATACATAAAAATGAGCAAAATATTTATGCAGATATGACGTCAAATAAGATACATGGGTAGCAAATAAGCACATGAAGAAATGTTCAAAATCTCTAGTTATTTCGGAGATGGAAATTAAAACCATAATGAAATACTATCTCATGCCTTTTAAAATGGCTAAATCCGACTAGGAACCATGAGGTTGCACATTCAATCCCAGGCCTCGTTCAGTGGGTTAAGATCTGGCATTGCCTTGAGCTGTGGTGTAGGTCGCAGGCACGGCTTGGATCCCGCGTTGCTGTGGCTGTGGCGTAGGCCAGCAGCTGTAGCTCTGATTTGACCCCTAGCCTGGGAAGTTCCATATGCTGCAGGTACAGCCCTAAAAAAATAAAAAATAAAAAGATTCCTAGGGTTAAAAAAAAAAAAGCACTCTCAATATACACTGACAAACATTGACAAACTGCTCTCCATACTAGTAGTCCGTGAATGATAGTCTTGGGGCATTTTAAAGAAATTTATGTTCAAACTCCTGGAACACCTCATAAATTCAAAATAGCTTTCTGAACAACCCTTACTATTGCCCTGCTCTAAAATTGTCTGAAACTACTTACTTCTTGCTCAATTATCCTAGATTTTTGCTTGTTGCTATGCTCCGTCATTGCTTGATTTCACAAACATCCTTCATTCTTCAAAAAAAGATTCTTATAAAAGCTTTATTGAAATGATATTCACATACCTTACAGTTCATTTAAAGTACACAATTCAATATTTCAGTAATATTAACAAAGTTATGCAACTATCATCACAATCACTTTTGGAACTTTATCCCCCTCAAAAAAGAAACCTTGTACTTATTAACAGTCACTCCTCATTTCCTTCCAAAGCCACCAGATCTGGCGAACCACTGATTTACTTTCTGTCTCTATGGGTTTGCCTATTCTGGACATTTCATATAAATGGAATGAGTATGGCGTGTGGTCTCCTGTGACTGGCTTATTTCACTTAGTTTAATATTTTCATGGTTCATTCATATTGTAGTGTGTATCAGTACTTCATTGCTTTTTTAACTGCCAGATAGCATTGCATGGTACGATATACCACATTTGGCAATTCAACAAAGAATAGACTACTTAACAAATAGTATTAAAACAATTGAACATCTGCATGCAAAAAAAAAAAAAAAAAGTGAACCTGGATCTAACACCTTATCCCAAAATTAACTCAAAATGGATTCCATGTCTAAATGTAAAACATAAAATGGTAAACCTTTGAGAATGAAAAGTGGGAGAAAATGGTCATTGTCAATGGTTACACAAAGATTCCTTAGACATACCAAAAATATGATCCATTTTTTAAAAAAAGGACTTGTATCCAGTGTGTATAAAGAACTCTCAAAATTACACAATAAGAAAACAAACAGCCCATTTTTTTTTCTTTTTCAGGGCCGCAGGTGTGTGACATATGGAGGTTCCCAGTTAGGGATTGAATCGGAGTTACAACTGCTAGCCTACACCACAGCCACAGCAACATGGGATCTGAGCTGTCTGTGACCTACAGCATAGCTCACAGCAACGCTGGATCCCCAGCCTACTTAGTGGGGCTTGGGATTTGAACCCGCATCCTCATAGATACTAGTCGGGTTCGTTTCCGCTGAGCTACAACGGGAGCTCCCTGGCCCAGTTTTTAACCGGGCAAAAACTTAAAATGCCTAGCAATCACACTCCTGGGAATTTATCCAGGAGATACGAAAATTTATGTCCGCACAAACCTGTGCACAAGTGATCACAGCCACATTATTTGCGATAGCCAGAAACTTGAAACAACCAAAATATTCCTCCATAGTTGAGTTGTTAAACATACTGTGGTACATCTATACCATGGAATGATTACTCTGGTATGAAAAACAATGAATTCCCCCCTTTTTTTCTTTTTTTTTTTGCTTTTTGTGGCTGCATTTGCAGCATACAGAAGTTCCCAGGCTAGGGGTCCAATCAGAGCTGTAGCTGCTGGCCTACACCACAGCACAGGCACTTCAGATCCAAGCCACATCTGTGAACTACACCACAGCTCACAGCAACCCCGGATCCTTAACCCACTGAGTGAGGCCAGGGATTGAATCTGCATCATCACAGATACTAGTCAGGTCCATAACCTGCTGAGCCACAACGGGAACTCCACGAATTCTTGATACAGGCAACAGTTTGACTGGATCTTGAAAGTATTATGCTGAGTGAAAAAAGGCAATGTCAAACTATCACATACTGTTCGATTCCATTTGTATGGCATTCTCAACGTGACAAATGTATAGAGGTGGAAGACAAGCTACTGGTTGCCAGAGTTAGGGATGGTTTGAAGGGAGATGCACGGCTGACTGTAAGAGGGTAGCACAAGGGAGATGTTTGTTAGAGTAGCTCTAACAAATGACTGTACAGCATAGAACAATGTACACACATCATACTCACGTCAATTCCTGGGTTCGATATTATACTATAGTCACATGAGATGTAACCATTGGGAGCAACTGGGTGAAGGGTACATGAGACGCTCCGTACTGTCTTTGCATTATCCTATGTAGTTATTTCATAATAAAAAGGTTTTTTTTTTATGGCAAAATACTTGAACAAACACTTCACCAAAGAGGATATATGGATGGCCAATAAGGACTTAAAAAGATATTTAAGGAGTTCCCGTCGTGGCACAGTGGAAACGAATCCGACTAGGAACCATGAGGTTGCGGGTTCGATCCCTGGCCTCGCTCAGTGGGTTAAGGATCTGGCGTTGCCACAAGCTGTGGTGTAGGTTGCAGACGCGGCTCGGATCCTGCATTGCTGTGGCTGTGGTGTAGGCCGGCTGGACCCCTAGCCTGGGTACCTTCATACGCCGCTGATACGGCCCTGAAAAGACAAAAAAAAAAAAAAGATATTTAACATCACTAGCCGTTCGGGAAATGCCAATGAAAACCACACGGGAATACCGCTATATACGTCTTAGAATGGCTCCAGTCAAAAGTACCGACAATGCCAAGTGCTACCGAGGATGCTCAGCAACTGGAACTCTCATACTCTCCTCACTGGAGTGCAAAGTGGTACAGCCACTCTGAAAACCAGTTTGCAGTTTATAAAGGTAAACACATGCTTCCCATATGACGCAGCAGTCCCACTCCTAGCTATCTCCCTAGAGAAATGAAAACTTGAGTCGCCCAAAAATCTATACATGAATGTTCCTAACAGATCTATTCATAAATCCCCCAAACTGGAAACAACCCAAAGGTCCCTCAACAGGTGAATGAAAAAACAAATGGTGGTATCTCCACACAATAGAATTCTACTCAGCAATAAAGAGGAAAGAACTATGAACAAATGCAACAAAATGCACGAGTCTCAAAGGTCTTGGGCTCTAAAGCCTCAAAAGGTTACGTACTTTATGATTCCATTTGTATAATATTTTCCAAAGACCCAAACTGTAGTGACAAAGAACAGATCAGTGGTTCCTAAGGGCTGGGGACCAGGCCAGGGCATGACTGTAAAATGTTTTCTGCAGAGGAACACATAGTAAATATTTTCTGCTTCGTGAGCCACATATGCTCTCTGTTGCTTATTCTTCTTTATTTTTGTTTGTTACTTTTGTTCCTTTTGCAATGATTTCAAAACAACGTTCTTAGCTTCTGGCCCCAAGAAACAGGCCGCGGGCCAGATTTGACTCAGATGTCATTTACCAACCCCTGGCACAACAAGACAGCAGAAGGGAGTCCAGGGTGGGGTGTGTGAGGTAACGGTTTGGTACCCTAACCGGTGGTGATAGTTACACAGATCCACAGATGTGTTAGAATTCATAAAAGTGTATGCACACAAAAATGTTGGTAATATTCTGTTAATTAAAAAACCCCAGGAGTTCCGTCATGGCTCAGTGGTTAACGAATCCAACTAAGAACCTTGAGGTTGCGGGTTCAATCCCTGGCCCCGCTCAGTGGGTTAAGGATCCGGCTTTGCTGTGAGCTGTGGTGTAGGTCGCAGACGCAGCTCGGATCCCGCGCTGCTGTGGCTGTGGCGAAGGCCAGCAGCTACAGCTCCTATTAGACCCCTAGCCTGGGAACCTCCATATGCCGTGGGTGCGGCTCTACATAAAAGGCAAAAAGACAAAAAAAAAAAAAACCCCAGTAACCTCTGAGATCAGTTCAGTTCGTCTCTGTCACAAGAGATCAAAGATTGCCCTTTCTCTATAAAGCTCAAGAAATCTTTTCAAAGCTATGACCTCTATCCTACTTATAAAAGTATTTACTGTAGTAATTCCCTCCAATTAAAATGGCGCAATTGTGTGAATGAGATAATGAATTCAGTGGTAACTTACTAGGTTCTGCGGATGACAACTATCTCTTTGAGGACAGGAAAGGCACGTGTTGATTCTTCTCAGTTACAGGGAGAGAAATTAATTTGTCCACTTACAATAATGTCCAGTTTATTAGCTAAGCCATGAGCACTTAAGCTCAAAGCAGTATGTGAGTTTCAGCCTTTAAATAGCAATTCAAGCTGAATTGTTTTCGAATAAGGTGCCCTTGTGAGTGTCAGAAATTATAACTTGTATTCTAGAAAATATGCCCTTTCTTAACTTTTCCAAACTAGAGAAGAGAATCTGACATTTACTGGAATACTCTGGACAAGAGTGTCACTGTACCACAGCAGAAGCCCTTTTTCCACAGGCCTTGGTTACTGTCAGAGAGAATACTCAGTATATTGTGTAAAAAAAAAAAAAAAAAATTGGGAGAACTGACTTCTGTGGTCTGGCCAGATAAATCAATTTTTAATGCTTCCCTAAAAAAGTCTTTAAGAAAATAAAAATATTTAATCTTTAGTAGTGATTCTCACAGTAGTCGGTGGATCTACCTCAGAGTTGTGGATGCTTCAGGAAATTATATGGCCCAATACCACAAGCGCTGGTCTGATGAGCCCTTTGGGAAAAAAAAAAGGAAAGAAAGAAAGAAAAAAATATAGTCCCTCAAACTATATGTACTTCTGGCAATCATGTGCCAGAGCATGAAAATCTCTCCCAACATTTCACTCTGGATACAAAAGGATTTTAAAACTAAGCATAAAACACAAAGCATAAAAGAACAATGTATGTCTGTGTCCCTACAGGGTGACGTCATACCCATGGCTGGCTTGGTGTCTCTCTGTGTTTCTTCAGGCACCGTTTCTTCCCATCATCCCCAAGGGCTGCCCGCACACTGCAGACCATGTTCGTGTGCTTCTGTGACAGAACTTTTTCCTCTGATGCCTGCAAGAATATGTTCATGCAGCAAAGATTTCCTGGGCACCTATTATGTGCTAGGCATACACAAGCAAACGGAAGTCCCTGCCCCGGTACAGCTTACATTCATTCTAGTGGAGCGAGACAGACGACAGGCAGTAAGTATAATACATAAATAAGTGCTACAGTAGGTTAGATACGTTTGGCTTGCTTAAGGTGACTGGTTAGCTCTCTTAGCTAACTTGCTGACAAGTTATAATTCTTCCCTCGCTTTTTTGCATCATCAGTAGCCCCTCCCCGCCCCTCTCCTGGACTGTTCCAACAGTGTGCCTGCAAAGAAGCTATTATTTGTCTCATCTTAAAAGGGAGCCTTCTCGGAGTTCCCTTCGTGGCTCAGTGGTTAACGAATCCGACTAAGAACCATGAGGTTGCGGGTTCGATCCCTGGCCTCGCTCAGTGGGTTAAGGATCCGGCGTTGCCGTGAGCTGTGGTGTAGGTCGCAGACGCGGCTCGGATCCCGCGTGGCTGTGGCTGTGGCGAAGGCCAGTGGCTACAGCTCCTGTTAGACCCCTAGCCTGGGAACCTCCATATGCCACAGGTGCGGCCCTAAAAAGAAAAAAAAAGGGAAGCCTTCTCTTGATTCATTGTGTTCTCATCATACATAGCAGTCAGAGTGATCCTGATAAAGCACGTCTGATGATACCTGCCTCCAAAATTTCCAGCACCTTTTCAGCTCTCTCAGAGTCAACTTCTGGGACCTCACAATGGGTGAGGCATGAGCTGCCCTCATTTACCTCTCTGACCTCTCTCTCTCTCCAGTGTCTTTCAGTGAAGTTTTATCTTTATTGTTTTTTTACTTAGATTTCCAACTTTTTATTTTGAAATAATTATAGATTCACAGGAAATTGCAGTGGAGATTCCCAGATAATTTTCACTCATTTTCCCCCAATAGTTACATCTTCCCTACATGTGGAACCACATCAAAACCAGTAAACTGGCACGGGTCCAATGTGTGTGTGTAATTCTAGGTCACTTGCTCACATGTGGAGATTTGTATAACCACCATTGCAATCAAGATACAGGATATTTCTGGAGTTCCCGTTCTGGTGTAGCGGAAACGGATCTGACTAGCATCCATGAGGATGCAGTTTCAATCCCTGGCCTTGCTCAGTGGATTAAAGATCTGGCATTGCCAAGAGCTGTGGTTCAGAGCTATGCCAACAGCTCCGATTAGACCCCTAGCCTGGGAACCTCCACATGCTGCGGGTGCGGCCCTAAAATGACAAATGCCAAAAAAAAAAAAAAAAAAGATACAGGACATTTCCATCACTGGAAAGAACTAACTCCCTTTTGCTACACCTTTATAGTCACAGCCACATCTTCCCCTCATTCCCACCAACTCCAACCCCGACAACCACTAACTTGTTCTCCAGCTCTGTAATTTTGTCACTAGAGAATGTTACATGAATAGAGTCATGAGTGTGGGAGCTTTTGAAAATGGCCTAGGTTTCATCCAAGCTCTTCCGTGTATCAGTAGTCACTTCTTTTTATTTCTTTTTTCTTTCCCCTTTTTTTTTGTCTTTTTGTCTTTTCTAGGGCCGCACCCGCGGCATATGGAGGTTCCCAGGCTAGGGGTCTAACAGGAGCTGTAGCCGCCAGCCTACACCACAGCCACAGCCACGCGGGATCCAAGCCGCGTATGCGACCTACACCACAGCTCATGGCAACGCCGGATCCTTAACCCACTGAGCAAGGCCAGGGATCTGAACCTGCTTCCTCATGGTTCCTAGTCGGATTCGTTTCTGCTGAGTCATGACGGGAACTCCTTTTTATTTCTGAGTAGTACTCCATGGCACGGATGTACTAAAGTTGCTTAATATCACCTGTGAAAGACATCGGGGCTTTTTCCAATTTTAGGCTAGGGCAAATAAAATTGCTAGGAACAATCACATGGAGGCTTTAGTGTGAACATAAGTTTTTGTTTCTCTGGGATAAATATGTAGAAGTAAGTGTGTTTGCTGGGCCATATTGGAAGTTTATGTTTAGTCTTTAAAGGAACTGCAAAACTGTTTTCCACATAGCTGTACAATTTTACATTGCACAAGCTATGTATGAAAGATCCAGTTTCCCCATATCCTCGCCCACACTTGGTGCTGCCATTATTTTTTTCTAGTTTTATTGAGATGTAATTGACCTATAAAACACTGTATAAATTTAAGGTGTATACCACAAAGTGATCACCACAATGAATTTAGCTAATATCCATCATTTATTCATTTGTTCAGGTCACAGAAGTCAGTGCTGTATATACTCTGTACCATATATTACATGATCTCTCTTATATGTGGAATCTAAAAAACCAAACTCGTATTTCCCATCATGGCGCAGCGGAAACGAAACCGACTGGGAACCATGAGGTTGTGGGTTTGATCCCTGTCCTTGCTCGGTGGGTTAAGGATCTGGCGTTGCCATGAGCTGTGGTGTAGGTTGCAGACACGGCTCGGATCCCGTGTTGCTGTGGCTGTGACATAGGCTGGCAGCTGTAGCTCCAATTAGACCCCTAGCCTGGGAACCTCCATATGCCATGGTGCGGCCCTAAAAAGCAAAAAATAAAAATAAAAAAACACGCTCACAAAGAGGTCAGATATGTGTATGTTAGAGGCAGAGAGTAGAGGTGGAAGAATTGGGTGAAGAGGGTAAAAAGATACAAACTTCCAGGGATAAGAGAAATAAGCTCGGCGGATGTAATGTACAACCTGATGACCACAGTTCAGTACCGTAGTGGATATTTGAAAGTTTCCAAGAGAGTAGATCTTCAAAGTTCTCATCACACGGAAAAAAATTGTAACTCAAAGAGGTCACCCCATCTCATTTCTCTTCCCTTCATTCACTCTGTTCCAGCCACATTGGCCTTCTTGTAATTCATCCAACACATTGGACAGGCTCCTGTCTCAATATCTTGGCCTTTATTCTTCCCTCTGCCTGGAATTATCTTTCCCCAGATACCCTCTCTTCCTTCAGAAACTGTTTTTTTTTTCTTTTTTGGCTGCACCCATGGCATGCAGAAATTCGTGGGCCAGGGATCAAAACTATACTACAGCAGCGACCCCAGTCACTGCAGTGACAACACTGGATCCTTAACCTGCTGCAGCACAAGGGAACTCCCAGATATTATTTAATGTCACTTTCTTATTTATCTCCACACCACCACCATCACCTCTGACCAAGACATCTTCTGCCCCTTCCTGGCTTCATTTTCTTTTTTTTTTAACACTTAGTTCTATTGATACAGCCTTTTTTAAAAAAAATCTATATCTGTATCTATATTTTATACCTTTCCTTGTTTATCCTGTTTTTATCTGTATTTTCTAACCAGAATATAATCTTAGGATGGTATGAATTTTTATCTGTTTTGTTCTCTCTTTAGTCTCAGTGTTTAGAACCATCCCTGGTACATTCTATGGGCTCAATAAGTTCTATTATTATTATTATCATCATCATCATCATCATCATCATCATCATCTTGCTTTTTCAGGGCCCCAGGTATGGCATATGGAAGTTCTCAGGCTAGGGGTCGAATCCGAGCTGTGGCTGCCGGCCTACATCACAGCCACAGCAATGCAGGATCCAAGCCACATCTACGACCTACACCACAGCTCACGGCAACGCCAGATCCTTAACCCACTGAGTAAGGCCAAGGATCGAACCCGCAACCACGTGGATTCTAGTTGGGTTCGTTAACCGCTGAGCCACCAAGGGAACTCCTGCTCAATAAGTATTTTAAATGAGTCATGTTGCCTACTCTACTTAAATGTGCTTCAACAGGGAACTATTGGCTGACTATTAATGAACTAGAATGCTGGTCACAGGACAAATATTTTCTACAAGCTATTCCTTCCCCATCCTTCCATCACAATATTCTGACTCTATCAATAGTTATAACTCTCAATAATGAAAGATAATATTGTCTGTATTTATAGGAGTTATGAACATGGGCTCCTCCTCCTTTTTCAGACTGTAGATCTTAGCCAGGATTTTGTTTTCTTCTTGGGTATGTGTTTTTTCTTCTCTCAGCAATTCCTTCATGGTCTCTTTCCTTTCTCGTATCATTCATCTTCTTCCCTCACTCATGTCCTAAAAAACCGGGGAGACTGGTTTGTATCCAGGAAAACCTTTCATCTTTTACCCTAATCTCTTTTTCAGTGTTAGCTCAACTTTGAACAGATTTAAGTGAAATAAATTGTTTCTTAGATACAGATGTTATTAGACATACAGTTTTATTCATCAAGCTCTGCTTACTCTAATTATCTCTCCACTGACAATAACACGTATAAATTGTGTTGGTAGGATGAAGGAGGAAGTGGGGAGGCTTCTAGAACTAGCATCTGTGTTCCTCAAATATCAGAATTGCTTGGTGGTGTTTAATGAGGCACTTGTCCATTAATTGTAAGTTGGATTTTCAAATTATTTCAACATCATCACTCTGCAATGTATTTTTAATTTTCCTGAGTAAAACCTTTAATTATTCTTCCTATAATTTTAAAACATAACCAGTAATTGTGGCATCTGATTGGAGCACACTAGGCAGCTGGAAAAATATTTGAAATTAGATTGATTTTAAAAGTAAGGTTTGCTTTCAAATGTGTGTACCTTAAAATATTTCGCAACTATGTATGTTTCCTTCTATGGCTCCTTAATAAAATATAGTGACTAGAGAAGTTTATAACCTGCTTTTTACTGTGTAGTCTCAATATTTAAGATAAATGCTCCTTTTTTCATCTTTACTTTTTAGATTTAAAAAATTTTTAACAATAGTTTTTAAAAGTTTATTCTTGGCTAAGGAATTAGGGTTACATTTCCAAACTTGGGAATCATAAATTGCTAAGGTAACTAAGGATTTTTTTTTAAGTTTCAAAATGCATGGTTTTAAACATTTAGGGAATTTAAGGCAAAAGTATAAAGTTATTTGTGGAGAAATTCAAAATGTTGCACAATGACTGAAATAAAATTCTTGGGACAAGAATAGCGTATGTGGAGGTGGGTTTGAAATATCCCATTGAAACATTTTCCTTTTTAAAAATGGAAATTCCCTGTTTTAGTCACTGAGAATTCTAATCACATAGCATGCCAGATTTTAAAATATTTATTTTTAAATGCGAATCTGGATATTTATATCCATATGTGTATAAATCATCTTATGATATAATCAAAGGCACAGTTATTTTGTTATCTGGTTAAAAGATATCTACCTGGAGCCTCTAGATTACGTTCACTGGTTTCAAATTTGTTGGACTTTAACTTTATTGAGTAATCACTTGTACTTAGGTCATGAATGTTTGCTTATCTTACTGGTCTTCTGATGGCAGTTGGGAGTAAAATTTAATCACAGGATCTCCTGCCACCAACAGAGAATCTACTCTAACAGGTCTCATTATCCCACCATGATCAAAACCTCAAACATCTTTATTTGAAGGATTCCAGTTATGGCCACACCGAAGCACCAGCTCAATAACTGCCTTTCTTCTCCACTCAGAACTACCTGTGTAAAATACAATTCCAAACTCCCTCATGCCACTTAATTTTCATTAAATTATTTTAAAAAGAAATTAGTAACTTGAGGTGAGTAGAGGTGAAGAGTGTCCCTTCTTTTGTTTATTCCCGGTCCATTCCCAATTATTTCTGCCATCTGGTGCACAGAAGATGTGGTCCAACAAAAGGGATTCTGTAACACACACGCACACACATCTGTCACAGTCCTGGGCCTAGGAGTAAGCTTATTTCACTTTTATTCTTTGGTTTCTCCATTTTTATATTCGAGTTTATACAGCTGTTAGCTTTCTTTTTATATTTATTTATTTATTGCAGCCGCACCTGTGGCATATGAAAGTCCCCAAGCTAGAGGTCGAATCAGAGTGGCAGCTGAGACCTATGCCATAGCTACAGCAGCGCTGGATCTGAGCCACATCCGCCACCAGCTTTCTTTTTAAATAGGAGTTATTTGTGCAACAAAACGAGATGATAAATACCCCCCCAAAAAAACCCAAAATATGAGCAAGTAGGGACACACAAGTGATATCTACAATACCTGCAGTATCAGCTTATGTGCAGGAGGAAGCAAAAGGGAATCTCACTGACCTGGGAACAGCAATATAACCAACAGGTACTCACTGAAAACTCCTAGGGCCAACAAAAGGACAGGAGCTAAACTGTATAGGTTATAACATTCCAATGGCAAGTGAGTACCATGGGTCCACAGTGAGGTCTTAGAGGGCTAAAATAGCCTGATTGAAACATATGAGCTCTTGGGACTAGCCAGCAGGAACATCCTTTGAGGATAAAGATCCACGCTGAAGAAATCTGCTGATGAATCTCAATTGAATAGGATAGTGACAAGCGAGACAAAGGAAAGAACCAGTCTAGAAAAAATAGAGGAGGGAATGGAGGCTGGAGATCTCAGAAATTAAGCCACCGTAAGTATTAGACACTTTCCGAAAACATCGGGAGAGTGCTCTAGCCATAAAGCTATAAATCCATATCTCCTTTCTTAAAAGTTAAGAAAATTAAATTCATTTGAAAATTAACAGCATAACGAAATAAAAGACCACCTGATCATCTGGATAGATTCAGGAAAACAAACAAAAAAGCATTTGACACTCATAACACAAGCTCTCAACAAACTTAGAATAGAAAGGAAATTCTCAACCTGATAAAGATATATACAAAGAAACCCTGCAGTTACTATCATATCTAATGATAAAAGACTGGATAGTTCCTCTTAAGATTTGGATTGCGGCACAGCGGAAACGAACCCGACTAGGAACCATGAGGTTGCAGGTTCGATCCCTGGCCTTGCTCAGTGGGTTAAGGATCCCGCGTTGCCGTGAGCTGTGGTGTAGGTTGCAGACGCGGCTTGGATCCCGTGTTGCTGTGGCTGTGGTGTTGGCAGGCGGCTGTAGTTCCGATTCAACCCCTCGCTTGGGAACCTCCATATGCCGCGGGTGGGCCCTAAAAAGCAAAAAAAAAAAAAAAAAAAGAAAGAAAGAAAAATTTGGAATACAGCAAGGATGCCTACTCTTGCCACTTTACTGTTGCCACCTCAACATTATCCTGGAGTTCTGGCCAGTGCAATCAGTCAAGAAAAATAAAAGGCATCCAGACTGTAAAGAAATAAGTCGAAGTGTCTTTATTTGCAGATGACATGATCCTATATGTAGAAAATCCTAAGGAATTCACGTTCAAAAAACTACTAGAACTAATAAATAAGTTCAGCAAAAGCACAGGTTACAAAATCAGTATACAAAAAGCAATTGTATTACAAGCAATAAACAATTCAAAGTGAAATTAAGAAAACAGTTCCATTCACCTAAAACTAACATAATACTGCACGTCAACTGTATTAAAAAAAAAAACAGGAAAAAGAAAAAAATTTCATTCACAATAGCATTAAAAGTAAAAATACTTAGGGAGAAATGTAACAAAATAAGTATAAGACAAGCACATTGAAAATTTTAAAACACTAATTAGGGAAATTAACGAATATCTAAATAAATGGAGAAACATCCTTTGGCTTGGAGGACCCAGTATCATTAATATGGAAATTCTTCCCAAACTGATCTGTAGATAAACACAATCTTTACCAAAATTCGAGCAGATTTTTTTTTTCAGAAATTGACAAGCTGGCTGTTGAGAGACGATTCTCCATGGGATATTTCACAGTTCTGCAGTTAAGTCTTCTGAGCAAAGAACATATTTGAACAGCAAAGGCCTTGGAAGCTAGAGATTTAGAGATAGGTCTCCCTAAGGGACATCTGCTTACATTTCAAGGTGATATATCTAGAGGCCTCTCCCTCCCCTCCCCAAAGATTTGTTTACAATCTTGATTAAAGATGAGTCATTCTCTCTCTCTCCCTCCCTAAAGAGGAGGATGGGCAGATGTGACAGCAAAAAAAAAAAAAAAAGGCATTCACGTTCAGGGCCGCACCCATGGCATATGGAGGTTCCCAGGCGAGGGGTTGAATCGGAACTGTAGCTGCTGACCTACCCCAGAACCACAGCAACGCCAGATCTGAGCCACATCTGCAACCTACACCACAGTCACAGCCACGCGGGATCCGAGCCGCATCTGCAACCTACACCACAGCTCATGGCAACGCCCGATCCTTAACCCACTGAGCGAGGCCAGGGATCGAACCCGCAACCTCATGGTTCCTAGTCGGGTTCGTTAACTGCTGAGCCACGACGGGAACTCCGGAGCAAATCTTATGTGAGTTTAGAGCCTCAGAGTTTGAGGAGTCCTGCCTGTGGTAAAATCCACTGCATGTGCAGATAAACATCTGACCCTTATTTGTGTTGTCCTCTGGAGAACTGCCACATGGGGAAATAATTTATGATGCAACTCTGGATGCTGCTTTTACTATAAGTGATAAACCGTCTGTGTCCCTGACACAGGGGTCTGATGTCTTCTGACAGTATATGCATGTGAAACGGTGACAAACTCACTTTGTTTGCAAGTAGGGTGAAATCTCAGATCCTTCACACTTTCTCACTTAATATTGATCCTAAAATTGAATAGAATAGACCTAGAATGCCCAAAACAATTTTGTAAAAGAAAAACAAAGCTGTAAGACTTTCATTTCCCAATTTCAAAACTTAATTATAAACTGTAGTTATCAATATAGTATGTATGGTGTTGGCATAAAGCCAGACTTATACATCAGTGGAAAAGAACTGAGGATCTAGAAATAAACTTTTATATGTAGAGTCAGATTTTTGACAAAGGTGCTAGGCATTTCACTGGGGAAGAGGGTAATCATTTCAACAAATGGTGCTGGGAAAATTGGATATCCACATGCACGCCATACTAAAAAACTAGTGCAAAATGCATCAGAGACCTAAAAGTAAAAGCTAACACTATATGGAGTTCCCGTCGTGGCTCAGTGGTTAACGAATCCGACTAGGAACCATGAGGTTGTGGGTTCGATCCCTGGCCTCGCTTAGTGGGTTAAGGATCCGGCGTTGCCGTGAGCTGCGGTGTAGGTTGCAGACACAGCTCGAATCCCGCGTTGCTGTGGCTGTGGTGTAGGCCGGCAGCTACAGCTCCTGTTAGACCCCTAGCCTGGGAACCTCCATGTGCCGCGGGTGTGGCCCTAGTTAAGGCAAAAAGACTGAAAAGAAAAAAGCCAACACTATAAAAGTTGTAACAGAAAACAGGAGAGGGTTCCCATTGTGGCTTAGCGGGTTAAGGAGTCGACATTATCTCTGTGAGGATGCAGGTTGTATCCCTGGCCTGGTTCAATGGGTTAAGAATCCAGCATTGCCATAAGCTGTGGCACAGGTCGCAGCTGCAGCTCTGATTTGACCCCTAGCCTGGGAACTTCCATATGCTGCAGGTACGGCTGTAAAAAGAAAACAGAAGAAAATCTTAAGGACCTTGGTTAGGAAAAGATTTCTCAGATCTGACCCCCAAAGAATATGATTCATACAAGAATGAATTAATAAATCCAACCCCATCAAAGTTCAAAACTTTTGAACTTCTAAGTTCAAAACACCGTTAAATAGCACCAAGAAGATGAAAAGAAAAGCCATAGACTAGGAGATAATATTTGCACATCACATAAGCAGATAAAAGATTTGTATATCCAGAATATACAAAGTATTCTTACAACTTATTAATGAGGAAACAAACCAATTTTACAAATGAACGAAAGTTGGATTTATGTCCTATACCTAATTAGGACTGCCTGCTAAGAATGATTAACGGGGCTCCATGGTCTTGCAACATAATACCCTAAATACCCAGAATACAATCCAAAATGACTCTTCATACCAAAACCCGGGACAATTGCACCAGATGTCAACAACAAGATGAGTCAGGTGTTGGAATTATCTCACTAGGATTTTAAAGCATCGATCATAAAAATGCTTCAGTGAACAATTACACACTCTCTTGAAATAAATGAAAAAAAAAAGTCTTCAGAAAAGAAATAGAAGATATTAAAAAAGAAAGAAATTACTGGAAAGTACAATAGCAGATTGGAGAGGACAGAGGAAAGAAATCAATGGACTTAACGATGTATTAATAGAAATTATGCAATCTGAACAACACAGAGCTCTTACACTTAGGTCTTTGACAAATTTCGAGTTAATTTTTGTTTACGGTGTTAAGAATCAGCCCAAATTCATTCTTTTGCATGTGGATATCCAGTTTCCCAACATTATTTGTTGAAATGGCCAATCGATTTTTGACTAATGTACAAAAGCAGTTCAGTGAAGGAAAGACAGTCTTTTTAAGAAAAAATTGTGCTGGAGCAGAGTTCCCGTCATGGCTCAGCAGAAACGAATCTGACTAGCATCCATGAGGAGGCAAGTTCGATCCCTGGCCTTGCTCAGTGGGTTAAGGATCTGGCGTTGTGGTGAGCTGAGGTGCAGGGTGCACACGCTGCTCAGATTTCATGTTGCTGTAGCGGTGGCATAGGCCAGCAGCTTTAGTTCCCATTTGACCCCTAGCCTGGGAACTTCCACGTACTGCAGGTGCAGACATTTAAAAAAAAAAAAAAAGGCAAGAAGGGGAGGAGTGGGCAGGCAAAAAAGAAAAAAATCAAAGAAAGAGATAGATGACAAATAGGTACATGGAAAGATGTTCAACATCATTACTCATTAGGGAAATACAAATTGAAACCACAATGAGATATCACTACAAAATTATTAAAACAACTAAAATAAAATATAACAATGATACCAAATGCTGGTGAAGGTACAGAAAAACTGGATCTCTCTCTCTCTCTCTCTCTCTCTCTTTTTGGCCACACCTGCAGCATGTTGGAAGTTCCTGCACCAGGGGTCGAACCCCCCACCATAGCAGCAGACTGAGCCACTGCAATGACAATGGGGGATCCTTAACCTGCTGCACCACAAGGGAACTCCAAACTGGATCTCTCATATAATGGCAGCGGGCATGTAAATTTGTATAGCCACTCTGGAAAAGAGTTTGGCAGCATGTTAATTTCCTAGTGTGTAGTTACCTAGTGTGTAAATATCTTAGGGTGACAGTTGTTAGCTTAAACAACTAAAACTTATTCTCTCACAGTTTTGAAGGCTAGAACTCCAACATGGAGGTGTCAGTAAGACCAAGCTCTCTCTGAAGACCGTAGCAAAGAATTCTTCCTCTTCCTGGTTTATGGGGTCTCCTGGGCTTATAGCTGCATCACTGCCGTCTCTGCCACCATCAGCATGCAGCCTCCTTCCCCCGTGTGCATCTTTCTATCTAAATCTCCTGATCCTTTCTCCTATTGGTCAAATCCAAGCATTGGATTTAGGACCCAGCTAACACAGTATGACCTCATCTTTTTTTTTCTTTTTTGGCCTCCCCACGGCATATGGGGTTCCCGGGCCAGGGATCAGATCCAAGCTGCAGCTGTGACCTCCACCACCGCTGTGGCAATGCCAGATCCTTAAACCCACTGTGCAGGGCCTTGGATAGAACCTGTGTCCCGGTCCAGCAGAAACACTGGCTGATCCCATTGTGCTACAGTGGAATTCCCTGTATAACCATATCTTAACTTGATTACATCCTGACTGATTTGTGGACCTTAAAATACTCTACCTCCAACGTCCCCTTTGATTTTTTTCAGGTCATTTGCAAATATCTTATTTACACCTTGTTTTTATTTTATTTCTTTGTTTAAATTTTATTTTATTTTTATTAGAGTATAGTTCATTTACAGTGTTGTGTCAATTTCTGCTGTACAGCATAGTGACCCGGTAATACATATATTTATTTTCGGCCATGGTGTGCAGTGGCCTGATGGGATCTCAGTTCCCAGACTGAACCCAGGCCACAGGGGTGAAAGTGCCAAATCCTAACCACTAGACCACCAGGGAACTCCCCCATCTTGTTTTTGATACACCCAAATTTATCATTATTGTCATCTTTAAAACAGTCAATGCTTGTTTAGATTTATCTGCAGACTTACCCATTTCTTTCCCACATATTGAACAATTTATTTGTTCACCATCACTGTCCTTCAGGATTCAAAATATTTCTTTCCAAAGTGAATCCTTCGGAGGTTCTTAGGGTGACAGTCTGTGAGTGATAAGCTCCTTCCGCCTTTGTCTGAAAAATGTCTCTATTTTGTCCTTCTTTGAATGCAAAATGTAATCACATGGGGTGGCGGCTTTGAAAATATGCCACTCAGATCTCTTGCGGTGGGAGTGTAATTGACAGATGGCCTTGGCGGCTGCACGCTGAATCCGCCACCGCATTAATATGGAGGCCACTGAGGCTACACTTCACACAGGCTGCTCTCAGTCGGTGACCAAGCGGGGCAAGGATACTAAGGCAGACCCATTCCAGCAAGACCCTCTGATAGGCTACTTTGGCTTGACGACTCTTTATCAGCCTGGCCGAACCTTTCTTAGAATTGCACTGCAGTCTCAAAATCGGCCTGTGCAACCCTCCCTTTTTGCCAGGGGTCAGACCCACGTTGTGGTCTGAAGACTCTTTCCTACCTTCTGGGTCTCCCTCGCCTTTCACCCACATCTCTCCCAGTCCGTCTGTTGCATGTCCAGTTCCATCTTGCCTCCTCCTTCTCAGAGGACCTAGAATAAGACACATGATTTGTAAATTAAACCGATAAACACTGTACACACACACACACACACACACACACACACACACAAAACCCAAAACAAAACCAAATTGTTTACACGATTACTATGGATGTCGTGTACAGCGTGGTGAGAGTATTTAACACTTGCTGTGTGATATGCTTGCAAGTTGTTAGGAGAGTAGGTCCTAAGAGTTCTCATCCCAAGGAAAAACTTTTTTTTCTTTTTTTGGTCTCTGTATGAGATGATGAATGTTCACTAAACTTATGGTAATCATTTCACAATATATGTAAGTCAAACCATTATGCCATGCACACCGTGCTGCACATTGATTATATCTCAATAAAATTGGAAAAGAATAAAGTGAGAGATTAGCTGGAGGATAAAAACCAAATATATAAGGAGTTCCCGTCGTGGCTCAGTGGTTAATGAATCCAACTAGGAACCATGAGGTTGTGGGTTCGATCCCTGGCCTTGCTCAGTGGGTTGTCGATCCGGCGTTGCCGTGAGCCGTGGTGTAGGTCGCAGACGTGGCTCGGATCCCGCGTTGCTGTGGCTGTGGCGAAGGCCGGCGGCTAGAGCTCCTGTTAGACCCCTAGCCCGGGAACCTCCACATGCCGTGGGTGCGGCCCTAGAAAAGGCAAAACAAAAACAAATAAATAAAATATATGCCCTTAATGAAATCTCAGTCTCACCCTCGCCCACGTCTACCGGTTCCCCCACCCCAACCACATTCACACAGGTGTGGGGTTTTTTTTGATGTGCCCTTGGAGTTTTTTATGGGCATATAATGAAATATGAATACATAGTCTCATCTTCCTCTTTCTTACTCAAAACGTAGCATACGATAACACTGCTCTGGGTCTTACACATTTTATCTTCCAGGTTTCTTAAACCTCTTTAAATATTTTCAATCTTTGTGTCACTGTGTCACAAAGTTCTGGAACATTTCCTTAAATCTGTTGCATAGTTCATTTATTCTCTTTTCATGTGTGTGTAATATGCTTTGTAATTCATCCATGAAACTGTTTTTCCCTGCCTGCAGTTTTTAAATCTTTATATTTCTGTGATTATCTTTCCTAATCTATCTGTTCTTTTTTCATGGAGTCTTGTTCTTTTCTTAGTGTTTTGAGCCGTCTTTTATGTTTTTGAATTATCTAAAGTATACTGACTTTATATTCTCTTTCAAATGTTAGTCTTTTATCTCCCATTGGGGGGGCTTTAATCCTCCCACTTATTATGTCTACCAGTTTCTGCTTGTGGTAGGTCGTTCGCCTACGAGGTTTTCTAATTTTTTATTGTAGGTTCAACAGCAATGGGGTGTTTATTTTTCTCTGTGTTTATCCAATACAGCGGGGCTCTTTGCATGTACTTTCACCAGGTGCATCAACTAGGGTCCAGCGAGGAGAGAGAAACCACACCAGCGGTTTGCACGTAATTAATACAAAGAATCACTAACGAGTTAAAAGGTGATTGCTAAATGAATAAGAGAGAACTCTGAAGATCATAGCAATAGCATTGCAGGGAGCAGCTACTATTTCTAGGATTGAAGGGAAGGATACAAGATGGGAAAAAACTTAGAAAAGCACTGCCCCTCCCCCCATCCCTAGGCTGAACTCAGACATTGTCAGAGAGGGTGGGCTGCCTCCCACTGGATGATGGGAAAATCCTCTGAGGTGCAGCAGGTCCGAGCTGGTCCACAATGTGTAGGCCAAGGCTGCTCGCCAGGGTGCTGATGGACTGGGGCTAGTGAGCCAGGGCTAGAGAGCAGGGAGCTGCCACTTTGGGTGCCAGGGAGACTCACTAGGGGTGTATGCCACTAGGTCTCCTGTGCACTGTTGGCAAGGATGCCATCTGCTGAAATTCCCATGAAAACTGCCGAATGGTGAGCACCACTCGGGCTCCTGCACACCACCGATGGTTGCACCCTAGATTCAGAGAAAACACAAGAACAACAACAAAAAAAAGCCACCAGACCAGAAAGAGCTCTTGTCTCTGCTGTGCTTTGCACTGTTCCTCCAGCGCCCTCACTTGACCAAGCTTAACATTACACCATCTGGCAAAGGAGAAATATTTACAAGTTCCAACATTGGGAAGCAGGGCCAAGAAAGGTAGGCTTAGAGCTGAGAGAAAGGGGACCGATCATTGGCGCCTCGGGTTCTTGAGGAAGGATCACTGGACCAGGACCAATTTTTTACATTGATTTTGTGCTTTGGGATTACCGAACCTTATAGGAAGTATAAATTTGAACTTCAAATCCAGGAGAGGCATATCCCTGGGATTTTGATTTCTCGGGGAGATTCCTCCTCTCCAAAGCTTCCCATATAGCATCACCTGCTCATAAAGGAGGCCCTGCTCCTATGTGGCAGGTAATAGAGCCCCAGCAATGTCCACGCAAAAATACTTACATGTCTTAGTACTGAAAGAATGTTACAGTTTAATTCAGATATCGGAGACTTATCTAGAACCCCTCGCTGCTAGCAATGCCAAATTTTTGTTACACGGAACAAAAATCCATAGACAGAATAATAAAGTACCTCAAAGAAATAAAAGCAAGCAAATAAAACTAAGCACAACCATGAAAGAACGGTAGCAAGCTCAAGAGAGTAGATCTTAATGTTTTCACCACGAAAAAGTTAACTACGTGGCATGATGGATGTGATAATTAATTTGATTGGGTAATCATTTTACAGTGTACACTTATATTAAATCATCCTGTTGCATACCTTTAAAAAATCACGTTGCAGAACCTCATTGTACATAGTTTTTGTATGTCAATAATCCTTCAGTAAACCTGGAAAAATTCCTAAGAAAGGAAGAAAGCAAGCAAGCAAACTCCCCAAATGGAAGAAACAGTTAACATGGCAAACCAAAGAAGATTTTAAAATTGAGTATAGGAGTTCCTGTTGTGGCTCAGCAGGGTAAGAACCCGACATAGTCTTCGTAAGGATGCAGGTTCAATCCCTGGCTTCGTTCAGTGGGTTAAGGATCTGGCATTGCTGCAAGCTGCTCAGGTCCAGCATTGGCTTCAGCTCGGTTCCAGCACTGCTGTGGCTGTGGCATAGGCTGGCAGCTGCAGCTCCAATTGGACCCCTGGCCCAGGATCTTCCATATGTTGCAGTATACTACCTCCGGAGATATTCTAGAGGAAAGTACATGAGGGAAAAGATATAACTCAAGCTTTTAGAAATCCTTTACTTAGATACATTAGAGTGAAAATTTAGATCTTATAATTTAAAGAAAATCCTGAAAGCAGTCAGAGGAAAAATAAACTGGTTACCCATAAAGAAAGAAGAATAGAATTGGCAACAATGGATGCTATAAGGCAATAGCTTGGAATTTCTGAGTGCAGATTACTTTCTTTTTGCCTGCCCCTGAGGCATGCAGAAGTTCCCAGGCCAGGGATCCAACCCAGCGCCTCAGCAGTGATCTGAGCTGCTGCGGTGACAATGCCGGATCCTTAACCTGCTTGCCGCACCACAAGGGAACTCCTGATCCTAGAATTTTATACACAGCCTCCCTAGCATTCAATTTTGAGAGCTGAATGAAACATTTTTGTTTAGCACCTCTAAATTGTTTTTCCCAGACCCTGCAAGATTTCTCAGCGTCTGCATATGTGAATTATTTTTGAAAGACTCATTTGCATTGGCAAATATGAATTGGCAAATATTTGAATATAGCAAAATAAAAATGAGTCAAGAAGGAAGAAACAAGAAAACAAAGCCAAGTAAATACTGTTGCATCCTGCAAAAAAGCAATATTTGGTTGCATACTGCAAAAAATTCAACTCAATTCCAGGTAATCTCAATATGTGAGCACAGAAGTAGAAGGTAGACTAGGAAACTGAAGATTCTTTTTTCTTGGAGTAGGGTGTGGAATTAGAGAAAAAAGATGTAGATATTTATTGATGCTATGTGTTTATGAAAAATAAATGTAAATAATGTGACAGGAACAATATGAAACAAACAGTAAATTATTTGCAGCACTATATTTATATTACGGCCTGTAAGGTAGGTCCATCTGAAAAATGGTACACCAATTCTTAGCATCATTAATCTCAATTTGAAAGAGTTATTGATGGGAATTCCTGTCATGGCTCAGTGGAAACGAATCGACTAGGAACATGAGGTTGCGGGTTCGATCCCTGGCCTCGCCTAGTGATTAAGGATCCGATGTTGTGATGAGCTGTGGTGTAGGTCC
>PVHT020000193.1:8106045-8122003 GCA_004024745.2 Catagonus wagneri
GGCACCTGTGGCATATGGAGGTTCCCAGGCTAGGGGTCTAATCGGAGCTGCAGCTGCCGGCCTATGCCACAGCCACAGCAACATGGAATCCGAGCCGCATCTGTGACCTACACCACAGCTCATAGCAACGCTGGATCCTTTACCCACTGAGCAAGGCCAGGGATTGAACCCGTGTCCTCATGGATACTAGTCAGGTTTGCTAACCGCTGAGCCACGACTGGAACTCCTGGAACCATTTCTTTTTCTCTACCTCATGCCCTGTCTGGAGTTGCACCAACCGTCTTGGGACCATGAAGTTATGAAACAGAGGATCTGGCTGCAGTTGAGACATTGAACCGATTCCTTAGCAACCACAAATCTCCAATCACCTTATTATGTGAGAAAAATGAGCTCCTATCCACTGTTAACCACATCGTCTGTTCTTGCCACCGAAATCATCTCTAGCTGATTCAGTTGATGATATTTGGACTTTGAGAATTTTTTTTAAATTAAGTACAACTAGTTTTTGCTCAGGCCGAGTTTCACTTAGTCTGTTTTTCTCAAATCAGTACCCACAGTCCTAATGGTTTTTAAAACCTAACCTGGTGTTTGGCTGAGGTTAGTCCAGAACTGGGAAAGTCTATAAATGGGCTATGACAACTCCATACCAGCGAGAGACGGGCTTAGGGTTCAGTGCCACTATTCATGGCACTGAATACAGATTTCTGCAGGATCTCTTGAATTCCTTTTTTTTGTTGTCGTTCTATCTGGGAAAATGTTCTGTTGTCAAAGAGGAATGCTTTGACTTTAAGTAAAGACCTACAACATCAGAATCATTGATTGCAATAGCCGTAGGAGCATGAAAATTCAGCCTGATAGGACTGTTATTTGTTTCCAAATATAAGGCCACTTAGTCTTTTTCCTGCAGTGAAAAATTGTTATACAGTGATTCCAGGGGATGTTAAATGCTCACCCTAATATCTGATCTCAAGGTATAGATTCACCCACGTGTATTTTTGCATGTTGGTGGCCCACAAAGTCAAATCATTTGGATCCATTATGGTCTAGTTTCCAATACAAGAAGTATATTTCCAGTTGTTGGGGCTGGAAAAGATATAAAACACTGAAAAAGTAAGACAACCCATAATAAATGAAATTACTGAAAACTGACAACCTCATGATATTTGGCAATCTTATTTTGGACCCTTGGTTTAGTAAATATGCTGCTCTTCTGCTACATATCTCTCGCTAGTACCTAATTCAACAATCTTTTGCTAACATTCAGAGGCAGCAATTTTGGCTGCCTTCTTAAATATCCAATAAACACCAAAGTTACAGTTCACATGTTCTTGAGGGGCATTGTTTTCTCTCTAAATTTTGCTTTTAGCTTAGAAGTGGGAATTTCCATCCCCTTTAGCTCATTCTAGGTTGTTCAAAAATCTCTAGAAATGATGGGCTAAATTTTTTTGATGTAAAAATGAATTCTGTACAAGTCTTTCCACTGGTTTATGCAAGAGGTTATCTACCATGGGTCTCGAGCATCCTTGCACGGCCTTGCTAAGTGTGCCACACTGAGGTCTAACCATCCCCAGATACTGACTAGTTTCTATAGAGAGTTGTGTATGCAATTAAGTTGGTCAAGGTGACTGAAACATGAGTACTCTGGGGAAAGGGGACTGGCTTGTTTGATGCTTGCTACAAAATGTACTGAGCCCTTGACCTTGGATTACAGCGCAATCCACTGTGTGTGTAGCCTGGCTCATTGCCTCATAAGACTTGGGAGCACAGGAGTTCCCCTCGTGGCTCAGTGGTTAGCGAATCCGACTAGGAACCATGAGGTTGTGGGTTCGATCCCTGGCCTCGCTCAGTGGGTTAAGGATCCAGCATTGCCGTGAGCTGTGGTGTAGGTCGCAGACGTGGCTTGGATCCCGCGTGGCTGTGGCTGTGGCGTAGGCCGGCGGCTATAGCTCCTGTTAGACCCCTAGCCTGGGAACCTCCATATGCCGCAGGTGCGGCTCTAGATAAGGCAGAAAGACCAAACAAAAAGACTCGGGAGCACAGGAACTGGTACCACCATAGTGATGCTCCTGTTGTTTTCTGTGCTGTCATAAAATGCTTTATTCTGATTGATCAGCTCTCATTGTCTACCTTTTTGGCAGCGGTGGAGGTAGGAAGTTTAATCTGGGTGAGGCCAGTCAGCCCACAAAGGACGAATTTTTTTTTTTTTTTTTTAGGGCTGCGCCCGCGGCATAAGGAGGTTCCCAGGCTAGGGGTCTAACCGGAGCTGTAGCCGCCGGCCTTCGCCACAGCCACAGCAAGGCCAGATCGAGCCGCGTCTGTGACCTACACCACAACTCACGGCAACGCTAGATCCTTAACCCAGGGATCGAACCCACAACCTCATGGTTCCTCGTCATTTTCATTTCCACTGCGCCACAATGGGAACTTCCTAAGTTATTTAATTTTTAAAGGAAATTTCTTTGTCACCTGTAAGGTTGCTTACCATTGAGTTCAATTTCCTAGGAAACCAACTGGTTGATACAAGATATCTGTACCGAAGGAACTTGGGTAGAAAGCAAGTACAAACTCAACAGCTGGTTTAATTGTATATTTTAGCCAAATCATGAGCAAACTGTAGCGAGATGTAGGAGCTAAACTAAGGAGTGATTAAAGCTTCAGGGAGCAATGTTAAGAATAGATCCTGCAGGGAGTTCCCATCGTGGCTCAGTGGTTAACGAATCCGAGGGTTAAAGATCTGATGGTGCCGCAAGTTGCAGCGTAGGTTGCAGATATGGCAGCGTTGCTGTGGCTGGGGTATGGGCCGGCAACTGCAGCTCTGATTCAGCCCCTAGCCTGGAAACTTCCATATGCTGCAGATGTGGCCTTTGAAACAAAACTAAACTAAACTAAACTAAATAGATCCTGTAGACACTATAGTTAAAGAAGTCAACAATCTAAACCTTAAACTGGCAAAGGAAAAAAATCTATCTTGTGCTATGGATCTTGGGTGAAAGCCAGCCACCTACTTCATGCTGTCATCGGCTTCTGAAAGATTTAGAAGACTCTTTCGTTTGAGGTCTCTAGCTGATACAGTCTTCTAGTAATTTAAGGCTGGCTTGTCTCTCTTTAATTGGGTCCAAGGATTGATGTCCTGGCGTATTGCTGCTGTGGTAGTTAATAGTATCTGGTAACGTTCTCATCAAAGTTGGAGGGAAGTCTTTCTTGGATGTCTTTTTTCAGAAGACAAAATCTCTGGGTTTTAAATTGCTCTACTTGCTCTGCTTTCTAAAAGCAAAGTTTCTCCTCCTTAGCACTACTGACCTTTTGGGCTCATAATTCTTTGTTGTTGGGCTGTGCGACTCGAGGATGTTTAGCAGCATCCCTGGCTTCTACCCACTTGAAGCAGTAGCACCCCCGCCCCCAGTTGTGACAACCAACAGTGTCTCCGGATATTGCCAAATGTCCCCTAGGCTGGGGCAGTGGGGGGAGTAGCCCCGGTTGAGAACCACTCTTTTAGAAGATGTAGTGAAAATTCTTCTCATGTATGTCGAATATAAGACTAAAGGCGAGGAGTTCCCTGGTGGCTCAGTGCGTTAAGGATCCAGCATTGTCACTGCTGTGTCATGGGCTCGATCCCTGGCCTGACCTGGAAACTTCTGCATGCTATAGGTGCCACCAAAAAACAGAAACAAAAAACAAAAACAAAAACCCAAAAAACAAAGCAACAGCAAAAAACTGAAGGTGATGTGGGCAATGGAAATTTTGAATAAGATGTAGTATCTCAGGGCGTTCCCGTCGTGACTCAGCGGAAACGAATCAAACTAGGAACCATGAAGTTGCAGGTTCGATTCCTGGCCTTGCTCAGTGGGTTAAGGATCCGGCGTTGCCCTGAGCCCTGGTGTAGGTCGCAGATGTGGCTCGGATCTCGTGTTGCTGTAGCTGTGGCGTAGGCCGGCGGCTACAGCGCCGATTCGATCCCTAGCCTGGGAACCTCCATATGCCGCAGGTGCGGCCCTAAAACACCTAAAGACAAAAAAAAAAAAAAAAAGATGTAACATCTCAGTAAGAGGTCTGGCAACTATTCTAGAGAAGTTGAGTGTCACCATCACAAGACAGAAAAACCAAGATTTCCCAAATAGAAAACAACAAAGTCAAGCACCTTCTTCTTTGCTTTTGTTAATTGTGGTTGGTGTTCTCCAGTGGCCTAGCGGTTAAAGGATCTGGTGTCACTGCTGTGGCTCAGGTCACTTCTGTGGCAAAGATTCGATCCTGGCCCGGGAACTGCTGCAGGCTGTAGGGGTGGCCAAAAAAAAAAAAAAAAACTGTGGCTTTTTGATAACCTTTTATGACCCTCAAAGCTAGATACACAATGGCCAAGCATAGCGGTAGCCCATGGTCAGGGGCAACTAAATAAAAATCTCTTTGGGAAGGTCCCATAGTGGCTCAATGGAAACGAATCTGAGTAGCCTCCATGAGGACACAGGTTCAATCCCTGGCCTCGCTCATTGGGTTAAGGATCCGGCATTGCCTTGAGCTGTGATGTAGTTCATAGACGCGGCTCGGATCCTGTGTTGCTGTGGCTGTGGTGTAGGCCGGAGGCTACAGCTCCGATTTGACCCCCAGCCTGGGAACTTCCATGTGCCTCAAAAGAAAAAAGGAAAAAATCTATCCGGAGGCTTTTAATGGAGGCTTGAGGCTTTGGCTCTAGTATCTATTCCATCTTTATACGATTTTCATAGGATTATTCATAAGCAGGTAGCACATGCATGAAAAAAAAAAAAAAAAAACATCCTTTGCTCCATCTTTTAAACCAGTCCTGGTTTAAAAATCAGTCAGTTTATCTTTGCCTTGGTGATATGACTGAACACCTCTGGCGAAGGTGCATGTTAATCAGCCGTCTTCCCTTGGGGTTTAACACAATTAACTTATAATGATATTATCAAAATCACGCTGGGACTAAGAACATACTCTGAATAGTGGGGACAGTGACAAACTTCCAGTAGTTTTTGATTTAGATCTTAGCGTTTACCAGGATTGTCCTTTTGACAAGGGTATTGAAATATAGAAAGAATTGACACAATGTTGTAAATCAACCGTACTTCAATTTAAAAAAAAAAGAAATACAGAAGGAAAATCACTTTTAGGCCATTATTGTACAAGTCTGGGTGTTAGAACATGAGGACATTTGCTTTCACCTGAAAAGTACCCACTAAAATGTGTTTCCTGGAGTTCCCATTGTGGCGCAGTGGAAACAAATCTGACTAGTATCCATGAGGACGCAGGTTCGATCCCTGGCCTCGCTCAGTGAGTTAAGCATCTGACGTTGCCGTGAGCTGTGGTGTCACAGATGCGGCTCGGGTCTGGCATGGCGGTGGCTGTGGCTGTGGTGTAGGCCAGTGGCTACAGCTCCGATTCGACCTCTAGCCTAGGAACTTTCATATGCTGCCGAGTGAGGGCCTAAAAAGACACACACACACCATGTATTTCCTCTTTTGACTTATATACGAATAATCTAAGAAGACAGAACTTTTTTGATGTGTTCATTTCCTCCGCTTTTCTCTCCCCGACTCCTTCCAGGCAATATTAACTTTGGGAAACAAAAGAGTTTTCACAATGGTTTTGAGTTACTTGAATGTGGAGAATGCTGAAACAAACCTATTTCTATTATCCTTTTTTATGAGGTGAAGGAAATAAATCTTTATGAGGCCATTCCAGGAAATCCAAAGATAGTCTAGGCACAAAAGACATCTTAACAGTTTTATTATTTCATATTTAGGGTCTGATAAGGGAAAGACAAAATCAAGAACTGTCAGAAGACATTAACATAAGCCGTAATTTTTAAACCCAAGATACAGTTATATATATTTTAAAACCACAGTAATAATTAACAGGGATTTTTAGGGCTCAGTTAAAAAATAAGAAATTTTGTTGAAATTATTCAAGAGTTTGCAAGAAGTACAAAGCACAAAGAGTAAAAAGGATAGTTTGTCTTAAAATATGTCATGATTTTTAAATAAGTCCATAACACAGACTTCTGTTATCTAGGCAGAATTAATTGGTTGTTTTACAGAAAGAAAACTCAAATCTAATTTTACTCTTTTTGTATATAATCCATGTAATAATTTGCAGCAAGCTATTCATATGCCTTTTTAAATAAATAAATCTATCAACATGGACTATACCCTTAATTTTTTTTTTTTACCATTTACAGACCTTTTAAAAATTACTCGTGATATGCTTTCACGTCAGGATAAATTAAATTTCATATAACATAAAATTAATTATTTTAAAGTGTACAAATCAATGGCATTTAGTACATTCACAATGTTGTACAACCATATCCTCTATCTAGTTCTAAAACACTTTGATCATCCCAAAAGGAAACTCGGTACCGTTTTTTTTTTTTTAATGGCTGCACCTTCAGCATATGGAAGTTCCCAGGCTAGGGGTCGAGTCGGAGCTGCATCTGGGACCTACACCACAGCTCACGGCAACACCCGATCCTTAAGCCACTGAGCGAGGCCAGGGATCGAACCTGCATCCTCATGGATACTAGTCAGGTTCGTTATCGCTGAGCCACAACAGGCACTCCCTCAGTAGTTACTATGCAGTCACTCCTCACTCTCCCCACTCCCAGCCCCTGGCAACCACTATCTACTTTCTGTCTCTCTAGATTTACCTATTATAAGTATTTCATATCACTGGAATCATACAATATGTGATCTTTTGTGTCTGGTTTCTTTCACTGAGAATGCTTTTGAGGTCCATCCGTGCTGTAACATACATCAGTATTGTTAACCTTGTTATGGCTGAATAACATTCCATTGCATGGACTTATCACATTTTTTTAAATCAATCCATCTGTTGAAGGACATTTGGATCGTTTCCATCTCTCAGCCATTGGGGCCAGTATTTGTGTACAAGTGTTTGTTTGTATGCCTGTTTTCAATTCTTTTGAGTATACACATAGGAGTGGAATTGCTGAGTCCTATCCTAATTATAGCTTTAACTTTTGGCAACCAACAGAACTGTTTTCCATAGCAGCTGCACCATTTTACATTCCCACCATCAATGTATAAGGACTCCAATCTCTCCTCACCAGCACTCGTAATTTTCTATTTTTTAATAACAACCATCTTGCTTGGTGTGAAACGGTATCTTGTGAACTGTACACTTTATTTATTTTTTGACTGCACCGGAGGCATGTGGAAATACCCAGGCCAGGGATCAAACCTGAACCACAGCAGCGACCTGAACTGATGCAATGACAATGCCAGATCCTTAATGCACTGTGCCACAAGGGAACTCAACGAATTATATACTTTAAAATGGTTTGACTTGCATTTCCCTAATGATTATTGATGAGCATTTTTTCTTGTGCTTATTGGCCATCTGTTTATCTTCTTAGAAAAATGTCTATTCAAGATTTTTGCACATTTTAAGACCATGTTATTTGTCTTGAGTTGTAAGAGTTCTGTATATATTCTGGATACTAGATAAATTTAGGGTTAGGGTTAGGGTTACGGTTAAGATTTGTGATTCACAAATATTTTCTCCTATATGTTTAAGTTGTATTTTCAATTTCTTTGATACATAGAAGTTTCTTATTTTGATGACTTTCAATTTTCGACTTTTTCACTTATTGCTAATGCTTTTCATGTCATATCATATCTAAGAATCCATTGCCAAATCTAAGATCATGACGTTTTACCCCTATGTTTCCTTCTAAGAGTTTGATAGTTTTAACTTTTACACTTAGGTCTTTTTTCTTTTCTTTTCTTTTCTTTGGTTGTACCCAAGGCATATGAAAGTTTCTGAGCCAGGGATAGAACCCACACTGCTAGAGACAACACTGGATCCTTAACCCACGGTGCCACAATGGGAACTCCTACACTTAGGTCCTTGATTTATTTTTTGAGTCAATTTTGGTATTTTGTGTAAGAAAGGGGTCTAATTACATTCTTTTTTTTTTGAGGTAGAGTTAATGTACAATACGATATATTAAGTTTTAGTTTACAGCATAATGATTCATAATTTTAAAAGGTTTTATTCCATTTAAAACATTATAAAATATTAGCTATATTCCCTGTGTTGTACTATATATCCTTGTAGCTTATTGATTTCATATGTAGTAGTTCATACTTAAAATTTTATTCTTTTGCATGTGGATATTCAGCTGTGCCTGTATTTACTGAAGAGACAGTTCTTTCCCCCATTGAATAGTCTTGGCGCTCTTATCAAAAATCAATTTGGGAATTCCCGTTGTGGCGCAGCAGAAATAAATCTGACTAGTATCCATGAGGATGTGGGTTCAGTCCCTGGTCTTGCTCAGTGGGTCTGGGAACCCAGCGTTGCCATGAGCTGTGGTGTAGGTTGCAGACGCAGCTCAGATCCTGCGTTGCTGTGGCTGTGGTGTAGGCCAGCAACTGTAGCTCCAATTCAACCCCTAGCCTGATGACCTCCATATGCGGCAAGTGCAGCTCTAAAAAGCCAAAAAAAAAAAAAAAAAAAAACAATTGGCCCTAGATATTCACGTTTATTTCTGAACTCGATTCCATTGATCTATGTTATTGCTTGCTTGCTTAGTGACTTTCCTAAATTATTTTTGTAAAGTCCGTATTCTTTATCAGATGGGGCCACTTAAGTCTATTCTGTTAGCTTTGTGGTCAGATAGTGTTTTGACAGAGTTTCCTTAAACACTTGGACAGCAGAAAGAGGAAAAGGAGGAGGAAAAGAGAAGAAGAAAAAGAAAATAAAACAAAAAACCCCCTCTCCCAGTCTTTGCTGACTGGCTCAGTGTCAGGGTGCTCTTTCAGTCCTTAGCTAAGTTCTTCACAATTCTACTTAGCCTTCACATCCTGCTTTCACAGAGCCTGAAGGCAAGCCAGAGGTGAGAGTTTAAGGTCTTTTGAGGGTTTTCTTGAGCATCCGGCCTTGGACTTGCTTGTGGCCTTCTTGATTTCTAGGTATATGTGGAAACTTTTAAAAGCCCTTATCCCCCCATGTATCTCCTTTCCCTATCTCTTACTTCCCAGGCTTTATAATCTAACTATTTATTGTCCTGACTGTCGTCCCCTGTCCTAGGCCACTATGGCCAAAATTTGGGCCCTTAAATGTTTTTGGCCACAGCTGTTTGGGAAGCTGCTGCAGGCTGGGGAGTGCTCCCAGTTGAGCAAAGCAAAGGTAGGTCTTGTGAAGGTCTTTCAGGGAGCTGCCAGACGAGTCTAAACCCACAACCACAATTCTTTAAGAATAAGGTGCATATTGCTCCCTTAGGAGCTGCAACTTATGCCTGGCTGCTGCCAATCCAGGGCATAGGGGATTGTAAGTGAACAATTAAAACGCCGCTGTGTTCTCTTTCCCCAATGCAGCAGCTTTGTCTTTGTCAGTGTTTCCTCTGGTTGTTATAAATGGCCAAATTCTAGAGTTGTACAAAACTTGATAATGAGAACTTTTCCAGCTCATTACTTACTTCTGTGGAAGACACAGCCCTGGAGTTCCCTACTCCGCAATTTTCAGTGACATCATTGCATAATATACTTTGATATGAATGTGTCCGGATGTAAATATCTACTGATATAAATAGACAATAAAATGAAAGACTTTAATTTTAAGATAAAATTAGTATTAGCACATTAAATAAAATATATATTATACTGAAATTACTATTTTAACAAACTAATAATTTCCCGAAGCAACAGACAAATCCACTACCAGAAAAAATATTTTCTTGTACATATATTCATATTTTATGGAATTATTATACTGTGTATAGCCTTAATCATTTTTAGTATCTCCTCTAATCTACATAGCCAACTTTTTTTTTCTCTAGACAGAGAAAAATCACTAGAAAAGAAGCCAAGAACTATGTAGCTAATTTTCCCTGAATGTACTTTTTGTATTATATTTATAAACTTTATTTGTATTATATTTATAAATTTTGAGGTAAGAAAATAAGAACATAACATCAACCAAAGCACTGGAACATTCTGTTAACTTACAACCGTTGTATAATACATAAGGGTAAATTGAAAATATGTTTAGGGACCAAAGTTTTATAAATTATTGTACTTAGAAATTGTCCAAGTATCCAAAAATTATTTAACCAGTGAATTCAACCTAATATTTAAAACCTTAACACACGTTAACTAAAGATCTGGAAATTAAAATTTTAGCTAAAACGTTAAGCTCTATGATCTGTGGAACCATAAGAAATGTATAAGCTCAAACTCTTTTAAAGGACATTTGTCATTATGTTGTTTTTTAATTAAGCACCATTTTATATTTTGTAATCTTCAACATTTTGTGGAAACAAAGAAAACTTATTTGACCCATAAGACCAATGCAGGAAATTTAGGAAGTCTAAATTATGAGAAGTTTAGCCTTAGTCTTATATAAACTAGAACAGCAGCTTGAATTAATTTTAATAGATTAAAACCAGGAGAAGACATTCTTCCTGTAACAAAAGCTATTACTTAAATTTACTTGTCATATATTTTTGAAGTAAAAGAAACACAGTTTATCACATTTTCTCTTCCCCATAGACATTTATGATTGTTTGTACTAGATGTTCCTAGAATATGAACATAATTACACAATGATTTTTCTGATCAATTACCTTTAAAATTTCCTAAGTGATGAAAAGAGAAAAAAATATAAAAGGCGAGAAGGAGCCAGTTTTAGAATGAAATTACCACTGTCAAAGCTAAACACCCATTTTGACGTACAGTCATATACACACACCCACAATAGAGTAATTAAAGATGTTTTAAGCAATAACTTGGGACGTTGATAATTCTATCAAGTCATACCATTAAAAAGCCAGAACTTCGTAACACTCATGTGGAAGAAAATAACATGGTCTCTTCTTTAGTAAAGCAAATCGCCTCGTGAGATTTTTTTTCTTTTTACTCTGAAGCCCCTCTCAGATGAACAATTTTATTCATGTCAAAGTTGCCCAGAGTGGCCACTGCCATTCCAAATTGTTCTCAGTGAAATTATGCCAAAAGTTAGCACAAGTTTATTAACAAACAAACTCATAAGAAATTGGCTGGCGCTTGGTCAAATGTAAAACTATCACTTACAGATGACTTAGGTCCTTTACCCTAACGTTAAGTCACCTCGACGACGGCTGAAGCTTCCTGGAAGGCAGAATATTTACAAAGAACTCTTCCAGGAGTTCCCTTCATGGCTCAGTGGTTAATCAGCCAGACTAAGATTCATGAGATTGTGGATTCGATCCCTGGCCTCACTCAGTGGGTTAAGGATCCCGCGTTGCCTTGAGCTCTGGTGTAGGCTGCAGACGCAGCTCGGGTCTGGCATTGCTGTGGCTGTGGTGTAGACCGGCAGCTACAGCTCCAATCCTCCCTCTAGCCTGGGAACCTCCATATGCCCCGGGTGTGGCACTAAAAAGCAAAACAAAACAAAACAAAACACAATAAAAACCCTTCCAAAGTCAATTTCTCATAAGTTCTCAAACAACATACAAGATGGTGGACATGCAGACGGCAGAAGACGATGTTTAAAGCCAAGTTTCACCGGAGGACGCCAAAGTCCAATCAGAACTCTCAGATCCCAAGAAACAAGTAACACATCGGACACCAAAGGGCCAAAGAAATTATTCTAGTCCAGATTCAGTGCAAAAGGCAGGGACAGAGATGCCTCAAGTGAATGAGATGCAAGGGATACAGACGTGCACATTATTACTGAGTCACAGGTCCTGGCCCACGGCATGAGGGTCTTGATACAACTTCAAACTGTCCTAGCCTCATCAGCCTAGGATCGGCAGGGACAAATCTACAGTCTAACAAAATCCATTTTACTTAGTCCGTTGTGGTGAGGGACACCTGGCATGACTGGCTGATGGACTCGGGAGCTGTTAAAGACCTGGCTGGGTGTGTCTTTTTGACGAGGGGATGAGGGTGAGTGGCAGCAGCTAGGCTGTCTTACGTGCTGCAAGCTGCAACGCAGACTATTTAGTTGGGACAGAATTATGCCCTCAATGAGGCTTGCTACTTTGGATTTCTGTTCCAGTGACTACATTTTGGCCAACCTAGGAGGACTTCCCCGAGGCTGATAAAAAAAAAAAAAAATCCCATGGGGAGTTCCCATTGTGGCTCAGCGGTTTAAGAACCTGACTAGCATCCATGAGGATGCATGTTCAATCCCTGGCCTCACTCAGTGAGTTAAGGATCTGGCGTTGCCGTGAGCTGTGGTGTAGGTCACAGACATGGCTCAGATCTGGCTTTGCTGTGGTTGTGGCATAGGCCAGCAGCTGCAGCTCTGATTCGACCACTAGCCTGGGAACCTCCATATGCCACAGGTGCAGCCCTAAAAAAAAGGAAAAACAAAATCTCATGGAATACCGTGCAAGAAGCTATTCAAAACCTGATTGCTGTAGGTGTTCCAAACTGGCTATAACATAGGCAGAATGACAGCCCCCATGATGAGACTCTCACTGCAGAGAATGGCTGAAAAGATACTTCCACCTGCCCACCTCCCAACCACTCCAAATGGAAGACAGACTCCACTTTCTTTGCTTTAGGACTTGGAGGTCCTTTGTGGTAGGCTGTGATGAGGCAGAACTCAAAAATGCCCAGGATAAAGATGGGCACCCCCAATCCGGACAAAGACTGCAATCTAAGATGAAACTAAGGAAGGGAAGTGCACAACAGTCTTTTCTTAGTTGGTGAAAATCATAGAGTCGAGGGAGAAGAACGCCTAGTCCCACAGGTGAAGAGATTGTGGCCACACCTTCAAGGGCCATTGGAGCTCCCTCTCCTAGACCACTCACAGAGCAGCCTTTGGCTACCTTAGGGAGAAAGAGTATATTAGGGTAGGTTAGCAAAACACCCCCAAACTCTGTGATTTAACAAAATGAAGTATTTTTTCTTGTTCACAAAAAGATACTGAATTTTACAAAGAAATATCTGCACACCTTCTGTGTCCACTGTAGCATTATTCACAAGAGCCAACACATGGAAACAACCTAAGTGTCTGTCAACAGATAAAGAAAATGTGGAATACACACACACACAAACACACACGCGTGTGTGCATATACGTGTGCAAATATTGTTCAGCCATAAAAAAGGAAACCCTGTCATTTGTGACAACGTGGATAAACCTTTGAGGGCAACATGCTAAGTCAAATAAGTCAGACATAGACAAGTACAGTGAACCCTTGAACAACCTGAATAGGAACTGCACGGGTCTGCTTATATATGGATTTTTTTTTTTTCACTAAATAGGTATTACATGATCCGTGGTTGGTTGAATCCTGCATATACAGAGGGCTGACTGTAAAATTATACATGGATTTCTAACTGCAGAGATGGCAGGGCTCTCACCCTCACCTTTTGAAAGGGTTGATTGTACTGTATGGTCTCAAACACAGAATCTAGAAAAGTCAAACTCATAGAAACAGAGAGTAGACTGGCTGTTGCCAGGGGTTGGGGATGGGGAAATGGGGAGATGTTGGTCAAATGGTACAAACTTGCAGTTATGAGTAAAACTCTGGGGAATCTAATATGCAGCATGGTGATTATTGTTAACGTGTATTATATACTTGAAAGTTGCTCAGAAAGTAGACCTTAAATGTTCTCGTCACAAAATTTTTAGAAGGTAACTATGTGAGGTTAAAAATATATATATATATATATTGAATTTTAGCATAGCTAGAAAATTTTAAGATTGTAAGTTTGTGTGTGTGTGTGTGTGTTTTGAGAGCTCTTTAGAAACATTCTTTTTTTTATTTTTTGGTCACGCAATGAATTTTATTACATTTATAGTCGTACAGTGATCATCACAACCAAATTTGATAGCATTTCCATCCCAAACCCTCAGTGCCTCTCCCCACCCCCCAACCTGTCTCCTTTGGAAACCATAGGTGTTTTCAAAGCCTGTGAGTCAGTATCTGTTCTGCAAACTTCACTGTGTTCTTTTTTTAGATTCCACATGTAAGTGATACCATATGACGCTGGTGTCTCACTGTCTAACTTCACTTAGCATGAGAATTTCTAGGTCCATCCATGTTGCTGCAAACGCCATTATTTCTTCCTTTTTATGGCTACTATTCCATTGCATATATGTACCACAATCCTTGGAAACATTCTTATTTCAAGGCCTGAGACCAAAATTGTTGAAGTATTTGAGATCTTCATCTCTTATATAAGCCCTTATAGTTGAAGTTTCTTTTTTCTTTTTATAGCCACACCTGTGGCATATAGAAGTTCCCAGGCTAGGGGTCAATTTGGAGCTGTAGTTGTTGGCCTTCACCACAGCCACAGCAGCACCGGATCTGAGCTGCATCTGCGACCTACCCTGAAGCTTGCAGCAATGCTGGATCCTTAACCCACTGAGTCAGGCTAGGAGTTGAACCTGTATCCTCGAGGAGACTATGTTGGGTCCTTAACCCACTGAGCCACAATAGGAACTCAGTTGAAGTTTCTTGTAGTTTTCTTTTTCTTTTTTTTTTTTTGTCTTTTTGCCTTTTTATGTAGAGCCGCACCCGCGGCATATGGAGGTTCCCAGGCTAGGGGTCTAACAGGAGCTGTAGCTGCCGACCTTCGCCACAGCCACAGCAACGCGGGATCCGAGCCGCGTCTGCGACCTACACCACAGATCACAGCAACGCCGTATCCTTAACCCACTGAGCAAGGCCAGGGATCGACCCGCAACCTCATGGTTCCTAGTCGGATCCGTTAACCACTGAGCCACGAAGGGAACTCCCTTGTAGTTTTCTTTTTAATGCTAATTTTAAGCACTCTAGAAGTTACAAAAAATGTTTTTAAAATCTGAAAAAAATGAGTAAATATACATTAGAAACTTTTCAGTAGGAAAGAAAATAGATCTTGAGCCTTTAATTGACTACCCATTCTCGATTTTTTAAAAAAAAATTCATTGTGTATATTCTCACACGTACAGAAGAGAAAGAGTGTAATGAAGGCCAGTGTATCCATCATCAACTTTAACAACAGTCAATATTCTGCTAATCTTATTTCACCTACCTCCCCCAACTTTGTTTTCTAATTTAAAAGAACTCCTAGGACTTTCCGTTGTGGCACAGTGGAAATGAACCCAATTAGTATCCCTGAGAACTTGGGTTTGATCCCTGACCTCACTTTGTGGGTCAAGGATCCAGTGTTGCTGTGGCTGTGGTGTAGGCTGGCAGCTGCAGCTCTGATTCTACCCCTAGCCTGGGAACTTCCATATGCCACGGGTGCGGCCCTAAGAAGCAAAAAAGTAAAAAAAAGTAAAAGAACTCCTAGACACTTCATTTCACATGGATATATATGTAAGTCAATCTTAATCCCAAATAAGTTAACATAATATAGATAAAATTACAGCATATAGCTGAAGGAATATGCCTGTTCTACTCAGTCATTAAAGCCAGATAGGAGGCCCTGTGTTAGGTGCTGAGACTATCAGAGAGGGAGCCACATGGGAGCAGGAGAAGACGTTCATAGGTTATTAGGTGAAAAAACAAATACTAGCATTATGGCTCCTAGATGATGATGATAATAGTTAATATCTTTAGATCACTTGCAGTTTTAAGCCCTTTGCAACCATTATTAAGAATAAACATCGGGATAGAGGCATGGGGGATTGGATTAAGATGGCGGAATAGAAGGACTGGAGCTCAACTTCTCTCCCAAAAAACAGCAAAACTACAAACAAATGCCGAGCAGCCTTCAACCAAATGGACTGTAAACTTCCAAAAAAGATATTCTGCTCCAGAAGACAAAGAGGAGACCACATCAAGAGGTAGGAGGGGCGATTACGCGATAGAAGCAACCCCATACCTCCCGGGTGGGAAGCCCCACAGACTGGAAAGTAACTACATCACAGAGACTTAGCTACAGGACTGAGAGTTCTGAGCCCCACGTCAAAACCCCACGCCTGGGGATCGGGCACAGGGAGAAAGAGCCCCCGGAGCATCTGGCATTGAAGGCCAGCGGGGCTTGTGTGCAGGAGCTCCA
>PVHT020000193.1:8123003-8242316 GCA_004024745.2 Catagonus wagneri
GACACAATGAACTTCTTTGAAGAACAGACAATGACTCACAGATTTTGGAAAACCTTGGTTTTTCAAATAAGACAATCTGGGGGGTGGGGGGATGCACTGTGGGTTTGGGACACAAAATCTATCGTATTGACTTATGATCTTTGTACACCTATAACTGAAATAAAATTCATTGTTAATTAAAAAAAAAAAAAAAAAGAATAAACATCGGGAGTTCCCATCGTGGCTCTGTGGTTAGTGAAGCCTTGCTCAGTGGGTTAAGGATCCGGCGTTGCTGTGGCTGTGGTGTAGGCCTGCAGCTCTGATTTGACCCCTCGCCTGGGGATTTCCATATGCCGAGAGTGTGGTCCTAAAAAGCAAAGAAACAAACCCCAGAGAAATAAAGTAACTTCTTGGATGGTATTCAGAGGGTAAGTGGTTGAGCTAGGATTTTATTTTATTTTATTTTTTTGTCTTTTTGCCTTTTTCTAGGGCCGCACCTGCGCCATATGTAGGTTCTCAGGCTAGGGGTTGAATCAGAGCTGTAGCCGCCAGCCTACACCACAGCCACAGCAATGTGGGATCCGAGCCGCATCTGCAACCTACACCACAGCTCACAGCAACGCCGGATCCTTAACCCACTGAGCGAGGCCAGGAATCGAACATGCAACGTCATGGTTCCTAGTCGCATTCGTTAACCACTGAGCTACGATGGGAACTCCTGAGCTAGGATTTTAATCTAAGTGGTCTGATTACAGAGACTGTGCTATAAGGAAAAAAAAAAAAAAGAAGTCTACCTTGGAGTTCCGACCTGGCCTAGTGGTTAAGGATTTGGTGTTGTCACTGCTGTGGCTCGGGTCACTGCTATGGTATGGGTTCAACCTGGCTCAAGAACTTCTGCATGCCATAGGTGCAGAAAAAAAAAAAAAAAAAAAAGAAAGAAAAAGAAAAAAGAGAAGACTACCTTGATATTGTGGTAAAAGCGATGTTATTTGTTCACCAAACCATTTTATTTTCTTCCTAGGTATATAGGAAGATTACTTTCCAGTTTCCTGGCCTTTAAATAAGCCGTGTGGCTAATTCTGGCTAATAGAATGTGGGTGGATATTAAAAAAACATGTCTGGATTAGAGTGTTGTCTTCCCAAGGATAAAAGAACCTATATCTGGGTTATTACATGGATTCATCAGGTGTATCTTTACTAAACTTTGTGACCACAAGAAGTTCTCTCTTACTGTGCTAAGTCTCTGAGGTTTGAGGGCTGGTTTGTTACGGCAGCTTGTGTAAACTATCCTGAGAGAAACATTTTTTTATTTTTATTTTTTTTTGTCTTTTTCTAGGGCTGCACCCACGGCGTATGGAGGTTCCCAGGCTAGGGGTCTAACAGGAGCTGCAGCTGCCGGCCTACACCACAGCCACAGCAATGTGGGATCCGAGCCGCATCTGCAACCTACACCACAGCTCACGGCAATGCTGGATCCTTAACCCACTGAGCGAGGCCAGGGATCGAACCCGCAACCTCATGGTTCCTAGTCGGATTCGTTAACCACTGAGCCACGATGGGAACTCCTAAGAGAAACATTTTAAACTTTTAAAAATTATGAACTATTTCAAAAATATTGAAAAGTATATCATATATAAACAATCATATCTCTATCTCCAGATTTAACATATTTAATATTGTTAATATTCAAGAAACCCATTAGATATACTGTCTTGAAGGTGGTGCCTCTCATCCTCATTTACATTTTTTACTTTATCTACAATATATTAAATTATACAGTATTTTATGTGCTTTAAAAATACGGGTGGTATCACAAAAGATTGCTTTTTTTCATTCTATATTGTTTTTGAGGTATATCCATGTTGGTATTTGCGGGTCTAATTCTTTGAATTGAATAGTTACATATAAATAGAGTAATTTACTTATCCATTCTCTTACTGAGAGTTGAGATTTGTTCATATATATATATATATTTTTTTTTTTTTTCTTTTTGCTTCTACAAACAATGCTGCCTTGAGGCCTCTCTAAGGATTTTCTCATTTAAGCTAATACTGGAAGGATGAGAAGCCAGCGACGTGAAGAGCTGGGGAACAAGTGTTTCAAGTATCTGGAACAGTGAACAAGCCCTAAGACCTTAGGGAATGGCATAGAGTGAGGCTACAGCGAAGAGAGTGAAGTAAAGAGTGGCAGGAGATGGGAGTGGAAAAGCAGGCAAGGACCACTGTGTTAATGGCTTTAGAGGCCACATTAAGAAGTTTCAATTTTCTTCTATTTGCAAAGCTACCCAACTGTTCTCATTTTTTCTAGGTTCATCAGATCGTGCTCACAGTATTGAGTTCCTTCCCTCCACCTCACGCCAAATGGAGCGTCAGGTAAATGAATGCAGTTACTGCTTTTGCTCTCCGTTTTGGAGGAATTGATTGTAATATTGTATAGGAAAAAAAGAAAGAAAAAACCCTTTCAATTGCTTTCCAGGTCTTTTGTGTCTCAGGGGCAGCTGTATATTTCACAATGAAACTATAGCTGACCCTTGAACAACATGGGTTTGAACTGCATGGATCCACTTATATGCGGATTTTTTTCCAATAAATATTACTACACGATCCCAGATTGGTTGAATCCACCACGAGGAGCCAAAGATAAGGAGGAACTACAGTTAAGGAGGACCAACTATAAATTATACGTGGATTTTTGTGCTCCTAAGCCCTGAGTTGTTCAAGGGTCAATTGCAAATGTATCAAAATTTCAGTTTCCCATCAAAAGGGCTTAAAAGGAAATGTTCTTATTTTCTTCATATTTTGCAATCAATTTGTTCAGTTTTTTAAAAAAAATCAGATTGATTTCATAAAAGATCTAAAGTGTTTAGGATAATTTAAGACCCGAGGAAATATGCTGCTAGTCCTGACACTATCTGAGGTGTGATAGAATCTGGTGATGACCACATAGGAATAACTGAGAAATGTGGAAGAATTAGGTACTTACACTACAATGCCAACCCTTGTACTGTACACTTTAACATTATAAATTACACTGTTTCCAAAAGTGGTTTGGATATGAGCCATTCCTTTAATAACTCAGGCAAACAGGCTAACATTTTCTCTCCTTCCTTACTCATTTCTTTTATTAGCAGTTACATATTTGCCTATTGGCTATACTATCAGGTTGGGAGGGTGGCTATAACCTCTTTCAGGAACTTTCATTTAAATTACCTCCCTGATCTCCAACAGGTCAAGAACATGAAGTCTCATAGATCTATTCCTGTATTTCCATCCTATTTCCATTATTATATTCTTTTTAATAACCAGTACTCTTCTCAATTTTTAAAGATATCTATTCAAGTTCACAGAAATTTCATTAAAGTCTAATCTGATGGATGTGGGTGAAATCTTTTCTAAAACAACCCCATGCACCCATTAATTTATTTGCAGCTTGGTTGCAGCTTCTCTAGGTAGAATCTTAATGCCAAATAGAATGAATACCAAGAGGCATGGTGTATAACTGTGTTTAATAGATGCAATAAGGCAGACTTAAAATCCTATCAACATGACACAGAACAGAGTCTGAGTGTTGGAAAAGACCTTAAGGACAATCTTATACCACCACCTATCATTTGTGTGCATGTGGCTACCGGGGCTTTTTAACAAAGCCAATAGTTTTCAAAAAAGGAAAAAGAACCTTCAATAAAACAAATCAAAACAACTGCAAAAGAAATGCATATTCTAGCTAACTTGGAAAAAATTTGCTTGTTTCCTGAGATAGCAACAGGATGAATCTTACATAGGGTATCTGACCTCAGCAACTGCAGCTGTGGGGGCTGTAAGTAATCCAAATGCCTTTTGATGAGTAGATGATAGTACTGTATGTGTAAATGTGCTTTAGGATCACAAAAGAGGGAGCAAATGATAAGTGATTAAGTGATTACTCCAAAGGTTACACCCTCAGAAGACACAGGTGAATGGTCTTCAAGAATGACTAAGAATTACACAAGTGGACAAGAATGAGAGTATTTTAACTTTAGCGAACAGCCAAGTGCATCTCTAACACCCGAGTTACAGATAAGAATCTGCAAAAAGATATTTGAAAACGGTCACAGTAATTGACGCTTCCTAGGTTAAAATCACCTAGGAAGCTTTTGAAAAATCCTGAAACCCCGACCAATTAAAGCTGAATCTATGTCGCTGGCAGAATTTTTTAAAGTCACTCAAACCACCACTTTCTCCCCGCCCCCGTCAAGATTCCAACGTGCCGGCAAGGTTGCTAATAACCGCTTTAGAGCAGGAAGCAAAATTAAGCGTGGATTTTGAGGAGGCGGCGGCAGCAGGCTAGGGGTGGGAGGGAGTGGCGGTAGTGCATAGAAGATGGACTGAAAACCCTTGGAAGGCAGGGCGGCTCCTTGAAGAGAAAGGACAAGAACCAAGTGAGAATCAGCAGTAGAGGATTTAAAGGCTGTTTCTGTGGTAGATCTGCCAGGACTTGGGGGACCGGTAATTAGCTGAACATATAACCTTGATTAAAGTGAAGTTATTCTGTCAGCGGCCCCGCTGCTACCCCCAATCATATTTTTTGGCATCTTTTCACATTGCTTTAAAAAAAAAAAAAATGACGGACACGTCTTCTATCCCACGAAACGCGCATGGGCAAACTGTGGGAGGCGCAAAGATCTGAGAAGTCACCAGCGCGCAGCCGCAACAATTTCTTCGAAATTCCAAAACCACAAGTTCCATTCGGGATCCCACCATTTGGGATTGCGTGGCCTTCCCGGCCAGGTTGCTCCCACCAAGTAAGCGCCGATCGACACCTCACCGTAAACAGGAGCCTTTTAAATCCCGGAGAGTGGCGAGGGCAAGGGCGGGGCAACCGCTGACGTTAGCGCTGACGACACCGGTTCCTCCCTCACACTCACTTCCGGCGGCGGGCGGCCCCCGCTTCCGCTTTTCCTGCCCGCGCGCCGGCCCCGCCCCACTCCCACGCGCCCCCCAGCGTTCTAGCGTCCCGGCGCCCGACAGCCGGGAGAAAAGGCGCAGTTAGGTGTCGGAAGTCCCCCTTTGGTTCCCCTTCCGTTCTGCCTAACGACTTCCGCTTTGGGCCGTCAACATGGACGCTGCGGCTGCCTGGCGGAGCAGCCTGTGAACGGTCGCGGGGGCGCAGCTTCTCTGCGGCGGCCACCTGGCTTCCCCGCCCTCCCCGCTTCCCCCCGCCCCTCGCTCCCGTCCCTGGAGCCTGCGGGCTCGTCGCTACATGGGGGCGGGCCGCTGCGGCTGGCTCACGGCTTCCTGTTCAGAGGCGGCCCCGCTGTAGGCGGCGGCGACTCCGCCCGCGCCCACTTAGGCGCGGTGACCGAGCGCCCGGGAGGGAGGCTCGCGGGCCGCATCTTGTGCCGCTGCGCCAAGCCCGGCCCTGCGCCGCCATGGCCCCAGTGCAGCTGGAGAACCACCAGCTGGTCCCGCCCGGAGGCGGTGGCGGGGGCAGCGGCGGCCCCGCGTCAGCCCCGGCGCCTCCTCCTCCCGGAGCCGCCGTGGCGGCGGCCGCCGCGGCCGCGGCTAGCCCTGGCTACCGGCTGAGCACTCTCATCGAATTTCTGCTGCACCGGGCCTACTCGGAGCTCATGGTGCTGACGGACCTGTAAGTGCCGCGAAATCCATGCCTGCTCCCCAGCCCCCCCTTCCCGCCCAATGGTCTGAGAAAGGTTCGAACCACCTTCCCTCCAAGAGGTTGCTTTCTCTTCTTCGATAGGCTGCGAAGACTAATCTAGAATTTCTGAACTCATGGGCTTCAGTGGAGGTGGAGGAGAGGCTTTGCATTTGGAGTTTTTCTGGAGATGAAGCAACGGAGACTTGTTAATTATGCACGTTGTTAGATTTTCCTTGAAAAGCCCTTCTTTGGGAGGTTTGCTCGAGTTGCCAGCTGAGTCCTGTTGATTTCTTGGCTGGAAGCTTTTTAACCCAGACCCCAAGTTTAGGGTTTAGGAATACACGGTACTCGAGGTTAAACAAAAAAGAAAGAAAGAAAAAAAAATCCCAGATGGGAAACTGTTTTACAACTTCTTACGGTACATGTTAAATGTAGGTTGTAATTGCTTCTGCCAAAGTTTGCACTCAGAAGATGTGTATAAAGTAATACAAAATTTTGGGTTCCAAGTTTGTTTTTCTGGAACATTTAAAACTGAAGTCTTCACGCATGTAGTGTGAGTAAAGATTTTTTAAAACTGGCCTGCTGTTGTTGTCTCTTGGGGTATGAAGGGAGTTTGTAAATCACCAAGTTACCAGTGAAATACCTTGGGACATCATTAGGTTGTTAATCCCTTAAGAATAGAATCAGAATACGCTGTAACGATTTTCGGTGGGCAAAGACAAACTATAAAATTTAGGGATAGATATACTTTAATTACAGTTTTAAATTCAGCTTCAGAAAAAAATGACCAGTTTTTATCTAGATTCGTTTTTGGCTTTTCTCTATTAGTAAGCTCTGGATCAGTGTTTTCAATTGAAATACATTAGTATGCTGATATTAGGCTGTAAAGTGTTACAGTAATTTAGTACTAGAGACTTAAAGTATTTGTTTGCAATGACTAAAATAATCGTAATAGGTTCCACTTATTACTGTAAAAAAGCATTTGTGAGGATTTTGATATACTATTCTTTATTGAATGGGAAAGAAAGAAGCCTACTCCTTTCTAATGAGAAACTTCAGCAGCTGTCATGATTAGAGATTATTAGAGGTTATTGTGCATTTCTCTGCACTATTTATTGTTGGATTTCATAAAAACTCAAGAATATCCATGAGAAAATGTCATGTATGTGAAGGTCACCCATCCAATGTACAGATACGGTAAAATGTTGAAAACTGCCGCTGTCAGTTTTTGTGTAATTTGTATGATTTGTTTTTCCATAGAGTATCTGTAGAAATTCTTTGAATTGTGTTGTTTTTACTGTTTTTGCACTTAGTTATAAAGAGAGAAACATTTATTTTATTGCTATCTAATAAGTTTATAGTTGTAGTCTTGCACCCTTTATATGAAGGTTATTCCCATACTTGTATCTCAGGCACAGATCTGTCCACTGAACTCAGACTCTTCTATATCCAGATGACTGCATTTAAAAACCTAATGGGCATTTCAGTGGGCTGAGTCCAGAACCAAACTCCTCTTTCCCTTCAATCCCCACGCTGAAGTTTCCTATCTCACTAAATAGAATTTCCATTATTCTTGTTGATGCTTAGGCCAGAGATTTAGGAGTAATTCTTGGCTCCACTTTCTTCCATCCCACACTCAGGATATCAGCAAGTCTTGTTATCTCTGACTTCAGAATCCGACCACTTTTCAGCTGGCCTGCTGTTATTCCTGTTAGGGTTTCCTTCAAGTGCTCCATCTTTTGCTCAAGTTACTGCAGTAGTCTGCTAACTGGCACCTCTACTCCTGTCCTTGCCCCTATAGTTTTTTCCTCCATAAAATAGCCAGGATGATCCTTTTAAAACTTCTTTGCTCACAACTCTCCAGTGGTTCCCCATCTCACTTAGAGTAAAAACTTTTTATAGTCACCTACATAGAGAGGGTCCATAAGTTTATGGTCCAAATCAGGACACTTGGAGCATGAAATGTGGTGCTTTTAATAAGTGTCTGGGAGTTCCCGTCATGGCTCAGTGGATAACGAATCCGACTAGGAACCATGAAGTTGCGGGTTCGATTCCTGGCCTTGCTCAGTGGGTTAAGGATCCGGCGTTGCCGTGAGCTGTGGTGTGGCTTGCAGATGCGGCTGGGATCCCATGTTGCTGTGGCAAAGGCCAGCAGCTACAGCTCCTATTAGACCCCTAGCCTGGGAACCTCCATAGGCCGCGGGTGCGGCCCTAGATAAGGCAAAAAGACAGAGAAAAAAAAAAAAAAACCCAAAAAACAAAAAACCAGTGTGTGAGCAACAGGCATAAACCGGGACTGTCTTAGGCAAACCAAGACGGTGGTCTACCTTTAAGGTCCTATATGACGTGTCTTCTGTCCCTTACCTCTTTAACTTCATTTCTGATATTCCCTCTTTGCTTATTTCCTTTCAGCCATGCTACTCTTATCAATATTTCTTGATAGGATCAGGCACACTCCACCTTTTCTCTTCCCCCAGAAATCCATGTGGTTTGCATCCACATGTCCTTTAGGTCCTTGTCCCCATGTAACTTAATCAGAAAGACTTTTCTGTATTCCCCTATGAGAAGTATTCTGCCCCTTCAACCCATCCTTCTTACCTACTGCATTGTTTTTCTCTACAGCATTTATTGTTACTTTGCTGTCTGTCTCCTCCCCACTGGAAGCTCTATGAGGACAGGGATTTTTGAGTTGTTTGCTACTTTCCCCAGGGCTTAGAAAAATAACTGACACATAGTCACAACAACTGGTTTGGTTTGGGTCCCAGATTTCTATTTTTTTTTTTTCCTTTCTGCTTGTTCATCGCCTCCTCTCATGTACATGCTCTCATCTTAGAGTTTATATTCAGCCATGGCTTAAGAGACTTAGGTTCTACTCTTTTTTAAAAACTTATTTTAATTAAAATCAGAAAATGCAGAGTTCCCATTGTGGGGCAGTGGAAACGAATCCAGCTAGTATCTGTGAAGTTGTGGTTTTGATCCCTGGCCTTGCTCAGTGGGTTAAGGATCCAGTGTTGCTGCAAGCTGCAGCACAGGTCTGGGATGCGGCTTGGATTTGGCGTGGCTGTGGCTGTGACGTTGGCCAGCAGCTGCAGCTTTGATTCGACCCTTAGCCTGGGAACTTCCATATGCCACAGGTGCGGTCCTAAAAAGCAAAGAAAAAACAAAAGGGAAAAAAATGAGAAAATTCTAGGAACTCAGTCGTATAAACTTGTCTCATTACATTTTGATGTAAATAAGGATTCTATGACTTCTTCAAAAGATTTGCACTTTAGGACTTTTGCCCCAAGTGGTGGATTTGTCATCCATAAAGGAACTTTAAATAGGAATTTGGGGGAAAAGGGTTGCAGGCCGCAAAGCCTGTCCTTTGTCCCTGAAATGGCACCCTTTCTGGCAAGAGATGATCCTTTTAGGGTCTCTGGGGCAGGAGGGAAGAGCTGGAACAGCTATTCTCGTTCTTTCTACCCCTAAAAGCTCAACTCTTCCATTTCTCTCTTACACATACCCCCAAATGTCCATGGTTCTCATTCTCTCTCTCTCTTGAGGACAAGGGTTGTGACTTCTTTAAGGAGTGTTTTCCAGATCTTTCACATGTATAGGAATTTGCCAGTAGCTGCTTTTACCTGCAGTGTTATGATTCCTTAATTTCTGCTTTGTTCTCTGGCATGCTGGCCCTTTCAGCCTCTACCTAGTTTCTTGTATCATTTGAATCATAACTTGAGCATCCATCTCGCTGCCTACCCTATAAGCCGGAGCTCATTTGAATAGTGCCCCCCTCCTGTGCCTTGAATCTGGAGATGGTTTTTGTTTTTCTGCACCTATGGCATGTGGACGGGAGAAGAGGGTCGAAGCAGCTCAGTGTGCGTACTTCAAGAGTTCAGGCTGTTGAATCTTGGATCGTAGGATTGAGGTTTACAGAATGTGGCACTTCAGGAAGCACATCAGGATCTTTCTAAGCACCCGTTGGATGCAAAAGTGTTAAATGATATAATTTATCAGTGACATTGGTTGCTGGCTATCAGTACTGGAGAACTGGCAAAAAAAAAGAGATCAAAAGTTTACTGGAGCTGTTTAACAGTAATCAATCATTTACATCTAACCAAGCGACATCATAATTACTGTACAGCCCTTGGCTGACACTGGCCCTTTTGTGTACTTAGCTTCCAGTTTTGGCAACCATAACAAAACTTGGCAGTATTAGTGCTTGGAAGCAAGGTTCTGTTGAATGTGGGGAGGCTGGCAACCAAGCAGAACCTTGCATCTATGACCATTTTGGTCTTTTTTTAAAATTTATAAATAAAATAATCTGAAATAAAATACTACAAAATGAATTAAGCAATGCGTAAAATAGGCAGTTTGAGGTTAACCCAAAAACATAACCCAGTGATTTAAAAAATTTTTTTTCTTAGGCTTTTTGGGGCCACATCTGCAGCAGATGGAGGTTCCCAGGCTAGGGGTCTAATAGGAGCTACAGCTGCCGGCCTACGCAAGAGCCACAGCAACGCCGGATCTGAGCCACATCTGCAACCTACACCACAGCTCACGGCAACGCCGGATCGTTAACCCACTGAATGATGCCAGGGATCGAACCCTAAACCTCATGGTTCCTAGTCGGATTCGTTTCCGCTGCACCATGCTGGGAACTTTGCCAGTGATTTAAAATTAAAAGACAAATTAATATAGTTTACCATGTTAACAGAATAAAGAAGTAAAACTATGTCAACAATAGATGCAAAGCTGTTCATGAAATTCAAAACTCATAATTTTTTTGGTACTCAATTAATTTTATTACATTTATAGTTGTACAGTAATCATCACAACCCAGTTTTATAGCATTTCCATCCCAAACCCCCAGTGTATCCCCTCCCACCCCACAACCCTTCTCATTCGGAAACCATAAGTTTTTCAGAGACTGCGAGTCAGTATCTGTTCTGCAAAGAAGTTCATTATGTCCTTTTTTTAGATTCCACATGTAAGTGGTAGTGTATGATGTTGGTGTCTCACTGTCTAACTTCACTTAGCATGATAATTTCTAGGTCCAAGCATTTTACTGCAAATGCCATTATTTCTTTCCTTTTAATGGCTGAGTAATATCCCATCATGTATATGTACTACATCTTCTTTATCCATTCCTCTGTGGATGGACATCTAGGTTGTTTCCATGTCTTGGCTATTGCATAGAGTGCTACAATGAACGCTGGAGTACATGTGTCTTTTCCAGTCATGGTTTTCTCTGGATAGATGCCCAGGAGTGGGATTGCTGGATCAAATGGTAATTCTGTTTTCAGTGTTCTGAGGAATCTCCATACTCTTTTCCACATTTTTGTCATAAAAGAATATTTTCTATGACTATGATATATTGTGCTAACGTAAGACTTGGGCTTTTTAAATGTTTGAAGTTCGTGCGAAATCTTTTGAAGCACTTTGAATGGAAAGAAATGTTAGTTTTTCCTTTATAAAAATGAAAAACAGTAGGGAGCCACATAAGCCTGTATTGGATATTTATCCAGTTTTTCTGAAATACTATGGTATTTAATAGAGTCAAAGTAAAGACCATTATTGTATTGTGATGAAGGTATGCATATATTTAGTCAATTTCTTTTTTTTCTTCTTAGACTGCCAAGGAAATCTGATGTGGAAAGGTGAGTATGAAAAAAACCTTAAATCTGTGTCTGTGTTGATGTATCTCTGAATGTGAGAGTGTGGGGAGAAATATGTGTATGTATGAGTGATAGGGCTGTGGACCAGAAATGTAGGCCCAGAGAGCCTAGGATGACTTTTCACACCATTTGTTTAAGACGCCCTGGGAAGTATAATTTCCTCATCCTTGACAATTCTTGGTACGAGTCCAGCTCTGGACCTTCTGTTCCAGAAACCTTTATTGAATTACTCAGCAGGTCAAGTACCTGAGGGGAATAGGAAGATGTAGAAGATACAGAACTAGATGGAGAAAGCTGAGAAAGAGACTGACTTCAGAAAGCTGGCTGCTAATTTACCATCTGCTGCAATGATGCTATTAGATATCTTTGGAGAATGGACACTTACCTACTGCTCTTGCTGGTTTATATTTAAGAGACTTTTGATTTATTTGGAGTTCGGGGGCTTAAGACATAACAGGATGCTAGTATGTTTCCATAGGCCAAAGGAACAAGATAAATTAAGGTTTCAAAGAAATCAGGTGATGGAGATTTTAGACTGGCTACAATATAAGCTACTTGACTACTTATGCTGCTTGGTTGATCTTTTTTTAAATACCAAGTCACTCGGGTGGATTTTAGCATTTATTAGTGACTGTGCTCCACCCCCAATGACCTTTCTGATAGAATTAGACATAGATTGAAAAGAGAGAGATGGAAGAGGTAATTGAAGCACGTGTTAATGGTTTGGCTGGTCTATTTTAAAGGAAGGAAATGAAAATCAGAATTTGTTCAGTCCACTCTTGGGTAGGAAGGGAAACTGGGCCTTGGAAAACCAACTCATGCTGCCTATCATTTGAGACAGGGCGGTGTCAAGAAAAAACAGTGTTAAAGTAGCTTATAAAGGGAGACGTCTCTCCTTTCTAGTAAAGGAGCTCATTTGGCAAACAGAATTAATAATACACAAACATGTTTGCTCTGGGAAAAAAGAGGAGACCTCACATCCTCTGTAAAGCTGTTGCTGAATTACAGTGACAGCACTAAGGTTCCTAGTGCTGAGGTTAACATTTCTGCTGTGTCCCAGTCTTGCCTTGATGCTCTCTGCTTGTTTTTATCTCTAAGGATGCTTCACAGACACTGGCAAAGAGTCATAATTGCATCTGTGTCCTTGATTCTTCTCTTTATGCTGCCAATAGTCATATTGCTGGCTGAACTGTAAGATCTCCTTGCAGCTGGTTTGTGGGCTATATATGCTCTCTCTGGGAGCTAGACTCTTCAGTCTTTAGTCAGGATTATGCTTCTGCAGGAACTTTCATTTTGGTCTGTTGCATCATGGTGTTGCTGTTGGTGAGATGCAGAGATGTGTGTTGGATGCATAAGAATTGAACAGCTGTACTAAGATTAACACGTCAAAGTCTGCTTGCAGGGAGGTTAGTGTCTTGTGGGGCCTGTTATCAGTCCTGGCCTGTTGAGTGTTTTTTTATGCGTTTCAAGGTGAACCATGAAAGGTCTGATTATCAGTTTTGTAGCTGACATGAAGTTGAGAGGTCTAGCTAACTGATTGACAATGTAAAGCTTTTAAGGCTTTATGAGGAGATGATAAAAATACTGATGAGTATTGAGAGAAAAAGCATTGTAGTGGAGATAACAAAAATCGATATGGACAAACCTTTTGGCTTTTACTTTTTAGTACTTTCTTTAACTTTGCTTGGATTATTTAATATTTAAGTTTGTCATTGAAATAAGTTTGGTAAAGAGTCACACAGTTAAACTCTTTAATTCTTCAATTTTTAAAATCATGCTCTTATAAAATGGGAAATGGGCCCCTGCTTTTGTAGAAATAATACAGTTTCAAGCTTTGGTAAAGAGCTATTTCACTTCCTTTCTTTTGCCAAAAGGGTTATAATTCATAGCTCATAATTTCAATTTCAAAGCATAATTTGGTCCTCTTTGTGACCCAGTTAACTTCTCTATAGTAATTTTATATTTGTGAATTTAGTATATTTTAGTAAACAACTCTTACTGCAATATAAAATTAATTTTAAAGTATGATTCATTGCCTAAACATTCTACTGGATTTACTACTCTGAGGTAGAAAATAAAGCATATGCAAGTGGTATACAAAATGTGACAATAATTCATATTTAGATAAATATTTTAGATGGTTCATTTCATTGTAATGGTTATAAACAAAGATTGATTCATATTTTAGCTCAGATGAAATAAATTGTGAAATACTACTTCATATATGTGGGTTCATTAAGAGTTGTTTTGTTTTATTTTAAAGGAAAATAGAAATAGTGCAGTTTGCTGGCCGGACACGCCAACTCTTTGTTCGATTATTAGCTTTAGTAAAATGGGCTAATAATGCTGGCAAAGTGGAAAAATGTGCGGTGAGTTAAACTTTTGATTTTACTTTATATAAAATAACTTTTTGGAATGTTAACTTATAAATGGCATAGTTTCTTTTCTGTTGTTGTTGTTGTCTTTTTGCCTTATCTAGGGCCCCACCGCTGTATATGGAGGTTCCCAGGCTAGGGGTCTAACAGGAGCTATAGCTGCCGGCCTACATCACAGCCACAGTAACGCGGGATCCGAGCTGCATCTGTGACCTACACCACAGCTCACGGCAATGCCGGATCCTTAACCCACTGAGCCAGGCCAGGGATCGAACCTGCAACCTCATGGTTCCTAGTTGAATTTGTTAACCACTGAGCCATGACGGGAACTCCAAAATGGCATAGTTTCTAATTTTAGCTTTAACTTATATCTGCTGATATGTTTTAAGAAAGGTTACTTATGTGAATAATCATATTTCTGTATGATAATGTGTGGTGTGTGTGTATGTATGTGTGTGTGTGTGTGTATATATATATGTGTGTGTATATATATGTGTGTGTGTGTATATATATATATGTGTGTATATATATATATAAACTTCCTGTTTGTTTATGGACACCTGATCAAAAAAAATGGACCCTATCTGGAGACATCATTATGCTAGAAGACATAAAAAATGAGATTGGACCTAAAGAGGGAAGATGGTTAGGTTACATTTGTATGGTTCCTTAGAGTTTGCAAAGTGTTCCCTTAAATTTTGCCTGTTAATTTTTTCCCCGTTGAAGCACTGTCCATTACAGCACAGAAATGAAATGCCTATTGATTTCTTGACAACCCTTTGAGAATGGCAGAGTCATTATTCTCTTCTGATTTTACAGGTGAGGAAATAAGGTTCCTAGACGTTAAATGGCTTCTTCAAGGCCACAGAGCTGATGATAGCATGTATCTGTCCCTTTGTTTATTCATCTGTTTACTCTCCAGACCTTGATTGTGCACAGGGTATAGGGTATGGTGGATGGAGATTTAAATAAGGCATAGTCCCTGCATTCAAAGAGCCCGTGGTCTTTTGACTGCTGAGTCATTCTTTTGAATTCAAAGGAGTGACCTGTGGTGAAGTATACCAAAAATGCTAAAATGTGCCCCCCCCTGCACATCTATGTTCAAGAAGTGGGGAGTTCCTGTCGTGGCTCAGCGGAAACGAATCCGACTAGGAACCATGAGGTTGAGGGTTCGATCCCTGGCCTCACTCAGTGGGTTAAGGATCCGGCGTTGCCGTGAGCTGTGGTGTAGGTTGCAGACGTGGCTCGGATCCTGCGTTGCTGTGGCTGTGGCGTAGGCAGGCAGCTACAACTCCTGTTAGACCCCTAGCCTGGGAACCTCCATATGCCGCGAGTGCGGCCCTAGAAAAGACAAAAAGACAAAAAAAAAAGGAAGAAGTGTTAAGGAGGAATAACATCAGTAGGGATCTTGTGTTAGCCTGCTGAGAGGATGATGGGGAGGATGATGTGGTATTGACAGGTGATACAGAAAATTACACCCTCCTAGGCGTTCCGGTCGAGGCTCAGTGGTAGCGAACCGTCTAGTATCCATGAGAATGTGGGTTTGATCCCTGGCCTCGCTCAGTGGGTTAAGGATCAAGCGTTGCAGTGAGCTGTGGTGTAGGTCACAGACGCAGATTGGATCCCTGTGACTGTGGTGTTAGGCCAGCAGCTGCAGCTCCTATTGAACCCCTAGCCTGGGAACTTCCATGTGCCCTAAAAAAAAAAAAAAAGGCAAAAATTACACCCTCCTGTTTTACTTTTAATGGGGTCAGTCACTTCTAATGAGGAGAATGAAGTTCATATTGGAAAGGGTAGAGTAATTATAATAAAATGAATAAAGTCCTAAAGTAATGAGAGCATTTATCCACTTTAATTGAGGTCAGTTCTCCAGGCTCAGCTCTATGAAGCCAAGTAGCCTGCTAGCCACTGCCAATTAATTTGCAAAGTGGGGGAAAGGGGATAGATTCTCTAAGTAAGTTTGACACTGATGCTTAGGTTTTTTTTTTCTCATTCAATTGTGTAATGACATTTAAAAATTTTATCAGTCTTGTTCCTGTTGTGGCCCAGCAGGTTAAGAACCTGACATAGTGTCTGTGAGCAAGTGGGTTTGATTCTTGGCCTCACTCAGTGCATTAAGGATGGGGCGTTGCTGCAAGCTGCAATGTAGGTCGAAGATGTGGCTTAGATCTGGTGTTGCCGTAGCTGTGGCGTAAGCCAATAGCTATGGCTCCGATTCAACACCTAGCCTGTGAACTTCCATGTGCCACAGGTATAGCCAAAAAAAAAAAAAAAACAACTTTATTAGTCTTTATAGGTGAAAGCACAAAAACCACATATATTGGTTAAATTATTATCAAGTTTTTTTTTTTTTTTGGTCTTTTGTCTCTTATTTAGGGCCATACTTGTGGCATATGGAGGTTCCTAGGCTAGGGGTTGAATCGGAGCTACAGCTGCAGGCCTACATGACAGCCGCAGCAACACCAGATCCGAGCCACATCTGTGACCTACACCCAGCTCATGGCAGCGCTGGATCCTTAACCCACTGAGCTACAGCTGCAGGCCTACATGACAGCCACAGCAACACCAGATCCGAGTCACATCTGTGACCTACACCCAGCTCATGGCAACGCCGGATCCTTAACCCACTGAGCAAGGCCAGGGATCGAACCCACAACCTCATGGTTCCTAGTTGTATTTGTTTCCGCTGCACCATGACAGGAACTCCCAAGTCATTTTTTAATTCTAAATTTATCAGGCTTCTTGGGTAATTCAAGATTAGCAGCTACCCTGTTTTAGAGGTATTGTATTTTTTGTACCTTGACAAGCTAAGTTGAAATGTTTTATAGTAATATTATTTGCAAATCTATTGGGATTTACATATTCCATAAAATTTCACTTCAGAAAGAAATTTACAACACAGTTCTGTTCCTGCATGTGGTTTTCTGACATCTCTCAATTTTACCCCAGTGCATTTTCTGCCCTCAGTTTTACATGGTTCTCTTATCATTAGACATAAAACTTATTTGAAAATTGCTAAAGTGAAAAGAAAAAAGCAGTTATGAAGAAGTTGAGAATTTAAAATTCTAGAATAAGATGTTTTCTGTAAGTTAAAAGAAGACACATTGCTAGTCATATATATCTTTGTCTCTAGTAGTAAGCTGATATTATCCTTCTATATAACATTGATCAAAGGAGGAGGATATTCTGTACCATATGTTGTTTTCTTTATAGGGGAAAAAGTCCTTTTATTCATCTGCTGTCTGTTGATATGCTTGGTAAAGTAAAGTTTATAGACAGAAAGTTTTTTGCATACTGTAAAGCATTATTCAACGAATAGTTTTTGTTACAAATATTAAGAAACAGGCTTTTTCCAAGCTTATTTACCAGGAAGTTTATAATTCATTTTATTGTTTTGGAAGTATGGGCACCAAGTCTAATGAATCTATTTTGGCCAAAATGAAGAAACATGGTATAGTATTTCTGAAAAGCCTGAGCTTTCTTTTCAGTAGTTAGTTAATTTGGGGTAGTCTTTTCCTAAAGGTATTCAACCTTGTAGTGAAGAGTTAGGTATTAATGATGTAAAATCCCAAGTGTTCAGTTTTTCAAAACTAGTGTTAAATCTTTATTTATACCATGGGTATTTAAATTACCTGTTTAGGAGTTCCCATCATGGCTCAGTGGTTAACAAATCCGACTAGGAACCATGAGGTTGTGGGTTCGATCCCTGGCCTTGTTCAGTGGGTTAAGGATCTGGCGTAGTCGTAAGCTGTGGTGTAAATTACCTGTTTAATAATACTGAGTTGTATGTTGATAAAATACTCTCAGGCAAAATCCAAAACTCTTGGTTTTGATATTGAGCCATTTTGGGTTGATCTTTCATTAATTCATAGTATAGTATTTTCCTATTAGGTTTTTTGAATTGGCTGTTCCCAATAAGTAACATTCTGAATAAAGTCTTTTACTGAACTTATATAAAGTTTCAGTATTTTGGTTGTGTGAATGTAGATACAGATGTGTTTTCGTCAGGGATAAAGTCCATTGGCTGGAAAATTAGAGGATTATTCATGTTTTGACTAGGTTCTCAGCCTACTGATTATTAGTCTCATTAGAGGTTCTTACAGATAATGATCTTTAGCCACGCCAGACATATTTAGTGTTTAGCTGATGGTAAAACAGTCTGGATACTGTTTTAGCTAAGAAAAGGAGAAAATCTCTCTCTCCTCCTAGAGTTTTTTTTTAAAAGCAACTTTGAGATATAATTCACATAACATAACCATCTACCCATTTAAAGTGTATACAATTCAGTGGATTTTAGTGTATTCACAGATAGATGCAGCCATCACCACAGTCAATTTTAGAACGTTTTCATCACCTCAAAAGGAAACCTTTACCCTTTAACCGTCACCCCAGGTACCCACCCCACAACCCTAAGCAACCACAGCTGTCTCTATAGATACGCCTATTCTGAACATTTCATAAAAAATGGAATCTTTTGTGATTGGCTTCTTTCATTTAGCTTAATACTTTCAAGGATCATCCATGTATCAGTACTTCATTTTTATAGCTGAATTAAATGGATCTACTACATTTTGTTTATCCATTCATCAATTACTTGACTTGTAGGCTGTTTTCAGTCTTGGGCTATTATGAATAATGTTGCTATAAATATTTATATACAAGTTTCTGTGTGGGCATGTGTTTTCATTTCTCTTGGGTGTATACCTAGGAGTTGCATGGCCAGGTCATTGGTAACTCTGCATTTAATCATTTGAGGAACTACCAGACTGTTTCCAAAATGGCTATACCATTTTGCATTCCCACCAGCAATGTAAGAGCGTTCCAATTGCTCCATGTCAGCACTTGTTATTGTCTGACATTTTGATTCTGGCCACCCTGGTAGATGGGAAGTGGCACCTCCGTGTGGTTTTTATTTGCATTTCTCTAATGTCTAATGATGTTGAACATCTTTTCATATGCTTTTGGCCATTTGTATATTTTCCTTAAGAAGTGTCTGTTTGGTGCTCTGCTCAATTTTAAAGATTATCATCAGTCACACTGACAGCTGGTATGTGAGTACTTAAAAAAAGAACATGATAATCATTGGGGATCTATATGGGTTCACTAATAAGTAACTCAAAACTAAACTTTTATCTTAATTTGATTTCTAAGTCAAGAAAGATAGCTGGCTGGAGTTCCTGTCGTGGCTCAGCGGTTAACAAACCTGACTGGCATCCATGAGGACACAGGTTCAATCCCTGGCCTTGCTCAGTGGGTTAAGGATCCGGCGTTGCTGTGAACTGTGGTGTAGGTCGCAGATGCGACCCGGATCCCGCATTGCTGCGGCCCTGGCGTAGGCCGGCGGCTACAGCTCTGACTGGACCCCTAGCCTGGGAACCTCCATATGCCGCGGGTGCGGCCCTAAAAAGAAACACACACACACACACACACACACACACACACACACACACACACACGAAAGAAAAAGATAGTTGGAGCTGATGAACTCTACTAGTACTAGTTCAGGTGCACTTATAAAATGCATCGAGTAGAGAACTGATGGAAAGGATTGCTGTATTAGGCATGAAGATCTCATAATGGGCAATGTTTACTGTTTTATGTGTTCTAGGCACTGTTTTAAAGGTCTCATATGCATAAACTCTTAATCCTCAGAACAACTTAATCCACAGAACAACTTTATGAGAGTGTGGAATTCATCTCCATTTTATGCTGAAAAGACCGAGGCACAGAGAGATTAAGTAACTTGCCCAAGGTTATAGGGCTAGTAAGTTGCAGAATTAAAATTGAGACCAAGGCACTCTGGGTCCAGGAGTCTATGCTTTTTTACTAATCAACTCTCTAAGTCTTATAAGATAAAAAGCATTTTATTTTATTTATTCTTCCTAACATGTCATATGTATGTGTAATGTTAAGCATGGAGAAATGAATTGGGAAACCTTTACCTTAAATTGACAGAAAATTACTGGTCTTTGAAATATTTTTTCTTACTGGGAAATTTTTTGCTGAAATATTTTGAAATAGAAAACCTATATTAATTTCTCTCAAAGTTTACTTTGGAATCAATAAATGATATTTGAAGTGAAAAGTGGCTAGTTTTCAAGGAAGCTTAATACATTTACCCTTTGCTTTAAAGATGATCTCGAGCTTCTTAGATCAGCAAGCCATTCTGTTTGTGGACACTGCTGATCGCCTGGCCTCGTTAGCTAGAGACGCTCTGGTCCACGCGCGCCTGCCTAGTTTTGCCATCCCATATGCTATTGATGTCCTGACTACTGGGTCTTACCCCCGGCTGCCAACCTGCATTAGGGTAAGTGCATTCCTCCTCCACCCTCCCAAAAGTTGAAGGCTTTGTCATTGGATGCTACAATATTAATGAGTAGCCCCCCCCAAAAGAAGCTGTTCTATATTTTAAATATAAATATTTCATGTAGTTTGCTTTTTTCTCTATGATTAAAATGGGGGCGTTGAAATAAATTGGAACCAGGGTGTGAATAGCTATCAAAATGAGTGATTTATTTATTTATGTTAGGGTGAACAGATTTGCAAATTAACTAAACATCTAGTTCAGATATAAAAATACTACACGTTAGTTATTTTTGGAAGCTTTTTTTTTTAATTGGTTGTAGTAGTTGTTTACTGACTTGGTGCCATTGTATTTTATACTTTTAAGAAGTGGTGGACGTCTAGTGACATTAAGTTGGTTTCATAAATAGAGCATGAAGAAGATTGTGTTTGCATTACCGTCTTAGCCGGGCAACTGGTGGAGTCATTGGCACTATGGTAATGGTCACTGTTATTGGGTGTAGACTGCAGAAATGAATGTTGAGATCCTCTTGGGTAAAGTAAGAAAATACCATGTTAGGACAGGCACCCATAAAAATTATGTCTCTTTGTACATCATTTTTAAATCACTTAAATTTTTTGTAGGATAAAATTATTCCTCCAGATCCAATTACCAAAGTTGAGAAACAAGCTACACTTCACCAGCTGAACCAGATTCTTAGACATCGGCTTGTAACCACAGATCTTCCTCCTCAGTTAGCCAATCTTACAGTTGGTATGTACCCGAAAGATATTTTTTAAGAATTGTTAGAATAGTTTTCAAACAGCTTTGGTGGTTTAACTTTTAAAATGCCCTTATGAAGTCTTGACCTACAGTTTTGGTGGTGTTTGAATCCATAACTTGTGCCATATCATTTCCCTTTAGTACCCGGAAATATGATATTTGAAGCTGGGGAGTGGGTGAGATCGTCTGGGGCTGAAGGAGAGACTAGGTCCTAGAGTTGAGCCTCAAGAAAATATTGTTCCTTGATGTTAGAAGAGTTGCCTCTGGTTTCTTGATGACTTGGAAGCTGGCTACTGTTTATGCAGGAACCGCTGAATTGTTTGAACACGTGTGAAAGAATCTTCAATCTACTTAAAATTTCTTATGAGCAAGACTGAAAGTTTTAGGTTAGCAGGAAGCTGCTTATTTTCTAGCAAAGTAGACGACTTCTTCTTCTTCTAAAAGCAAATGGCCGGGTGAAGTTTCGAGTTGAAGGAGAATTCGAAGCCACTTTGACTGTGATGGGAGATGACCCTGATGTGCCATGGCGTCTTCTCAAGCTGGAAATTCTAGTTGAGGATAAGGAAACAGGAGGTAAATCAGAAATACCAATTTAAATCATAAGTATTGATTTAAATGTGTGAAGATTTTATATTATTGAAACATTCTTACAGAATAATAAATGTTTAGCAGTTTATTTATTCTGTAATTTGAAGCAGGTACTATGATAATCATAATGACCTACTGACCACAAAGGTTTCAGTGTTTCTTTAGTATAATACTCTCTAGTTTTCATAGATAATGTCAGTTCGTTTTTATTTTTTTTTTTAACTCATTGTTAGTGAGTATACTCTTCCTCAGTTGGTCTGTGACACAATCTGCACACTTTTCTGATTAACCATCTTCTTTTCTCCTGCCGATGGAAGATGGGCGAGCCTTGGTTCATAGTATGCAGATCAACTTTATCCATCAACTGGTACAGTCTAGGCTCTTTGCTGATGAGAAACCTCTTCAGGACATGTACAACTGCCTGCGTATCCTTCTGGAATTTGAACCCTGTATTTGTTTAAAAAAAAAAAAAATTGTGTCTCCCTACCCCCAATACACACACATTTCCATTTGCCCCTAGTCCTGAACTGTAGCAGCTTAAACTCTTGCCCTCACCCTTTTGGGTAGAAATGGGGCAGGGGAACTGGCCAGTATAAAGAATAGCGATATGGCTCTGAAACACTGAGTTTTTAATTTTACTATTGATTTTGCAGGTAAAAATTTTAAATGATGAGGTAGAAATAGTACTATTTGGAGGGAAAAAATAGTACTGTTTGGTCTACCCATTTTCTCCAAACTATGATAAATTAAGGGCCAACCTTGACCTTGTATTATTTATATTGGTTCAAAATTAAATATAAAACCTTTTCCAAAACTATGTTACAAATTGCAGCACTTTTTATATGTCATTGGAAAAATAATAATAACCAAAATTTTGGGGAATAGAACTTTTGTTAAATGAAGTTTGCTTATATTTCATCGGCCGTTGTAGTAATATATTTGATTTGCTTAACGAAATCCATCAGATTCTTTCTGCTTATCACTTCAGTTAGAAGTGCTACATTCCCAAACTCTAATGTTAATTCGAGAACGGTGGGGAGACCTTGTACAGGTGGAAAGGTATCATGCAGGAAAGTGCCTCTCCCTCTCAGTTTGGAAGTAAGTAAAGTTGATTCTGATGGAGTCATGCTATGCCTGTAAATCTGCTTTTTGTTTCTCCTTTTCTCTCATACATCTGATTTACCATGTACCAGTAGTGGTGCACCTCTAAACATGATTTTGTATGGTAAGGTCCCATGGCATCATATAAACCACATGAGACATCCATAATTGACACTTTTCTTAGAACATGGCATGTTTTAAATATGTAGATATTTATCTGCTTGTACTGAAAATTACTATTCTTAAACGATTAAATTACTCTGAGTTCATACCAGATTGCCTGAAAAACCATGAGGTTAGATTATTGGGTGTAATGTTTTAAAAAATTCATACTTCAGTGTTATATTTTGGATTGTGCCTTTTAAAAACTTTGGGGGGAGAGTTTTGGGGAAAATCTGTGTCAGGCTGTTTTATAATCCTCTATTCCCCATTTGAACTTTGCTTGATTTCCATTTTCTGTAAAGGAATCAGAAGTGAATAAACAGCAGTTAAAGACAGGTTGTTTTATTTGGGGATTGTGTGTGTGTGTGTGTGTGTGTGTGTGTGTATGCATATGCGCGCGCACACATGCACACGTGTTCTATTTTTAAATTCTGTCTTTGGCTTTTTTCAGTGTAGTAAATCATACCGTGTTGGGTTACAGAATAGTTGTCTTCTCAATATTAATATTCCTTCAGCCAACAGTGAGGGCCTGCCATGTTCTAGGCTCTGGATAAGGTGCACAATAGACTGTCTCGTTTATCTTTTTTTTTTTTTCCTTATCTAGGGCCGCACCTGCGGCATATGGAGGTTCCCAGGCTAGGGGTCAAATTGGAGCTACACCACAGCCACAGCAACGCCAGATCTGAGCCACGCATGCGACCTACACCACAGCTCATGGCAGCACCAGATCCTTAACCCACTGAGCGAGGTCAGGGATCGAACCCACAACGTCATGGTTCCTAGTCGGATTAGTTAAACACTGAGCCACGACAGGAACTCCCTAGACTGTCTTTTATTCCAGAAGTTAAAAGACGGTGTTGGAAAAATTCTTTTTTTTTTTTTTTTTTTGGCTTTTTAGGGCCGCACCCATGGCATATGGAGGTTCCCAGGCTAGGGGTCGAATTGGAACCCCAGCTCACGGCAACGCCAGATCTTTAACCCACCGAGCAAGACCATGGATCGAACCCACAACCTCACGGTTCCTAGTCGGATTCATTAACCGCTGCGCCACAATGGGAACTCCAGGAAAAAATTCTTGATGTTTCTTTTTCCTCGTTAGTCAACAGGTTCTTGGGAGAAAAACAGGGACAGCATCTGTTCACAAAGTTACAATTAAAATTGACGAGAACGATGTCTCCAAGCCTTTACAGATTTTTCATGATCCTCCTTTGCCAGCTTCTGATTCCAAATTAGTAGAAAGAGCCATGAAGGTAAAAGATCTCAATATATTTTAATGATGGTTTGACTGCATGAATATAACTTACCATTTATACTTAAACTTTTAGCACAAATTCTTTAAAATACCTAATTGTTACTAAAACCCTTTATGAAACTTATTTTAAATGAGTCTTATGCTTGTAAATTTGTTGTTTTTTTAACATCTGATATTGTATAATTTTAAGATGTTCTTTCAAATTTTGTAATTTTTTTATTTTATTAAGATAAGCCGTTCAATCACAGTGATAAACAATATATGCAATGTCTTGATCTATACTTGCCAGAAACTTAACTGTAATCTTTCAGCTATCAGTACCATTAAATTTTTTTTGTTTTTTTTTTTGTCTTTTGTCTTTTTAGGGCCGCACCCACAGCATATGGAGGTTCCCAGGCTAGGGGTCTAATTGGAGCTGTAGCCACCGGCCTATGCCACAGCCATAGCCACAGCCACTCAGGATACAAGCCACGTCTGTGACCTACACCACAGCTCACGGCAACGCCGGATCCTTAACCCACTGAGCCAGGCCAGGGATCAAACCCACAATCTCGGTTCCTAGTCGGATTCGTTTCTGCTGCGCCATGACGGGAACTCCAGAGTGTATGTTTTTTAACTTTGCGTTTGCTTTCTTTTACTGGTTAACATTTAATCAGTGTGATTCTGAAAGGGAATATCTTGGAACACAATAATCTACGCTCAGGCTTTTGAAGTTAAAATGTTTAAATTGCACAAACAATTCTGTTCTTGTTTATGCAGATTGATCATTTATCAATAGAAAAACTCCTGATTGACAGTGTCCATGCACGGGCTCATCAGAAACTCCAGGAACTGAAGGCCATTCTTAGAGGCTTCAATGCCAATGAAAACTGTAGGTTCCTTTAAATTGGCATTTCTGTCTTTCTTTTGTTTAAATTAGTATCCACTTTTATTTTGTGAAGAGTCTTTCTTGATGAGCTTTTTTTCCTAATATACTGATTTTGTTGTAGAGGATGGGCATTTCTGCATTTTAATTTGTGATCTGCCATTCTAATTTTCCCTGTACTTTCTTCTTTCTCATGTAGCTTGACATGAGTGAAAAATCTTCTAATTACCTAGTATATTCAGAGCTTTCGGGGGCAGTCAGTCATTTAGAAAGTAAGTGCTTTCATTCTAGGAATATAGTTTCACAGTACCCTAATGAGCATATTTACTATCCCTACCCCAGTTGTTTTTGACCATGATTACCTTGTGCCTACAGTTTATTTTGCAATCTTCATTTTTGTGGTTTTAGTCATTTCTAATTTTTCAAAGTAGCAAAATTCGGAGTTCCTATTGTGTCACAGTGGAAACGAATATGACTGGTAACCATGAGGTTGTGAGTTCGATCCCTGGCCTTGCTCAGTGGGTTAAGGATCCAGTGTTGCCGTGGCTGTGGTGTAGACCGGCAGCTGTAGCTCCAGATCGACCCTAGCATAGGAACTTCCATATTCCGCCTGTGCGTCCCTAAGAAAAAACAGAAAAAAAAGTGAAATTCTAAAATTTCATTGGTATTGTAGAAAGCTAGGGTTTGTGTTCTCTTGATGGGTTCTGGTTTACTTAGTGTCTGTGAACAAGGCTTAGTAAGTTAAAAAAAAAAGCTCAGTATAATTGCCTGGGGGATATTTAAATTACTTTGAAGATGGACTCTAAGCATGTGTTTAACTAGTTTCTGGTGCTGTTTGTGAAAGTTGCAAAGATTTTTCTTAAGCAGCGTTTGTAGAGATGTCACTGCTTGAATAGCCAGAAGAGCTGGGTTCGCCTGCTCTTGTGCTCTTGAACAAGTCACTTGAATTCTCTGGGCCCCTAACATTTGAGGATGTTGGTCCCGGCTCCTCCTCGTTCACTAACTCTAGTGGGAGTGTGCTACCGTAGTGGTTTGCAAGCCCTGGTGGAGTCCTCAGTGTTAAAGGTGCTTCGGAGACTGTTTTGAAGGAGAGGGAGGTTCTTGAATACGGGGTTGGGCCCCTCTGACCTGTTTTCATTGGAACAGTTCTGGAAATGAGGCCTGCTATAGGGAAAGGTTTGCTGACCCACCCTTTTAGGACATACGCTTTAACTGGTTTTTGAAATTCATGTTCATGCATTTATACTCTTTATGTAGTCTTACTTGATTCCTTTTGTGATGGGAAAGCATGCTTTAGTCAGACTCTTTTCTGGGGCCAGGGACTGTAGTCTGTTCTGGGAATCCCTTAGTACAGTCACCTTTAATTAATCACCTGGCTTTTCTTCCAGCTCCTCACTGGAAGAAGCCGAGGAAATGAGTAGCTTGGAGATTAGAGCATTTCAAGGGAGGGCTAGAGGAGTGCACAGACAGTAGGTTTTGGACAGCCCAGGAGACAGAATGTGGTTCTTGAAGGAGGGAAATGGGAGTGGGAATGTCTCAGGGGAGGCAGGACTCTTGGAGAGAAGTTCAAAAAAGGCAGCGCAAGGCACTAAAGGTAACAGTCCCTCACAGCATCCCCTGACTAGGAAGCCAGGGCCCTCTACTTTGGGTTATGCTCCATCAGTGCCAGATGCGGGGCCTTGAGGTCAGTTCAGAAGCTGAGAGCCACACACAGCCATTCCTGATTGGGCTTAGTTGCTTCTCTTTAGTCTTTTCACTTTATATTACTGTCTGTTGGTCCATTCCTCATCTTGTCCTCATTAAATAGATGGGGAGAAATAAAGGATGTGTATACATTCCTCCTGCAGGAAAAAGTAGCCTGCAGCCTGGGCATTTTGCACAACCTTTAATTCTCCCTTCATAAGTTTCTCCATTCTGGACATACTCCATTAAAACCTGTTGTCTTTCATCGTTCGTTCTTTCCTTTTTGCTTTTTAGGGCTGCAACCGAGGCATATGGAGGTTCCCAGGCTAGGGGTCGAAATGGAGCTACAGCTGCCAGCCTATACCACAGCCACAGCAACTCGAGATATGAGCCGCGTCTGCGACCTGCACCACAGCTCACAGCAACACCAGATCCTTAACTCACTGAATGAGGCCTGGGATTGACCCCACAACCTCATGGTCACTAGTAGGACCCGTTTCTGCTACACTACAACGGGAATTCCCAAAACCTGTTGCCTTTCAATGCTTAGGGCCATATGTTTATTTTCTGTAAAGAAAAATACAGACATTGGCGGTCACAAAATATGTGTCAAAATTTCTTCTATTTTTCGGACTGTGTTCTCTGTATTCTTCTCTGATGCCTGTCTTCAAAAATATTCAATTTTGTTAGTTTGAAATTATAGTTACCTCAGTTGTCAGAATTAGTTTTACTCCATTGCTACACTTTAAAAATAGTTTTGCTTTCAAGAATACATTCCTGTCCCGTTAGGAATTAAAACAGTACAGACAAGTTTTAAAAATCAGCAACTCTGCTTCATATCTGTAAGCATTTTTTGTTATAGAAACATAGTAAATTCAGCAAAACATGTTTTGAACTAATTTGTCACACTTGTCTGAATGACAGAATGTTATAAAAGATATTCCTGTTTGTGCCTCTGCGCTGTTTTTTGTTTGTTGTGAATGCTGCTGGGCCCGCATGTTAGACATTTGTACGCGACTATGTATTAGATATACTTGAAAGCACTTTGTTTTCATCTGATTAAATATTTTCCTGCAATCTTTCTGCTTTATTAGTCTCTTTGTATAGACAGTACCAGTGGCAACATCACCCGTTTTAATTATTGCCAATTCATAACAAGAGGTTTTGGTTTGTTTCTTTGGTTCATAAAGGAATACAGATAATACACATTATTGAGCACTTTACTTTTTAAAAGCACCTTTACAAGCTTGTCACTTCTTCCTAAGGATCCATGGCACGGCCAGGAAGATGTCATTGTTCTTGTTTAACAGAGCACAGAGAGATCACACCTGGTCAAAGGCTAGGCCTACATTTCTGCTCCTCATTGCTTGCCTTTCTCTTGTGCTATAGCTTTAGAGGAATGTGGTGACTAGAAGAGCATATTCCCTTTGCAGCTTCTCAGTCTGACTGGCACATGGGGTTCTTTCAGTGCTGCTGCTTTACTGGATTTTGTTATGCCAAGTTGTGGGATTAAGGGGAACAGTTGATTTTCTTCCCATTATATCGAAAAGAAAATCCTTAAAATTAACTTGCTGGTGATTACTGAGTGGGAGTACAAGAACTCAGCTCACTGATGAGGTTAAATTTTCACTAGCAATTTTAACCTTTTCAGAGGAATCTTGGAGGATTTTTTTCGCTATAGTATTTAAGATGGGTATGTTTGTTTCAGGTCACCTTGTAGATTACATTCTCCTTTCAAGCTAGTAATTGACCTAATAGTACTATTCCAGTTTAGCTAAATTATGTTTTTCCTCTAACATCAGGATAGTTGGTTCATTTCTACTCACTGAGAAATATTTTTTTTTTTTGGAAAATATTCAGATAGAAATATAACTTAATTCTTAATTGTTCAGCTTCTATAGAGACTGCACTTCCAGCTCTTGTTGTCCCCATCTTGGAGCCCTGTGGTAATTCGGAGTGTCTACACATTTTTGTAGATTTGCATTCTGGAATGTTCCAGTTGATGCTTTATGGACTTGGTAAGTTACCAAAAAATACAGTCACTCAGTGTAAGGAAAAATATTTGTAACAAAAGCAGAATAGAAATTTTTTGCCATTAGGTATTGGGAGAGGTGATATAAACAGTGTAGAACGTAGGTGTGAAAGGAATCACTGGCTGATGTTTATTCCTTGGGGCCCATTTTAACACTACTTTGGATTTTCTTGTAACAGAAGTTAAACTGCCCAACATGAAGTGCATTCATGTTTTTTCTCTTGTGTAATAATGTTGATGGCGGATCTTTTTTCATATCAACTACGTTACCAATAAGAGTTGGGTGACATGGAGAAGATTGCAAGGGATCGTTCATGGCTAAAGAACAAATTTATGACAGTATAAATATCTCAGATGATTGGAGTACAAAATCATAGAGAAAAGGATTTTTTTCTGGCTTAAACGCAGTAAAAATCGGAGTTTCATTTTTAACATGTTCTCTTACCGGGTTGGTGTTCGGAAATGATAAAACACTAGGAACTTGTTTTTTGTGTTGCTAATAGAACAGTGTTTTTTTTTTTTTTTTAACTGTATTAGCACATTTGCCATTTGAAATTAATACTAGGCTAGATATATTTTGATGAAAATAAAAGGCTTTCTGGTTGTATCGAATGGCTATAAAGGTAGAGTTTCCTATGAACTGCTCATAGAAAACTGGCCTTGTTACTTTAAATCACATCACATGTATTTTTTAATTTTTTTGTCTTTCTAGGGCCTCACCCACGGCATGTGGAGGTTCCCAGGGTAGGGGTCAAATCCAAGCTGTAGCCGACGGCCTACACCAGAGCCACAGCAATGCAGGATCTGAGCTGCATTTGCAACCTACACCACAGCTCATGGCAATGCCGGATCCTTAACCCATTGAGTGAGGCCAGGGATCGAACCAGCATCCTCATGGATGCTAGTCGGGTACATTAACTGCTGAGCCACGACAGGAACTCCCACATCACATTTATGACGGCTAAATGATAAGCAGCACATTAGGTGATTGTTGTTTGTTTTTCAGAACTTTTTATTTAACTGTTTTCTTGACGTTTAACATAGTACATATACATAAGATAAAAAAAAAAAAAAAACTAAACATGTCAAAATGAGAGAAGAAGTGAAAAAGTTAATCTGTTGGCAATCATTGTTTTTAGTGGATGTATGCCTGTCTTAGCTCAAGCTGCCATAACAGAGAACTACAGAGTGGGTGGCTTAAACAACAGAAATTTATTTTGTCACAGTTCTGGAGGTTGGAAGTCTGAGATCAGTTTGCCAGCATGACCGAGTTATGGTGAGGACTCTCTTCTTGGCTTATAGTTGTCAGCCTTCTCGCTGTGTCCTCACATGGCAGGAAGAGAGTACTAAGCTCTCTAGTGTCTCTCCTTTATAAAGGCGCTAATCTTATATGAGGGCCCCACCCTCATGACCTCATCTAAACCTAATAATCTCTCAAAGACTCCACCTCTAAACACCTTCACAGGAGGAGTTAGGATTTCAACATATGAATTGGCGGGATGGGGGGGTGGGATACAGTTCATTCCATAGCAGTGCTTGTTTTATTTTTTCTATACTTTTTTCTTTAATTGAAATTGTTTTATATTTTGCTTTTTTGCTCAATATTCTATTATTAGCGTTTTCTAGTGTCATTAAAAATTGCAGATGATATGTAGCAAGCCAATCTTTAGCTGACAGCTCTTGCTTATTTAGCAAGCTAATCTTCAACCAGCAGCTCTTGCTTATGCCAGAGACCATTTGTGTTTAATTAATAAACATTTTCATGCGGTTTTATAGTTTTCATAATTTTTAAGGTTCTAAGTCTAGTAATACTATAGGTTTTAAATATATACATGTTTAAAATATTAACTAGACTAAGAATTTGGGAACTAAAATATAGGCAAAGAATTAATTCATGTATTTGTTACTTATTCTTCCTGCAATGTACATTTGCTATTAATTATCCTAACCATAAGTGTTAAAGAGGGAAAACAAATTAGGTTAATTTATGCCTAATGATGCTTTTAGTTTAGTTCTTCTCTGACTCAAAAATAACATTACTTTCTGCCTAAAACAATAATTTTCATTTAAATTTTGGGCTACCTAGCTATCTTGTGTCTTGTGTAAGCAATTAATTAATGAAGTACTTTATGCAATAGATCAGGCCACACTGGATGACATGGAGAAGTCTGTGAATGATGATATGAAACGGATCATCCCTTGGATTCAACAACTTAAGTAAGCTTATTTATTTAGCTCGAAACTAAAAATGGAAACTTATTTTGACAAGATATATTTTCTTCTCGTCATCACTCTTGATCAACCACTCTCCTTAATGTTAACGACCTGAAACATGAGCACCTTTTGGTACTTAGACTCTAAGTTGTCTTGGAATAGGTCCAAGGTGGCAGTGCTTCATATCAGATTTCCCCTCTAGAGCAAATATAGGTGTGACATTCAACTTTGATTCCTTGCCACATTTTCTCCTGTACAAGCACTCTACAGATCACTTACACAATGAATTTTATTGTATCCAGTGTTCTTTGCAGTAAAGTCATATTTGTTCTTATCCAGGGTAATCTTCATGGTATGAATCTACTAGCTGACACTTTGATCAGAGTAGTCGTTCCTGCTTCTCTAATACCATCATTCAGTTTGTCTCAAAATCCTTTGAATGCTTCAAGCTGTTAAACCAAATAAAATTGAAAATGGAGCTGGAGCTAATTCTCTGAAGTTTCATTACCATCCTGGTACATAAAGGTACCATTATGGCAACTCTTAACAGGCTTTCTTTTTTAATCGATAAAACAGCCTTCCAAGGGATAAAATAAATGTCAGAGATTAAAACCAAACTGGCAAATGACAGGGCAGGGAAGTGGAGATGAGCTAGACTGTTCAGGGGATCTATTTGTTTCTTGAACCTCTAGCCTACTCCTTTTGCCAGTTTGGTTTTGTGAATATTTGAAGAATTTGACATAAATAACTTTTTCATTAACAGAACATGATTTTTATCTATTTTTTTATTATTTTTATTTTTTATGGCCACACCAGTGGCATATGGAAGTTCCCAAGCCAGGGACTGTATCTGAGCCACAGCTGTGACAGGGCCAGGTCCTTTAACCCACTGTGAGGGACCTGGGATTGAACCCATGGCAGCTTCTTTAAAAATTTAAACATAGGAGTTCCTGTCGTGGCTCAGGGGTTAACGAACCCAGCTAGTATCCATGAGGACGTGGGTTCGATACCTGACCTCGCTCAGTGGGTTAAGGATCCAGCGTTGTCGTGAGCTGTGGTCGCAGCTCAGATCTGGCATTGCGGGGGCTGTGGTGTAAGCCGGCAGCTACAGCTCCAATTCGACCCCTAGACTGGGAGCTTCCATATGCAGAGGGCGTGGCCCCAAAAAAGACTAACAAAACAAAACTTAAATTTGCTGTATGATCCAGTAATTCCATTCCTAGTGGATTAAAAATGTAAGTCCACACATACACTTGCACATGAATACCCATAGCAGCATTATTCATAAGAGCCAAGAAGTGGAAACAGTCCAAATGTCCATCAGCTGACAATGGGTAAATAAAATGCGGCCTATCCATGCAATGGAGTGTTAGTCCTCCATAAAAAGGAAAGAAGGACTGATCCATGCTACAACATGGGTGAATCCTAAAACATGATGCTAAGTGAATGAAGCCAGTCATGAAAGATCACACATTTTATGATTCCATTTATATAAAATGTCCAGAAAAGGAAAATCTACACAACAGAAAGTAGATTCATGGTTGCTTGGGACTGAGGCTGGGAATGGGGATTAACTGTAAACGAGCATCTCTTTGAGGCAATGGAAATGTTCTAAGTGTTCTAAAACTGAATTGTGGTTATGATTGCAAAGCTTAGTAAATTTACTAGTCAGTGAATTGTACACTTAAAACAATTGAATTTTGCTTTTTTTAAAAATTTTATGCTGTATAAATATTTCAATAAAGTCATTTCAGAAAAAGTTAATGTCCCATGATAAATTAGTGATAAACTGGTCATTCACCAAAGATCATCTGAGAATCACTATAAGTGACAACCAGGGGACCTTTCCTATAAATAGTGTGAGTTTAAGTGCAGACACACATTGACAAGTTTAAGGCTTTTGGGACTTGACTTTCTGGTTTTTTAGAATTTTTAACGTGGCAAATGAGCTTTTTTTCTTGTTTGTTGTAACTTATCTAGGTTGGATTGATGATGATGTTAATCCAGGAGATAAGGTATATCTTAACTCTTTCTCTGTTTTTTTAAAAATAACATGCATAGGAGAGATACCAGTCTCACAAAGGTATGTTCATGAGACTGGAAGGAGAGATTTAAAAGCACTTTTAGGAGTTCCTGTCGTGGCTCAGCGGAAACGAATCTGGCTAGTATCCATGAGGACACAGGTTGGATCCCTGGCCTCACTCAGTGGGTTAAGGATCCAGCGTTGCTGTGAGCTGTGGTATAGGTCGCACACACGGCTCGGATCTGGCGTTGCTGTGGCTGTGGTATAGGCCAGTGGCTACAGTTCCGATTGGACCCCTCGCCTGGGAACTTCCATATGCCTCGAGTGTGGCCCTAAAAAGTCAAAAAAAAAAAAGGCAATTTTTAACAAGTTTAGGATACTCGTTTTTCACTGTCATCCAGAATGAAGCAGGTATTGACATTTTCAAAGTTAATTTTCATTCCGTAATTAATAGCCAGTTCTAGCAATTGATCCTGTGAAGTTGCAGTTAAATTTGTTTTCAGTGTAAAAAGGTTTCCAGATACATCTTTTGGGCAGTAGTTGACAAAATGCCCTAAAAATGTATAAACATGGTTTTACTGTACATGACTAGGATACATTTTATACCACGTGCAGCTCAGCACACAAATGCAACAGTACCCAAGCTGGTCCATACCCTGTTCAGCCCGGTGAGCCTACTGATTATGAACCTGGATTTTGTGGCATTGTTATGTTGCTGTGAAAAGCTTCTGAATTTGTCCTCGTTTTCCAGGTTGTCTCCTTGTGGATCAATGAGTTTGTGTGCACCAATCGTTTTATACGGTTACCATATTATGTGGTATCCCAGCCTCAAAGATAGACAAGCAAATTCAGGGAATGAGAGGAGTACTATAGTAGAAGCATCAAAGTGAAATCTGGTGGCTAAAGTGAGAGAGGGGAACACTTTCTGGCACCTGGTAGATATACCCATCACTTTATATGCACAGTATAAAAACTGGCACTGTGTATCTTCAGTGATACCAGGGAAATGAAATACTGTTACTATACTCAATGGTTTGTTTTTTTTGTTGTTGTTGTTTTATAAACACTTCAGGCATTTTATAAGGGGTATTGTGACTAATTTGTGCTATCTTATGAACAATAGGAAATCTTTCATCTCATAATAAACTGACATAGTATGTCAGCCTTAATACAAGATAGTTCTCCTTTATAACTAATCAAAATCATTCATCCTGCAGTTTAAACTTCTTAAGCCAGAACTAGAGCCAACAGTCCAGTACAAAACCAGAGAAACAGTTCATTATGTTCATGTGTCCTTTTGCTAGTTCAACTAAATTTCAAATTAATTGGTTTCTTAGTGGTATTTAATAATCTATTTATAAATTGATAGCACATAGTTAATCTGAAAAGTCTGTGATTTTGTGATGTGGATTCTCTCTTAAATTAAGGTTTTGGCTTGGACAACAGCGTTGTAAGCAATCTATAAAGCACTTGCCGACGATAAGCAGTGAAACATTGCAGCTGTCCAATTATTCAACCCATCCTATTGGAAAACTTTCTAAGAATAAACTGTTCATTAAACTTACCCGTCTTCCACAATACTACATTGTAAGTATGCAAAGGGTTGATTTGAGCAATTTAGTTCAGTAATTCTGTTAGTATCTTGAATGATTTATTGTTTAGCTTAATTTGCAAATATATTTTATTGGATATTTGAATTTGGTGTAGTGATTCTCAATCTAGAAGACTGGGGAAGAGAAGGTCAGGTTGGGGAGAGAGGAAAATCATGTCTGTAAGAAATTATATAATGTTGAGGCAGGGTTGGGAAATACTAGATATGCTCTCATCCCTCACCCTGGGACCTCTCCCACAGTGAAGCCTAGTTTCTGCTTGGAATGAGGCATCTCCCCTATGTAAGGAAAAAGTTGAAAGCAACTACTATGAAAGTTTGGAAATGTTTTGGTGTCAGGTAAACTTGTTTGGTTTTAATCAAATATTAACTTGTATAATGCTGCCTTTTAGATATGACTGCCTGAAGTAGCTTTATTTTCTCATCCTTAATTGAGAAAAAAATGTATATATCCATTTTATTGATTGCATGTACCTTTCTGTATACAGTGAAATCCTTATTCCTTTTTCACTCTTTCTAGATGTTTTCCAGTTAGTTTCTTTGAGATCTTTGAATTGGTTAAGAATTGCAAGACTTTGAAATATGGACTCATATATTTCATAAGTGTATTTCCTGCTTATAGAAATTTTTGTGTATACCAAGTGGATACTTTTGGCTAAGATTCTAAGGTGTTTGAAAAACTTAATTCAGGATTGTTGGTTGAAGGTAATGGGAGTGAATTTTTTTTAAGATTTTAAGCTATACTTTTAAAAGATACTATTTTTAAAAGGTACTCTGTGTAGCCTGGTATGTATCAAGTTAAGGCTACTTTTGTAGACTAGTAAGTCTGTCATTGATGTAAATTGTACTTTTTTGTGAATTTTAAAGCAGGTGATAGAAGGTTGTTTCAGTTCTCCGTGAGCTTCCTGGTCTGCACGTGAAATGATATGCCTAATAATCAAACCTAGGAACACACAAAGCCCTTTTTATACTCAGCCACACATAAAATAAATTGGTTATAATTTATAATTTTCTGATCTTATTTAATATCCAACAAAAAAACCAGACTTTAAGTTTCAGTGACTGGTGGTTTATTATAAAGCAATATTTTGTTCTACATGGTTTAGACCAAAACTGAATATACATGACTGTACTTAAGGATGGTACGTTTATAGTAATGGAAAAAACTACCATGGACATTAGGAACAGAGAAAAATCTTATTGCCTTTAAATGTCTTTCTGCTATTTTACTTTTGCCAGCTTTATTAAGATATAATTAACCTACAGTAAAAACTCTGACTTTTTAGTGTCTGAGATTAGTGCATACAGCTTTGTAATCCCCATCTCAACGGGATAGAGCAGATCCATCATCCCCCAGAATTCCCTCATGCTGCCCCTCTGTAATCAGACCCTCCCCCAACTCTCATCTAGTGACCATTGACCTATATTCTGCCTCTAGTTTTGCCTTTCAGTCTAGTTATTTTCACTCAGCATAATGCCTTTGGTTTTCATCCGTATTGTTGTATGTATAATATTTCATTCTTTTTGTTTCTGAGTAGTGTTTCATGTTATGGATGTATCACAGTTTGTTTATCCAGCCTCTCATTGAAGGCCATCTGGGTCGTTTCCAGTTTGGGGCAGTTGTGAATAAAGCTGCCCTAAGCATTTGCATATGGATTTTTTTTGTGAACTTCAGTTTTCATTTCTTTCAGATAAGTAACTAAGTGGGATCGTTGGGTCGTACACTAAGTGTATGTTTAGCTTTATAAGAAAATGCCTGGGAGTTCCCATCGTGGCTCAGTGGCTAACGAATCCGACTAGGAACCATGATGTTGCGGGTTTGATCCCTGGCCTTGCTCAGTGGGTTAAGGATCCGGTATTACCGTGAGCTGTGGTGTAGGTTGCAGATGCGGCTCGGATCCCGCGTTGCTGTGGCTGTGGCGAAGGCCGACAGCTGCAGCTCCTGTTAGACCCCTAGCCTGGGAACCTCCATATGCCGCAGGTGCGGCCTAGATAAGGCAAAAAGACAAAAAAAAAGAGAAGAGAAAATGCCTGAAGTGGCTGGACCCACTTGTATTCCTGCCAGCAATATATGAGAGTTCTAGTTGCTCTACATGCTTGCCAGCAATTAGTATTGTGATTTTTTTTTAATGCTAGCCATTTTGATAGTTGTGTAGCGGTACCTTATCATAGTCTTAATATATGCTGCTCTGATGGCTGATGATGTGCTTATTTGCCATCCATATATCTTCTTTGGTGAAGTTCCATTTTACTTTTAATTCTTGCATTTCCTCAAGCGCCACACTGTTGATGCTTAGGTGTTGGCCAAACACTTTCCTGAAGAGAGTGTGTGGGGAAGAGGGGGAATAGGGAGAAGCGGGGCAGGAGAAGAGACAAAGTGTGTGTTGATCAAGGGCCTTGTTCAGTGGCATTTATTTCTCTCACTAAAGTATTTAGGGGACTTTTAAGTTTTTGGTAGACCTTGAAAACAGTATGCTGGTACAGTGAGTAAGAACAAGGTCTGTGGAGCCAGACTTCTAGGATCAAAGCATGAGTCCATCACTTCTCAGCTCTGACACCTTGGGCAGTTAACGTAACTTTTTTTGTGCCTAATTTCTTCATCAGAAAAATGAAGATAAGAATACTTACTTCATAGAGTTATTAGGAGGAAGAAATGCATTAACATCTGTCAAATACTTAGGACGGTACATGGCACACAGTAAGCTCTGTATCAGTGTTAACTGTTGTTGATGTTGTTGTTATCCTTATCCTCACAGAGACCATTTATTTCACTTGAGAAATCAGGATTTATTTTCGTATGCCTCCCAGTATGAGAGGTGGCTGTCATTTTTCTCTGCTGTAATAGTGGAGTTTTTAGGATGTTTCAGTGGGAGACAGCAGGGCAATTTGAAATAGATACCATTGTAGAAAATCTAGCAGACCCACTCGACTTAAGCAGAAAATATTTTCAATTTATAAGCTATTATAAATTTCAGTTTATCAAGAACACCTAGTGCTGCTAGTCTAAATGTCCCACTTGCTATAGTTTATGGTTGCTTTTACTTTTATCATTGTTCTTTAGTCTGATCTCTTTTTTAGAAAACAAATTATATATTTAATTACAGTGCTTTTTTTGAGATCATCACTGATTTGTCCCTTGTTTAAAGAAAAAAGTCATCTACATTAGATTTATAATTCTGAGCCCTACTTGATATAAGGAGGAAGATATCCAACACTTATCAAGTATTTTTTTGAATCTCATTTCTGACTTGGGCCCTTTTAGGTTGTGGAGATGTTGGAGGTTCCCAATAAACCCACTCAGCTGTCATACAAGTACTACTTCATGTCTGTGAATGCTGCAGATCGTGAAGACAGCCCTGTCGTGGCCCTCCTGCTGCAGCAGTTCAAGGAAAACATCCAGGAATTAGTTTATCGTACAAAGAATGGGAAACAGCCTAGAACTGGTACCAAGCGCAAGGTATGATCTCATTCAGAAATGAGCACAGCATTTGTGTGTATTAACTGCTGTGTTCTTTAACCATTTTTAATATGGGAAAGAATTGGGTATGGTTTTTAAGAGATTAGGCAGCAATAAGCAAATGTCTACATTTTCTTAAAGATGCTTCTCTTTTAATTGATAATTATGCATCATTTTCCACAAGACAACTCATAAATACATAGTATTTACTACTTATCCAGTGTTTAGGTCAATATTTGCTCAGTAAATATTTGTTGAATGAATTAACATTTGGTTAACCTTGACTTTTATTATAGTAGTCCAAATGCATTAACTGATTGCATCACATGTAATTTTTTTACCCACCTGTGTTCTTTACTTAAATTCTAGTTGTCTGATGATCTATGTCCAGTAGAACCCAAGAAAACCAAACGATCAGGAGAAATGTGTGCCTTCAATAAAGTTCTAGCTCACTTTGTCGCTATGTGTGATACAAATATGCCATTTGTAGGACTTCGGTTGGAGGTAATTTTGGGGAACAGTTTTGGGTACTCAGAGTAATTTTTTAAATACCTAGCTAAAGCTACCTGGATTTTATTAGGAGAACTAGATGGTTGTGATCTTGTTTATTTTTGGAGGGGTGTGGTTGAGATCACAGCATCTCATGGTATACGTGTAAAATATGACTTGAATTATTTCATCTTTGTGATTCCAAATTGTGGGCTTTCTTTGTGGAAATAGAAATTAAATTCTTCCCAGTTTTTTTTTTTTTTAAGAGGACAACTTTTGAGAATTAATATCTGCCTCTTTTGAGAATTAATTGTATGCCTCTTAGAAGAAGAGGTATATAAGCCTTTTAGAGATGGTTAGTTGATAAAGGAGTGGCTCATTTTCCAGTAGGTGAATTTGTACATAGTGCTTATAAACGAATAAAATTGGGTTCCTTTCTGAGAAGCAGAGCAGAAAGAATGTTAAACTAAATTTTCCCTTTTTTTCCACGGAAGACACAATAGACCTAGGCAGAATTGGTATCTTCCAAGAATATGCAATTATAATATCCAGTATGATCCCCAAACATGAAAGTAAAGAAAGGTGTCAGAACCTGTATTTTTATATTTAAAAAAAAGAGCTTTGGCCAAGAATTGACAGCCCTTAAAAGTAATACACCAAAACCTTAATTATTTTCCTCTAGTTTAAACTTTTTGTAAGACTCCTCTCCTCTGTAAATTACTGGGAATGAAGACAAGACCTAGAAATGTGGAAGTGGATTATTTCAGTTGGGCTGATGATGATAGTCTTGGGAAGACTTGTTGAAGAGACTTTGATGCTTTAGAGCAGGGATCAACACATTTTCTGTAAAGAGCCAGGTAGTAAATTTTTTAGGCCTTGTGGGTCACACGGTCTCTTATTATAGCTATTCAATTCTGCTGTTGCACTGTAAACCAACCACAGGTGGTATTAAGCAGATGAGCGTGGCTCTGTTCCAACAAAGCTTTATTTACAAAACAGTGGCAGTGGCTGGGGTTTGGCCCATAAGCTGTTGTATGCCAGCCCCTCCTTTATAGGACTTAAGGGATCTGCAGGCGGATGATAAGGTGTGAAATTGTGAGGAGCACTGGTAGCCCAGAGACAGGCACCTAAAGTAGATACTCATTTCTTCAATGTCCCAGCTCCTAGAACTGTGCACTTGATGGATGTTCTCCTGTCCGGGAACTGGCCACAGCTCCTGAACTACAGCATCTGTGCTTCCTGTCTACTTGATTGTGTTCTTGGGCTTTCTCATCGTGCTGTGTGATTGATTATATGAATGTCATTCAGTTACTCCCTTGCGGCTTCAGTGCCCAATGCCCTGTCTGCTCTCTTCCCTGCCACCCACAGGGAAGACTTATATACCCACATAGACACATGGCCTCTTTGTCCCCCTTCTCTGTACTCCTATACCTGTTGCACCCATAGGCCATGTAACGTTCTATAGTTCTCTGTTGAACTCAACCAAACTCTAAAAAGTTTAACTTACTTTTCCTTCTCTCGATGAAAAAGACATGTTAGAGGCAAAAGCAAGCACTTTTCTCAGTAATTTATACTGAGAGGTAAATAATTAAATCTGATCTTACCAGGAATGCTTATATTTTTGATTCAGAGAGCAGAGACAGTGTTTTTGAACCCACCCAAGCATTGCTTCCTTTTGAATCTGAAACTCTGTTGCCTATTTGGTCAGCAGCTATTTTTCTAAACCTCTGCTCTTCCCAGGACCAAAGAACAAGGCTTAGTCAAGTATTTGGGGCTGCCTTAAATCCTTTCTGGAACAAGGTGGATATAAAGAAATAGGCTGTCAGAGAAGATGTGGGAATATGTGTTGACTACAGGCATTTCTTTGCTAGATCACATGACTTCCTGGTATTCCTAAATAACCCATAGTTCCACTGACAGGGTCTCAGACACTGCCCCTGCATTCCTTTTTTTAAAAACTCATTTTCTGAACCCTGCAGTTGGGAAAAATAACTCACTGGGTAAATGCATAAGTTGGGAATCTTTTCTTCTTGGGTTTCACAGAGGAAATAGTTTCATGGTTAAAAATAAAAGTATTAAAATATATATATATATATTCCATGTAAAATATTGTTCATGATTAAAAATGAAATGTGGCTATGACTCAAACTTTGTTTCGAACAGACATAATTGAATCACATAAGAAAACTGGTCTTATTTTACGGTTGCATTATGTGGAACCACCAGAATTGATTCTAGATTACTTTCGGCTTTGCTGCAAAAATTAGGTCAATCTCCCAAATTCTGAAGATTTGCCACCCGTGGGGGTGTTTTTTAACTAGAAGCTCTGGCTCATCTTTGCGTTTTGCTGGACTTGATATAGTTTGCCGGGAAATCCTATGACAGAGGACAGTGCTTATATCTAATATGTTGCATTTTGGGACAGAGTGACCCTAGAACAGATGCCACAAAAATAGAGATAGTAGTACTTAGGAAAGGTAGTTTCCTTTGTAAAACTGGTGGTCTGATATAACTGTACTTTTCTCTTTCCAGTTGTCCAATCTGGAGATTCCCCATCAAGGAGTGCAAATGGAAGGTGATGGCTTCAGCCACGCAATTCGCTTATTGAAGTAAGTCCCTGTCATATGTCTCACTTGGTGCCACACACTGCAGCCCCACTGACAGTGCTGCTCCTCTCCTTCCATGAGTCAGCATAAAGCAGAGTTCAGAACCTGCAGATGTCACGGATTTCTGCATGGAATTACTATAGTCTTTCATCTGCCGAGTGGAGATCCAGCACCACTTGGTCTTTTAGGATATCTTTCCTCTGGGTTCCTTTATTCATTCAACAGATGTTTACTGAGTGTGAGTATGTGTCAGGCTTGAATTCTGGTAGGGCCCTTCAGAACACTCTGGGTTCACATAGCGGGGGGATCTGGGCTAGTTCAAAGGTCAGAAAAGGTATCCCTGAGGAAGTACCAGTTGCATCTTAGACTGAAGGAGAGGTGAGAATTAGCGAGAGGAAAGGGAGCTGGGGTGGGAGTGGGTGCCCCTCAGCAAAAGGATAACTGCTGAAATGAGAGCTCAGAGGGAAGCGAAAGCTCAGTATCCTGGCATTGAAAGACGTTGGTTGGGCATGGCAGGAGTTGGGAGAGATGAGCCTGGAGATGTAAGGGGGAGGGGTCAGATCCTATAGGGCTTTTGTAAGTATCCTTAAGGAATTTAGACATTATCCAAATGGTACTAAGAAGCCATCAGATGATTTTAAGCAGAAACTGACATCCTTAGATAGGAGGGGTTTTTTGTTTGTTTGTTTGTTTTTTTAATGACTGCACCCATGACATATGGAAGTTCCTGTGCCAGGGATTGAATCCAAGCTGCAGTTTTAAGCCTGCACCACAGCTGCAGCAATGCCAAATCCTTTAACCCACTCCACCAGGCCGGGGATCAGACCTGTGCCTCTGCAATGACGGGAGCCACTGCAGTTGGATTCTTTTTTTTTTTTTTTTTTTTTGTCTTTTTGCCTTGATGTAGGGCCGCACCCGCGGCATATGGAGGTTCCCAGGCTTGGGGTCTAACAGGAGCTGTAGCTGCTGGCCTTCGCCACAGCCACAGCAACGCGGGATCCGAGCCACGTCTGCAACCTACACCACAGCTCACGGCAATGCCGGATCCTTAACCCACTGAGCAAGACCAGGGATCGAACCCGCAACCTCATGGTTCTTAGTCGGATTCGTTAACCACTGAGCCACGAAGGGAACTCCCCTGCAGTTGGATTCTTAACCCACCGCATCACAGTGAGAACTCCTAGATAGGTGTTTTTTGAAAGCTCATCCTAATAGCAATATGGAGAGTAAATGGGAGGGGAAGAAGGCTGAAGTAGCGAAACCAGTTGCTGAAATGGTTCACACCAGAGTTACTGGTAGCTTGGACTAGGGAAAGTTCCATTAGGACTTAAGGGATGAAATCTTCAAGGGTTGGCGATGAGACTGATGTTGAAGGTGAGGAAGAAGAGAAGGTGGCAAAGATGACTCTTAGTTTTATCTAGGGCAAATGATGGGTGATCGTGATGTTTTCTGAGATGGGGGATTAAAGACGTGGGTTTGAAGGGGCTTTGCTAAGTTTAAGATGCCTAGATATCCCTTTGGGCAGGCAGGGGTGTGTCTCAAGCACAGGTGACAGGTCTGGGCAGGAGAAGTCGGTGAGTCATTACCAAGGTGAAAGTAGTTGAGCTGGGGTAGTAACTTAGATTACCAGGAAAGAGTACACGGAGGGAGATGGGCAGGCGGCTTGGTTCTAAATGAGTAGAGGACAAGGGACCAAAGGATGCTCAGAGGGAGAACTAATGCAGCATGTGTGCTTTATAAGGTGTCCAAAGTGGACTTGCAGAGCCAGAATGCCTTTTCAGAGTTCAACCTTTTTGGTGCACAAAAGCAGTTTTCTTTTTTCTTTTTGGCATTTGTATTGTTTCTTAAGTGTTGCTTAATAATATAAATCATAGAAGCACTTTTTATTTATTGAATTCCTCTGTCTTCCAAGATATGGCAGTTCGGAACCTGAGCTGGCAGGGCTTTAATTTTTGTTGCTTGGGGCTCAGTTTGCCCTGTGGAAGGTGGGGATGGCTAGCAGATAGCGTGTACTCCACCCATGTGTCATGGTGCTCACTTTAAATAAAGAATTGAAGAACTAGAATAGCTGCCCTGCCTGGCCAATTAACGTCATCTCTACAAAAGGATTTCCCAGGAGAGAGCTGCTCTTACAATGGAAATCAAAAAGAACTGTAATACTTTTAATTCGTTTGCCTTTGTTTTTTTAGGGTTGAACCCATGCCATATGATGGAAGTTCCCTAGGCTAGGGGTTGAATCGGAGCCACAGCTGCCGGCCTATGCCATAGCCATAGCAACAGCAACTCGAGATCTGAGCCATGTCTGCGACCTACACCACGGCCCACGGCAACACCGATCCTCAATCCACTGAGTGAGGCCAGGGGTCGAACTTTGCATCCTCTTGGATACTACTCAGATTAGTTTCCACTGAACCACGACGGGAACTCTCCCTGCCTTTGCTTTTGAATTACTTTTGCCTAAAATACAGGTTTTTTTCCTTTTCACTCTTCTTGACAACTACAGATAAATAGACGATGATAACATTTGTGTTCTATTCTCTCAGTTATGTTTTTCATGTTTTGCAAGAATCTTAAAATATCTTTCAGCATGTTTACAAAAGAAATTTTAATCTTTGTTCTTGAACTCAAGAGGAATCATAATAGTCTTTACCTAGGAAAGAATTAAGCATATTTTTTTGGCTTCGTTTTATAATACTTTTTAAGAAAGTCTTTACTATATCCTGGAAGATATGTTCGTCTGGTACATGCTCTCCATTACTGGGGGTATTTTCTTCATAGAAATGAAGAAGGAAAAAATAATAAATGTCTAAATATGATTTTATTAAATCAAAGACTGGCATACATCTAATTAGTATATAACTGCTCTAATACATTTAATCTTCATAAACTCTTAAGGTTTTAGTCTTAGATATATTCGTACTAAATGGGATTATGAGTTGATACCTTAAAGCTTTAAAATTGAGCATATTTTTCTCCTCTTTGCTAAAAACATGTTCTGTTTTTGTTCAGCTTATCTCCTTGAAAATCTGTTGAGCAGGCCTCCTGACTGTATCTCTGACAATTTCGTGATAAACACCTTAGAGTGCTCTGGTTCATGAGTCTGTTGCCTCATGCAGACTCAGAAGAGCCTTGAACCCACAGCACAAATGATACAGTCTCAAGAGCAGCATGCTCACAGTGCAAGATTTCCCCCTCTCCTGAACTAACATTGCTATAATGGGCGGTGGTGCTGGTCCCTCTAGCCATACCCACAAGGTTTTTTCATCTCCATTATGTCTTTGCCTCCAGTAGCTTATGCAAAATGCACAGGCACAGCTCTTTCCTCACAGGTTGTACAGCTCGGCTTCTGTCAGTCATGTGACTCAGTCCTTCTGCATATGCATGTGTGACCTCTATCAAGCCTGCTCCACTTTCCTAGGAGGTGCCCCTGCACTACTCTTACTAACGCTTTCAGTGTTCCTCCTCCCCACCTTTGCCCCACAGGGACATAACGTGGTTACTGTTGTTAGTAAAGTCCCTCAGAATGAAACCGACACACAGCACATGATGGCTGAGAAGGAGCAGTGCTGATACACATCTGCCCTAGAAAACCAAAGCCTACTTCCTAAATTTGTTCAATACTCAGAATTACAGGAGAAAAATCAGTCGGGCTAACCGTTTAGATCAAAAAACTTTTTTGAATTGGTAGAAATTTTCAGATACGGTAAATCCATTGTCCAGGAAACATTTTTCTTGGTTCTTAATTTTCGGCAAATATAATATTTTGCAGTATGTTGAGTCTATAATGATTTTATCAGGTTTCCTCTGGTTTCCCCCCCCCAACACACACAGCTCATGCCAATTATATCTGTATCACAGATTAAGAAAGTGACATAGAATGCATTTTCAGGGTTGTATTGTCCCTGAGAACATAAATTGAAAGGAGTCCTGCTCTTCCCTTAGTTCTTGCTTGAAAACATGCTGACTTCCGTGTTCGTTTTCTAACCAGGTGGAGTTCATGAAACACCTATTTTGTGTGAAAGAAAGATAATGTACTGCATTTATATTTCCAAAATCAAGATTTAGACATCTATCTGAGGGAGTTCCCTGGTGGCTCAGTGGGTTACAGGTCTGGTGTTGTCACTGCTGTGGCATGGGTTCCTGGCCTGGAAACTTCCATATTCTGTGGGCATGGCCCGCCAAAAAAAATCTATCTGAATTGGCTGCTTTATAACTCACCTGGGTTAGGGTTACGTTTTGAAGGGTAGAGACAGACAGAAGTCCTTAGTATTCCTGAAGTTGAACGTATTTGTGCAGTGTGTGCAATTTCTGTAATAACTATCCCAAATAACATTAGATAAAATCTTTATGGCAGTGAGTGATAACAAGTATGTAGTGTGAAAGATTAACTTTTGAAAAAGCAAAAACCTGTGTATTTAAGATGAGCTGTGGTAGAATTTTTAATTGAAAAATTTTCAGTACTACATTAATTTTTTTTAAGGGCTGCACCCCCGGTATATGGACAGGCCAGGGGTCAAATTGGAGCTGCTGTTGCTGGCCTATGCCACAGCCACAGCAATGCCAAATCCAAGCTGCAGCTGCAACCTACACCACAGCTCATAGCAATGCCTGATCCTCAGCCCACTGAGTGAGGCCAGGGATCAGACTTTCATCCTCATGGATACTGGTCGGGTTCTTAACCTGCTGAGCCACAACGGGAACTCTGTTACTACATTCATTCTATTTTTATTGCAACCTTTATAGTTTTATTTCCCCCTACAGATTTTTTTTTTAACCATATTAAAGCTCTGTCTCTTTTTTGCTCTCTTGAATTGTTTATTCTAGGTCAGTGGTTCTCAACCTCAGGGCAGTTTTCCCCACCAGGCAACATTTAGCAATATTTGGAGATATTTTTGCTTATCATTAACTGAGAAGAGGGGATGGGAGATACCACCGGTATCTGGTAGGTAGAGGCCAGAGCTGCACAGGATGGACAGCACCCCACAACAGAGACTTATCCAGCCCAAAATGTCCGTATTGCCGCTACTGAGAAACCCCATTCAAGGTGTTATATTCGGAATAAGAGGGCTGAACCAAAGTTTTTTGCCTTAGATTTTGATAATCATTCTACTGAGTCTGTTAATGAACTCGCCTTTCCTATGAGTAATTAAATAGTACATTATCTCATTATTTCACCTGTTACTGAAAAAACAGCTAAAATGTATTATTACCTCATGGTGTTTTATAACAAATAAGAGGTTCATAAAGCTGCAAGAAGAAAACAGATGGATATTTTATGACACCAAAGCTTGTATATGTGGTATATATAAGTGACAATATGTGTGTTAAATGGGTTGATACGTGTAAAGCTCCATCACGGTGAGTTACCCCTACAGAGGAGGATGGGAAGGGAGGGAGGTGGGATAATGAACCTGAAATTTCGTCATGGCATTCAATGATCAAGACTTGGTTTTACTGCAAGGAAAAGCTAATGTGTGCGTGTGTGTGTGTGTGTGTGTGTGTGTGTGTGTTTTATATATACATACATAAAACTTTTGTCATGTTCTAACATCAGTAGCCCGCCCATAAGGTAATTATCTCCATTTTATAGCTGGGAAACTGAAATTCGGAGAGGTTCAGTGTGGCTGAATCAGAATTAGAATGCAGGTCCCTCACTCCAAAACCTTTGTTCTGCCTTCAAAGAGTGGTTTGACAAGTATTTTGTTCCCTTAGCTTTTTCTTGAGGATGTTCAAAGTAGATTTCATAGAAAGCCAGTATCTTTGATTTTCCTTCTGAAGAATTGTGGTCTTTTCTAATAATGAGACTAAAAATGAAGCTAAATCTCACTGTTCAAATGAGAGTCCTAATCTAGGTTGGTAAGAGTAAAAGTGGGTTAAATGCTTTTAATTGCTGTTTATTGCTATGAATGCTTTCTTCTCTTGCAGAAGGTGCCTAGTAGTAGTTTGAACTGAAGCTCTAATATGATACCCTGCTTGTCATTGTGTAGATTGTGCATTTGTCTTTCTGTGTTGTGAAGTACACTTCATATGCTGTCTTCCATCACCAGAATTCCTCCCTGTAAGGGTGTGAATGAGGAAACCCAAAAGGCTCTGGACCGCTCTCTTCTCGACTGCACTTTCCGATTACAAGGTCGAAATAACCGCACGTGGGTGGCAGAGTTAGTGTTTGCAAATTGTCCACTTAATGGCACTTCTACCAGGGAGCAAGGTGAGACGCTTCACACACTTTGTCTTGGCATATTACTGGATTTTTTTTTTTTTAGTATTGATTACTATTAATCTTCTCTTTTAATCCTGTAGGACCGTCCCGGCATGTTTATCTAACATATGAAAACCTGTTGTCTGAACCTGTTGGTGGTAGAAAAGTGGTTGAAATGTTCCTTAATGACTGGAATAGCATTGCACGATTATATGAGTGTGTGTTGGAATTTGCACGTTCTCTACCAGGTACAAGTGAAAATATTCCTTCTGGGGAAAAAAAAAAGCATCCCCCCCCCGCCACCTTTTTTAACTGAGGAAGTAAAACATGCACATGGTGGGGAAAAAAAATCATAAGTATATCTAATGCAAAATAAGTTTCGGAGATCTCTTGTGACACAGCAGGTTAAGGATCTGGCATTGTCACTGCAGTGGCTTGGGTCACTGCTCTGGCAAGGATTCAGTCTCTGGCCCAGGAACTTCCATATGCCCAGACATGGCCAAAAAAGAAAAAGAAAAAAAGGAGTAGTTCCCATTGTGGTTCAGTGGGTTAAGGACCCAACATTGTATCTGTGAGGATGTAGGTTTCATTCTGGACTCGCTCAGTGGGTTTCGGATCCGGCATTGTAACTGTGGTGTAGGCCGGCAGCTACAGCTCTGATTCGACTCCTAGCCTGGAAACCTCCATATGCTGCAGGTGCAGCCGTAAAAAGACAAAAAAGGAAAAGAAGAAAGAAAAATAGGTTTCCCTTTTACCTCAGACTTCAATTTCCTTCCCTGAGAGATAACCACTGTTATGACCCTTATGTGTTTAGAGATTTTTACAAACCAGTGTACCAAATTTTATTATAATAATAGTACTTACTGAGAATTCACTGTGTCATACAGTGTAATAAACAGTTTGCTTATATTAACTCATTCATTCCTCACAGTCACCCTATGAGGCAGGTAATTTATCATTATTTCACAAATGAAGAAAACAAGTCACAGAGACTTAAGAAATTTCTGGAGTTCACATAGCTAGTAAAGGATGGAGCTGGAATTGGAACCCCATGACCACTGTGCTGTACTCCTGCACCTGGGCCCCTTGTCAGAACAGAAGATTTTGGTTTGGTTTTTTTGTTTTTGTTTGTTTGTTTTGGCAGCACCTGCAGCCTGTTGAAATTCCTGGGCCAGGGAGCAAACCTGTGCTGCAATTGTAACTTGCACCACAGCTATGGTAATGCCAGATCCTTAACTATCTGTGCCATATGGAAACTCCTTGACATGGAAATTGAAGCCTACTGTCTATTTATGTTGTTGCTATCCTTTTTTGCTCCCTTTCTTTCTCTCTCTCTTTCTTTCTTTCCCTAAGTTATATATATAGAGACCTTCCTTTCTAGGCATATAATATTGTAAAGATGCCCTCTTTTTCAAATGTTTTTAAAATTTGTATGTATAGTCTTATACTACTTTTCATTTTTTTTTTTTTTTTTTCTGTTTAGACATACCCACTCATCTAAACATTTTCTCAGAAGTTCGTGTTTATAATTACCGAAAACTTATTTTGTGTTATGGAACCACCAAGGGAAGCTCAGTAAGTCTGTGAATTAATTGAAACTGAAGTTCCTCTCATAAATATTTGTAAAAATTCAAGAATTCAAAAATTATGAAAATTTTTTTGAAGTAATTGAGGGCTTAAGTAAAAATTAGGGATAAAATGGTAAATGTTAAACGCTTTGTTGATATAAATATAGTATTCTATAATGCTAAACTCTTTAAAATTGAAACTAGAAATTATACCCTCCCTGGGTATATTCTTGAAGAATTGGATAGGATAATGTATTTTTGGTGGTTGTATTTTTTTTTCTTCACTGACTTAAAATCTGCTTAGCAGCATGAGTACTATATCATAAGATTACGCGTGAATGGTCCTGAACAGTATGGTATAGCTGTGTTTTTAGTCACATAATTATTAACATTGTTTGATCCTGTCTTAATCTTGAAGGTATTCCTTATTATCTATAGTTCCTTATTTTTTTCCTTACCCCATATGTGAAGTCCTAGAAATTAATATATAAAGTCAGCCAGCTGGCTTCTTCTGGACTCTTCCACAAAAGTAATATCAGAAATTACTTGACTGTTTTAAAACCTGTTAACTGAAGGTGGCGTTTGTGCTGAGGCTGGCTTCCTTTCCCTTTAAGACGGTGTTCACCTAGAGGGTGACTCTTCTTCCGTTCAAGAGAAAATTGAAAAATAAGAAACTGATGATTTTCAGATAGAGTTTAATCAAAATTTTTTTTCTTTAGCACCTTCTTTTTCTGTTTTATTTAGTAGAAGTGGGCTGTTTAACACACACATGCTCAGCGAATGTGCTGGTCCTTAGTGACAGCACATCTGGAGTCCAGTCTTATGAGTTGCTCTCAAAAAAGCCCTCATTTGTACCTTTGGCATTTTGCCTTACTGTGTAAGCATTATTTTTCCTTCTACTTGAATGTGTACCTTTCTCAGTTTCTGAAACATGTCATCTCTTTTATTCAGATTAGTATCCAGTGGAATTCCATACATCAGAAATTTCACATTTCTTTGGGAACTGTTGGCCCAAACTCAGGATGCAGTAACTGTCACAATACCATTCTCCATCAGCTTCAAGAAATGTTCAACAAAACACCAAATGTGGTTCAGTTATTACAGGTAAGTTTATTTTCTGTTTGAAAATAAGATTCCATGTTAGTGTCTCCTGTAAAACACCTTAAAAAATCATTTGGACCTAACTTGTCTTGAATGATGAAAGTTTTTATGGATTGTGCCAGAAGGACGTTATCTCATTTGTGACGATTCTACCTAGAAAATTCTGAGGTTTCAGCCTTTGTACAGAAACTGACTGCTCTTACTGCTTCTGTTCCTTGTAGGTACTGTTTGATACTCAGGCTCCGTTGAATGCCATCAACAAACTGCCCACTGTGCCGATGCTGGGCTTGACCCAGAGAACTAACACTGCCTACCAGTGCTTCTCCATCCTGCCACAGTCATCCACCCACATCAGACTGGCCTTCAGGAACATGTATTGCATTGACATATACTGCCGGAGTCGAGGCGTTGTGGCAATTCGGGATGGTGCCTATAGTCTTTTTGATAACAGCAAGTTAGTTGAAGGTTTTTATCCTGCACCAGGACTCAAGGTAACAGACTTTGGTGTTATAGCATTACTAAACCTAAATATGATCTCTAAAACAATTCCTTCGAGGGGAAATAATGGGGGAAAGCAGCAAATTCCTGTTTAAATTTAATGAGTAGCTGTGTTAATTCATCATCTCTGCAACTTCATTCTGAAGGAGCTCAAAATTCCAGTAAGTGCTGTGCCTATGTGTATGACACGATAAACTGTCCTCTCGTTTATTTCCTTACCATGTAATAAGTAGGGTGGAAGATACTGAAGAGAGTCCTCTTTGCTATTTGGAGCTTCACGGAACTTTAAAAGTAGTCTTAATCATTGAATGTTGAGAAACGTTGATCATTAGTTCATCTATGATACTTTTTTAAAATGTAGGGTCCTGGGCCACAACCCCTGGAGATTTAGGTATGATAGCCCAATTGTATGTTCTTAGAGTTTAGAGTCAAATAGTTCTAAATGGCTTGTTTTGAAAATTTGTCCCACTCTTGTCATTTTTCTGCCCTGTTTTCAACTCTCATATAGCTCATTCTCTTGGTCTTTACATCCTTAGCTCTAAATAGCATCTTTTCTTTGCTGTTTATTGACTTCTTAGCTTAGTTGAGGGCATCATCAGATTCTCACAATGGAAGATGAGGATTGAGTTCTTTTTTAATTCTTTCTTATATGCCCTTTCCCCTTTTCAGGCTGCTTCCAGCACACGTGTGCCTTCTCCTTTCTTCTAACCTTGCCATACGGTTAGGTAACAATTTCAATTAGATAATTTTTCAGTGTTCACACTATTATGAATATATAACACTATTTTCCCGAGCTTAATATGATTACTTTTCCTTTCTTGCTCAACATTTTATTTTCCTGGCAATTATTAATTAACCTTATTTTTCTTAGCTCTTCTGTACTTAGCACTAACTCAAGCCTTAAAGTCTCTCTCATGTATGTAACTCTCCCTTCAGTATGTTCACATATCATATACTTGACCAGTTTTTGTCTGGGAGAAAGCTCTGACAGTCCTCTGAGCTCAGACAGTCCTCTGAGCTCCAGTCTGGAATGGTAACGCTCCAGACCTTTTGTCCAATTCTGCTTTAAGAATCTGCAGATGGATGGTGAAGCAAGAGATTCCTTCACTTCTCTCTTGTGTTGCATGCTCTGTGGCTTGGACCCCATATTTTGTTCTTGGTTTACTTTGTTGTTTTGGTGGAAGACTTTCTACATAGCTGGGTGAAGATACACGGGAGGTTAATTTGAGACCTTATATGTCTGAAAGCATCTTTAGTTTACAGCTAGATGTAGAATTCATTTGCAGTAATTTCCTGTTAGAATTTTGAAGGTGTTGCTCCATTTTCCCCTGTCTTCCACGGTGACCACTGAGACGTATAATCCTAGTCCACTTCTTGAACCTTATGTGACTAAGTGGCCTCTCAGTCTAGAAGCTTAGATCCGTTTGTTCCAGGGAACTTCCTTGTGCTGTTTCTTGAGTCTTTTCCTCTTTGTTCTCTGTTAGCTCTTTTTATCCCTGCTACGTTGATGTCAGGCATCCTGGACTTAGCTTCTAATTTCCTTGTTTTCTGTTTTTTATCTCTTTGTTTCTGGGAGACTTCCTCATTTTTTTTCCTTCCAATCCTTCTATTTTTCATTTCCGTCAAGATTTTTTTGGCCATCTTTTCAAAAATTTCCAAGGCCTCTTTTTGTTTTTAAATGTTCATTTTGACATTCTATATGGCTGCATTATCTTTTTCTTTCTCTTTTCTTTCTACATAATCTCCACCTCATCTACCTTTTTTTTGTTTTCATCTCTTTCATATTAGTATTTTTCTTTGAATATTAAGTGATTCTTTGTTTTTATTTAAAGCAAAGTTGAAGAGTTCCCATAGTGTCTCAGTGGAAACAAATCAGACTAGTATCCATGAGGACACAGGTTCCATCCCTGGCCTCGCTTAGTGCGTTAAGGATCTGGCGTTGCCGTGGCTGTGGTGTAGGCCAGCAGCTGCAGCTGATTTGACCCCTAGCCTGGGAACCTCCATATGCCAAGGGCACGGCCCTAAAAGACAAAAAAAAAAAAAGGTTGACTGTGGTCTTCACTTCAGGATGATCTTCTTGGGCCATTTCATTGGGTAACTCAAGTGTTGGTAGCTTTAGGTCTTTTTGGTGGACTAGTGTGAGTACCAAGAGAATAGTGTCAAAGACTCTGCATAGCTGTTGTGCATCTGGCTCCCAATTTTTGGCAAGTCAAATAAGAAGAGGAAACTAGTGTTCTCAGCATTCATTTTTTTTTTCTCAGCATTCATTTTTAATTTTATTTTTCTTTTTTAATGATTTTTATTTTTTCCATTACAGTTGGTTTACAGTGTTCTGTCAGTTTTCTACTGTACAGGCAAGTGACCCAGTCACTCTCTTTCTCTCAGACACACACACACACACACACACACACACACACACACACACATTCTTTTTCTCACATTATCCTGCATCATAAGTGACAAGATATAGTTCCCTTTGCTATACAGAAGGATCTCATTGCATATCCACTCCAAATGCAATAGTTTGCATCTATTAGCCCCAGTCTCCCAGTCCATCCCATTCCCCCCACTCCCACTACCTTTGGCAACCACAAGTCTGTTCTCCATGTCCATGAGTTTCTTTTCTGTGGAAAGGTTCATTTGTGCCATATATTGGATTCCAGATATAAGCAATATCATATGGCATTTGTCTTTCTCTTTCTGACTGACTTCGCTTAGCATGAGTCTCTAGTTCCCGTCCATGTTGCTGAAAATGGCATTATTTTGTTCTTTTCTATGGCTGAGTCGTATTCCATTGTGTATATATACCACATCTTCTTAATCCATTCATCTGTTGATGGACATTTAGGTTGTTTCCATGTCTTGGCTATTGTGAATAGTGTTGCAGTGAACATGTGGGTGCATGTGTCTTTTTCAAGGAAAGTTTTGTCTGGATATATGCCCAAGAGTGGGATTGCTGGGTCATATGGTAGTTCTGTATTTAGTTTTCTGAGTTACCTCCATACTGTTTTCCATAGTGGTTATACCAATTTACATTCCCACCAACAGTGTAGGAGGGTTCCCTTTTCTCCACACCCTCTCCAGCATTTATTATTTGTAGACTTGTTAATGATGGCCATTCTGACAGGTGTGAGGTGGTACCTCATAGTAGCCTTGATTTGCATTTCTCTGATAATCAGTGATGTTGAGCATTTTTTCATGTGCCTCTTGGCGATCTGTATATCTTCTGTGGAGAAATATATATATTCAGGTCTTTTGCCCATTTTTCCATTGGGTTGTTGGTATTTTTGCTGTTGTACAAGTTGTATATTTTAGAGATTAAGCCCTTGTCAGTGGCATCATTTGAAACTATTTTCTCCCATTCCCTTTTTGTTTTTTTTTTAATAGTTTCCTTTGCTGTGCAAAAGCTTTTAAGTTTGATTACATCCCATTGGTTTATTTTTGCTTTTATTTTTGTTGCCTTGGGAGACTGACCTGAGAAAACATTTGTATGGTTGATGTCAGAGAATGTTTTGCCTATGTTCTCTTCTAGTAGTTTGACAGTGTCTTGTCTTACGTTTAAGTCTTTAAGCCATTTTGAATTTATTTTTGTGCATGGTGAGGGTGTGTTCCAGTTTCATTGATTTACATGCAGCTGTCCAGTTTTCCTAGCACCACTCGCTAAAGAGACTTTTTCCCATTTTATATTCTTGCCTCCTTTGTCAAAGATTAATTGACCATAGGTGTCTGGGTTTATTTCTGGGTTCTCTAATTCTGTTTCATTGGTCTTTATGTCTGTTTTGGTACCAGTACCACTCTGTCTTGATTTTAGTAACTTTGTAATATTGCCTGAAGTCTGGAAGAGTTATGCCTCCTGCTTGGTTTTTGTTCCTCAGGATTGCTTTGGCAATTGTGGGTCTTTTGTGGGTCCATATAAGTTTTTGGTTTGTTCTAGTTCTGTGGAAAATGTCATGGGTAATTTGATAGGGATCGCATTGAATCTGTAGATTGCTTTGGGTAGTATCGCCATCTTTAAGATATTAATTCTTCCAACCTAAGAGCATGGAATATCTTTCCGTTTCTTTGCATCCTCTTTAATTTCTTTGATTAGTGTTTTATAGTTCTCAACATATAAGTCTTTCACCTCCTTGGTCAGGTTTATTCCTAGGTATTTAATTTTGGGGGTACATTTTAAAAGGTATTGTATTTTTGTATTCCTTTTCTAATATTTCACTGTTAGTATACAGAAAGGCAACTGATTTCTGAATATTAATCTTGTATCCTGCTACTTTGCTGAATTCGTTGGATTAGTTGGAGTAGTTTTTGTGTGGAGTCCTTAGGGTTTTCTGTATATAGTATCATGTCATCTGCATACAGTGACAACTTTACCTCTTCTCTTCCTATTTGCATACCTTTTATTTCTTTTGTCTGATTGCTGTGGCTAGGGCTTCCAGTAGTGTGTTGAATAAAAGTGTTGAGAGTGGGTATCCTTGTCTTGCTTCAGATTTTAGTGGGAAAGCTTTCAGCTTTTCTCCATGGAGTCTTATATTCGCTGTGGGTTTGTCATAAATGGCTTTTATTATGTTAAGGAATGTTCCCTCTATAGCCACTTTGGTAAGAGTTTTGATCATGAGTGGATGTTGGACTTTGTCAAATGCTTTTTCTGCATCTATTGAGATGACCATGTGGTTTTTAACTTTTCTTTTGTTAATGTGGTGTATGATGTTGATTGATTTGCGTATGTTGAACCATCCTTGTGAACCTGGGATGAATCCCACTTGGTGGTGGTGTATGTGTTATGTAAACTTTAATCTCCATTTGTAATACAGTGTCCCTTCTCTTGGTTGATCCTGGAGTACCCCAAATGAGAGACCCTCGGCCAGGCTGGTGGAGGTCAGCCTAATTCAGTGGGAGTGACAGAGGCGCTGGGAGGGTTTCACTATCTCTTAAAGAGACTTTCACCCAGTCCTTTGCTTTTCATCTCTCTTTCATCTCCCCATTTCCAGAGGTATCTGATGCTGCCAGTTCCTGTGTATCTTGAGGCTCTGGACAGAAATAGCTTTGCTTCTTGGCTTTCCCCCACTGCTTGCTGAGGATACAACTTCCACATGTCGGATAGTTCAGTTACCACTCAACCATCTGCTCTGCAGCCTTCTAGAAGTTATTGCTGTTTTTTTCTTCTTCTCCCATCCTTTTTGTCTTTGTGATTTAGTGCTTAAAATTTTTTTTAGGAGTTTCAGTAGGGTGTTGGGAGAAGATGAAATGTGTTATGAATCGTATCATCTTTAATCAGAAATCAGCCTATGTATCTTTAAAAGCTTTTTAGTAATTCTGATAAGCTTATAGTCTATATTTTTGATGATTGGTAACATGGAGCGTATTAAAGGGAATCTCTGCTAGGAGTTCCTGTTGTGGCTTGGCGGGTTCAGAACCTGACATAATGTCCATGAGGATGTGGGTTTGGTTCCTGGTCTCACTCAGTGGGTTAAGGATCCAGTGTTACTGCAAGCTGTGGCATAGGTCACAGTTGGTGGCTCGGATCTGGCGTTGCTGTGGCTGTGGTGTAGGCCTCACTTGCAGCTCCGATTCAGCTCCTAGCCTGGGAACTTCCATATCCTGCAGGTGCAGCCCTGAAAAAAAAAAAAGAGAGAATCTGTGCTTGAGACACAGATTCTGACGACCTTGCTTTTAGTTTTTAATGACATACTCTGTAAAATAAGACTGTCCCATTCTTGGTGGTTCAAGATTAAGTCACATAAATTAAAAAGAGAAAAGGTGGTTTCATTTTTTAATTCAGTTTTCCTCTTTCATATTTTCTGGCTTAAAAAGTGAGAACTCTCATTAACTAGAAAATTTTCCAAGTCATTGAAGTTACTTATATGGCTGCCATACAACTTTTTATTCTTTTCTCCATTTCTGATTCAGAAATTAATAAGAAAATAGTTTGACCTGGTGTTAAGAGGTGCCAGGATGTACTTCTTTCTTCATCTTTTTGCTCGCATAATACATTTTAACTTAGATGTTATTTTTATTATTATGTTTAACCATTTTCCTCAGTTTTCTCCCTTCCCTCAGAAAGATCACTGTCTCTTCTAGGTTGACCAACAATAGTGACCATGTGTCAAACTTACATTTCAGAGATGGGCATAATATGTTTGTTTCTGTTAACATATTCTAAATGATTAAGAATATCTTACTAAAGTTAGGTAAAATAATCTAAATTTTGCCTGTTTGTATCCATAGACATTCCTGAATATGTTTGTTGACAGCAATCAGGATGCTCGAAGAAGGTCTGTAAATGAGGACGATAATCCCCCTTCTCCCATTGGAGGAGACATGATGGATTCTTTAATCTCACAACTGCAGCCACAACCCCAGCAACAGGTGATGTCTAGCTGAAATTCCAAACAGTATCACGTTTGTGTAACTTAGGTTCTACAGGGGTCTGGGCTTCTTTGTTGAAAGGCAAGGAGGTCCTTGGTGGGCCCCAGATACCCAAGAAATCCATATGAAAAAAATTGTGACAAAGGGAGACAGGAGGAGGCTTCTAGTAATGGGAAGTGAATAGTACCAGAAATAGCATTAACCTCAAACTCATGCACTTAAAATAATGTCAGGTGATCACCCATGTGGTCACAAAAGAGGATGTTAGAATGGCCAGTAAGCGCAGAAGAGGTAAACAATGTCATCTGGCATCACAGAATTAGGCATAAAACCACGGTGAGATAATGCCCCATACCCACAAAAATGGCTTTAAGAAAAAAAAAATTCATAATCCTTGCCAACATTTGGTATTAGGACCCACTGAAACTCTCATTTACTACTAGAAGGTGTGCAAAATGGTACAACTGCCTCACAGTATCCCAGAATGCTAAAGCTGAACATTATATATGCCTGTGATTCAACCATTCCATCTTAGGTATATACACAACAGAAATGCAGCCCAAAAAAAATCCAAAAAATATTCTTTTTTTCTTTCTTTCTCTTTCTTTCTTTCTCTCTGTCTCTCTCTCTTTTTTTTTTTTTTTTTATGGTATTTTTAGGCCCACACCCACGGCATACAGAAGTTCCTTGGCTAGGGGTCGAGTCGGAGCTGTAGCTGCCGGCCTACACCACAGCCAAAGCAACACAGAATTCTTAACCAACTGAGCGAGGCCAGGGATTGAACCCATGTGCTCATGAATACTAGTCGGGTTCATTACCACTGAGCCACAACGGGAACTCTCCCAAAGAATATTCATAGCAACATTATTTATCCAAAAAATTGTAACCAACCCACATATCCAGCAACACTAGAATGAGTGAATAAGTTGAGGTATATTCATACACTGAAATACCTGACAAAAATGAAAAAATGCTATTGCTACATGCAACAAAATGATGAATTTCACTGAAGTAATGTTGAACAAAAGAAGCCAGACAGTAATGAGTACATTCAGTATTTATATGAGATGCAAAAACAGGCAAAACCAAACTTGAGTGAGGGAAGTCAGAGTATTGCTTACCTTAGGCAAGGCAATAAAGACTTGGAAGATGGGCGAGGGAGGCCTCTGGGGTTCTGGTCCTTTGCTGTCTCAATCTATGTGGCAGTCACACTTATAAAAACCACCAGACTCTAGGAGTTCCTGTTGAGGCTCAGTGGTAACGAATCCGACTAGGAACCATGAGGTTGCGGGTTCAATCCCTGGCCTCGCTCAGTGGGTTAAGGATCTGGCATTGCCGTGAGCTGTGGTGAGGGTTGCAGACGTGGCTTGGATCCTACATGGCTATGGCTGTAGTGTAGGCTGGCAGCTGCAGCTCTGATTAGACCCCTAGCCTGGGCACCTCTGTATGCCACAGATGTGGGCCTAAAAAGCCAAAAAACAAACAAAAAAAACCTTACAAGACTCTATCTTTAAGATTTGTTGTGTGCTTTACTATGTGTGATTGATACCTCAATTTTACAAAATGACTAGGAAGAATTACATTGTTCCTAGGTTTTTCTTACTGGAGATGAAGATAAAGGTAACCAGAGGTCAGGTTGAACTACCATATTTCACTGACTCTAAATAAAACTCCAGCCAGTGTAAGATACACCGTTTTTATGTACTGCCAGAAACAACACTGCCAGTTAAACTATGACATGCCACAAAGTGAAAGACGCACCTTGATTTCAGAGATGTTAAAATGTGAGGGGGAATTCTCTTAGAATCAGTGAAATAGTAGATAAATAATGTAGATAAATCAGTGATACGATAGATAAAATGAGCAAAAAACATCTTGCAGGATATAAGTAATGGTACTGCAAGGTCAGGGATGAGGATGTTGCTATGTGCAAAACATTTTGCAAGTCAGGGAATTTTTTAAAACTTGCGTTATTGAAGTTTCTTAGTATCCTAGCGATTAAGGATCTGGCTTGTCACTGCTGTGGCGTGGGTTCGATCCCTGGCCCAGGAACTTCCACATGACAAGGGCACAGCCAATAAAAAAAAAATTGCATTAACGTTGTGTATTGTGGGCATTTTCCCCTCTCACATTTCCTACTTGGTAACCAGTGACGTGTGTAAAATGTTAACACCATAGCTCCTTTTTGGGAGAAGCCACCCTCTCATTTTCTGTGCTGCTGGCCATTTTACCAACATGAAATTTTCTTTTCAGCCTTTTCCAAAGCAGCCAGGATCATCAGGCGCTTATCCTCTTACTTCACCCCCCACGTCTTATCACAGCACAGTTAACCAGTCTCCTTCTATGATGCACACACAATCTCCAGGTAAGACAGTACGCATTCTCTTGTCGTGTTCAAATTTCAGGTCCAAAATAGACACACACAGACAGTAAAGAGCATTACCTGCGCAGCCTTAGATGTCAGGGAGGACAGCTTTTGCTAGTCTGTGGCTAGGTGTTTGCCGTCCACTTATTGTGGCAGGGTTGTGAAATCTGTGTTGGTGATTCAGGAGCACTTTAAAAGGTATGAATTAGTGGAAGTGTTGTCACCTGGGGCCAGACTCATTGCACAGCCCCAAGAATCACAACATGGATCTGTGTCACAACGTGATCTCTGTCAGAGGTCAGCACACTAAGGCCTGTGGGCCGTGTCCTGCCCACCACCCGGTTTTGTAAACAGTTTCGTTGGAACACAGCCACACCCATTTATGTAGTCTGTGGCTACTTTCCCGCTGTGACGAGCCCTGGCGGTAGAAGTTGGCGGAGCCCAGTGTATGTGAACGGTGCCCGCTCTCAGAATTCGGTGGGGCACAACCTGCTTGTCCAAACAAAATGGCTGTGTTGGTGGCGCCATGAAGTATGCTGTGAAGTTTGCTTGAGAATGCCAAGTTTTGATTTGTAACTGAACGATGAACTCATTGGTATGCCTTAAGCACTTGCTCTTGTGTCTACTGCCGCGTGGTGCTGGGGATTCAGCAGTGAGCCCGAGAGCAGCCCTGCTTCTCGAGCTTACCATCTAGCGGAGGACGGGTATCAGACTTGTAGGGTAGACCATCCCTTCCCTGCTCATCACAGATGGTGGGATCCCGGGTGAAGACTCGGAAGTCATTGTGTTGTCACTGACGGTCCCTGCAGCCCACGCAGGTGGGGAGCTGGGCCCCTGTGGAACGCTGACAGTAGGCGAGTGTGGGAGCAAGGGGGAGAACAGGGGAGGTGTGGTCCCAGACTTGAGGGGAGGGGGCTTCTAGGATGTGTTGAGACTGGTTTCGTATAGAAGTAAGGAGATATGTTTAGTTTGAAATGATTATAATAGTAGACAGGTATATCGTGCTGCCCATGTGCCAAGCCCTGTTCTAAGCACTTTACCCATTTAATCCCCACAGCAAATCCATGGCATAGGTCCTATTGTCCCCATTTTATAGGTGAAAACTGAGGCATGGAGAAGTTAAGTCACTTGTCCAGATCACACAACTAAATATGTAAATATAATATTTAAAAGTTAATCAAATTGATTAACAGTTATCAAATGTAAATATGTTAATATCAAATTCGTATTGAATTAATACTGCATTAGGTATTATAGAACATTAAAAATATGCATTTCTCTTACATAGTAGTAGAGAATTTGACAGCTGCTGGTACTGAGGCTGATCATGGTAATGTAGCAAGTATTTTACTGTTGCATTCATAGTGGTGGTAGCCATAGTCCCCACCCTTCACAGTCCTAAATTAAAACTAGTCCTGTGGCTGAATACTATCTTTAAGCTCATGTCTCCCAGTTTTTTATCTGTCTGGGCCTCCCCCCTCTCTTCTGACATTTCCATGTAGCTATCTAAACATCTGAAACTCGGCACGTCTGAAATTAAATTCCTAGCAGCCCCCAGCCCCGCCCCGTGCCACTTATCCCATAGACACCCCATCTCAGCAAGTGGCAGCTTCTTCCTTCTTGCTATTTGGGCCAGAGCTGTAGGAATCATGTTGGACTCCTCTTTCTTTCACACCCACAGTCAGTCAGTTACCAAATATTGTCAGCTCTATCCTCAGATTTTATCCAGAATCCAACCACTTTTCACCATCTGGCCCTCACTGATACCTGAAGTCACTGAGCGTCTCTCATCTGGATAATTACATTTGCCTCTAACTGGTTTCCCTGCCCCCGTGGTCTGTTTTTCAACATTAGCTACAGTGATCCTTCTGGAACAGAAGTTAGGTCATAACTCCACTCCTCCAAACTCTAATGGCTTCCCATCTCATCCAGGGTAAACCCTAGGTCCTTAGCAGAGCCTACAAGTCCCTGTGTGATCTGGGACCCTCCTCCCACCTCTCTGACCTCATCTTCCACTTCCCTCTCCCACCCCTCGCTCACGCTGTTCCAGCCACACTGGCCTCCCCCTGTTGTTTATAACTGCTGCTACCGTTGGGGCCTTGGCGCCAGCTCTTTTGTTTGCCTTCAGTATCTTATTCCCTGGCTATCTTCATGCCTTATCTTTCACTTCATGTCTCCACCCACATATCCCCTTCTTAGCGAGGTCTCTGGTTGCTCTACATAAAGAACAACACCCACCTCCACTACACAATATAGCCCCTTACCTTGCCCTGTTTTTCTCCGTAGCACTTAGCTTAGTGACATGCATTTGTCTTTCTCATTCTACTAGAATATAAGTAAGCGCCATGAGGGCAGGAATTTTTGTCTCTTGTTAACTGCTGCATCCCCAGTGCCTACAGCAATGCTTGGCATGAAATTGATGTTCATGCCTGCTTGTTGAATGAGTGAATGAGTGAATTAAAAAAATACACTGGATATTTTAAAAAATTAGTCAATGCAAGAGCTAGAATTTGGGCCCCATGAAATCAATCTCTCTTTTTTCAATAATGAAATTGTTCCAGTTTTTGTGCTACTTACAGGAGCTTTACTACTTGTTTCTTTAGTCTGTAGAGAGAGTCTTGGCGTCTTTGAACAGGACATAGTTCAAAGTTCATAGTCCTGCAAGGTTATCTATAATTATTTTCCTTTATTAGGAAATCTGCATGCCGCCAGCTCCCCCAGTGGGGCTTTGAGAGCCCCATCACCAGCATCATTTGTTCCAACTCCTCCCCCATCCTCGCATGGAATCTCGATAGGACCAGGGGCCAGTTTTGCTAGTCCACATGGTGAGTCCAGACATGACAATTGCTAGAGCATAACAGTTTGATGTGAAAGTAGTTTTTGTTAAATAAATCTTCTTATTGCAAAATCAGCACTTGTGTATTGGGGAAATAGCAAAAGAAAATACATTTTTCCAAAATGATACCACAAAGAGATCTACCAGTTAGTCTGTCTCCTTTGGACTCTCTCTCCCCGCTTCCCTCGACCTGTCACACACCCCCTGGCCGCCTGCATCTCTGTTGCTCTCTGGCTTGCTCTCCACCCATCTTCTTGTCTCCACCCTCAAACATACACCTCCCCCCGCCCCCCAAAATTGGCACTCTACCTATGTATTGTTTTGAGTTTTTTAACTTTTTAACTCAAAAGTTTTATTTTGAATTGGTTCAAATAGATGAAGAGTAAGAGAGGTAGCCAGTGAAGGGTTTTCTTTCTAGTCCACCAGCCACCTGGGTCCTCTTCCCAGAGGCACTTAGCGCTATTCATTTCTCATGCATTCTTGTAGAGATGTTTTATGTGGGTGTCCTTTCCCCCCTCTCCCACACACGGCAGCATACTGCACGCCATGTTCAGTGCTTGACTGTGTCATGAACACCATGCCAAATCTGAGCATAAAAACCTTCCTAGGGTTTTACAGCTATGTAGCGGCTGTGATTTTACTCTTTACTATTAATATTGGCAGGAACATTTTTGTCAGTAAAAACTGTATCATGATACCAAATGGCTTCATAGTATGCCCTCGTCTGGGCATACCATGATTGAACTGCTCCATAGTATGATATGTTTGGAATGTTTCTGTTTTTTCACCTTCACTGAAAATGGTGTTTTCTCTGCTCACATGACTGTTGTCTTAGGTAAGTTTCTAGAAGTGGAATTGCTGTCTCAAAGGGTTTGAGAGATTCTAAAACTTTTGAAACAGTGCAAATTGCTCACCTGAAAGGCTGTACCCATTTCCTCTAGTATCTTACAAGAATGTCTGTTTCCCTGCATCATTGCCAACGTGCGGAGTATTGTGATTTTTAAAAATCTTAAAAAATAGCATCTTACTGTTTGTGTGTTTTTTTGACTATGAATAAGGTTGAACTTTATGTTTGTCTTTCAAGTTTCTTATTTTTTGCCTTCCCTTGTATATCCTTTGCCTGTATTCTTGTGTTTTTTCTTAGCGATTTATAAGATTTCTAAGGACCGTTTATTCCCTGATATATGAGAAAAGTATTTTTTCAGTTTGTCATTTGGTTACAAAGGGGTGTAAATATGTTAAAGGTATCTGCAGGATGAAATTTAAATAGATTATTCAGGAAGTCACTGCTTTCAAAACTTGATTCTGGGTTCATTTCTTAGTCGCTGTACCCTTTACTAAATAAAGAAAATGGAGGCGTTCCCTTCATGGCTCAGTGGTTAACGAACCCGGCTAGTATCCATGAGGACGCGGGTTCGATCCCTGGCCTCGCTCAGTGGGCTAAGGATCAGGCGTTGCCGTGAGCTGTGGTGTAGGTCGCAGACACAGCTTGGATCCTGTGTTCCTGTGGCTGTGGCGTAGGCCGGCAGCTGTAGCTCCGATTTGACCCCTAGCCTGGGAACCTCCATATGCCGTGGGTGTGGCCCTAAAGAGCAAAAAAAAGGAAAAACGAAAATGGAACATTTCCCTCTCCTCAGCCTTCTCTAAGAGTAGAATAAAACCATAATTTGTCAGGGTTAGTTTAAAAATATAAGATTTCTGTCCTTAAAGGAGCTTTGGGGTTTTGTGCTTAATATTTTAAAACGTTTAGTGTTTATTATGTGTAAAGGAGATTGTTAGGTGTTAGACATCTTGAAGCATATGTAAAGGTAACTTTTATTTTTTCTCGGTATTTTTTTATCTTCATAATTTTTGTGTCATGTTCAAGAGTACATAAACTATACAAAATAGCAATTCAAGTGTTCAGAAGCACCATGCTTCAGTGAAATATCTTACTGAAAGAAGAAATAAAATTATCACCACATAGGGTTGGAAGCATTTGAATGTAGTCAAATACTTTTCAGTTATTAAAATACAAGTTTTGAAAACCATTTGTTTACTTGTTTACAGGAACCCTGGACCCTAGTTCTCCATACACTATGGTGTCACCCAGCGGACGAGCAGGGAACTGGCCAGGGTCTCCTCAAGTGTCTGGCCCCTCACCAGCAACACGCATGCCTGGAATGTCACCAGCCAATCCATCACTACATTCTCCAGTTCCAGATGCTTCTCATTCCCCTCGAGCTGGAACAAGTGAGTGGCATCAGCATCTTTATATTAGCTTTTAGGGTAACCAACAAATGACCTCTTTTAAACATTCTGTTCTCATCCTCACATTTGCAAGTCTTGACTTAAGAAGGAAACGTAATAGCTTAAAACTTTTATCATTTAGTAAATTGGTTGTAACAATAGTTAATTTGCACAATTGGGCAAAATGTAAGCAAGAGGAATGTGCCCTCCAGAAGTCTTTTGAGGTGGGTCCTGTACCTCTGTTATGACCGCTAACTTAGCTGCACTACTAGACCTTAAAAAATACCTGAAGATAAGTGACAGGCATCTGCAAATTAACACGGAAGAGAAGAATCATACAAATATGTTAGCTTTGGGCACTTTTAGTGTCTTAAAACAACAATCATGTTAGCTCGCTGTTCTGCAGGTTGACAATGTAGGCTGAGCCCAGCTAGGTGATTCTTCCAGGCTCTGCTGGGCTCACTCACGCATCTGTGGTCAGCTTCTGGTTTGGCTGGGGCCTGGCTTCTCTCTGATCATGGGCTTGTTCGCCTGGAGGCTGGACAGAGTGAGTAAAAAGCCTAGGCCTACAACTGGCACTCTGTCCCTTCCACTGCATTCTGGAGGCCATAGCAAGTCACAAGGCCATTACAGATTCCAAGTAAAGAAATAAACTCCACTCCTTGAAGGAATCGCCACAAAGTCACACTTCAAGGGACCTGGCTACAGGGAGAGTAACCATAAGGAAGCTCGCATGCGGTTATTATACCGCAAGGAGTAATGGAAATAGTATGGACTAGCAAAGATAGGATAGTACCTTTTTTTTTTTTTGCTTTCTAGGGCTATACCTGCGGCATATGGAGGTTCCCAGGCTAGGGGTCAAATCGGAGCTACAGCTGCCTGCCTATACCACAGCCACAGCAACACCAGATCTGAGCCGTGTCTGCGACCACAGCTCACAGCAATGCCGGATCCTTAACTCACTGAGTGAGACCAGGGATCAAACCCATGTCCTCATGGATGCTAGTTGGATTCGTTACCACTGAGCCTCAATGGGAACTCCCAGATAGTACGTATTTGTAAAAAATAAATAAAAATGACATGCTTTTCTTTCCAAAAGGTTCACAAACGATGCCAACAAACATGCCCCCACCTCGTAAACTACCTCAGCGCTCCTGGGCGGCCTCCATACCCACCATCCTCACTCACAGTGCCTTGAACATTTTACTGCTGCCCTCTCCAACACCAGGCCTCGTGCCTGGCCTGGCAGGTAGTTACCTTTGTTCTCCGCTTGAAAGATTCCTTGGATCGGTTATCATGAGACGACACCTTCAAAGAATTATTCAACAGGAAACGGTATGTGGGTACCTGGTGGATTCCTAAGTGGGGATGGTCAAAGCAAGTGTTAAGTTGCCCCGCAGAATAGGATGTGAACTGAAGTGATATTCCCTCGCCTCTTTTAACCAACTTGATAGAATTACGCTCCCCCCCCAATCCCCAGCCCTAGCATTAAAAATGGATCCACTGTTTTTCCATTCTTACATTAACAAATTCCTGTATTTTTTAATTTGCCACGCTGCAGCTAACGACCTGGAGATAGGTCCCCATAATACCACAGAACAAGTGCCCCCAGGATCTGGCCTGGCAGAGAATAGCACATGGGTAACCACTTGCCCTTTGGAAGGCTTTTGCAGGCAGGCCAGCTTTGAATCTGTGATCATAAAATTATTGCCTCCCCTTGGAATCATATTAATGTTCTTTTGACTCCCATATTGCTGTAATATCAACCAGTCCTATAGATCTAACTACCAAATTTAGGCTCAAGTTGGTTGTTTTGCAAGAATATTTCATGGTGGTGTTATGTTCTTCCATCAAGAGACACATAATGTCTGATGGTCTCTGTTTTTGCCCTGTGGTTAGCAGTTGCTGGTGCCCAGTGCCTAGATACCTTTGTTTTGGAACAGGTGTCAACTTAGTCGTTTTCCTTTTGAAACAATTCTCTGGTTAACCTTTTCATTTTCTCTTTGACTTACATATTGTCTGACATGCTAATCTGATGCACCTTTTTATTTTACAGCTACAGCTGATAAATTCCAATGAACCCGGAGTGATCATGTTTAAGACCGATGCACTGAAATGCAGAGTAGCTCTTAGTCCCAAAACCAACCAAACACTTCAGCTGAAAGTGACACCCGAAAATGCAGGACAGTGGAAACCTGATGAACTGCAAGTTTTGGAGAAATTCTTTGAAACAAGAGTATGTGTTTATTAATGTATAGTTTTAATACAATCCATGAAACAGAAGAGTCAAGGTAGAATGAGAAGTAACGTAACTTGCTTTGTTTATCCTTGTAGGTTGCAGGACCGCCGTTTAAAGCCAATACATTAATAGCTTTCACCAAGCTGTTAGGAGCTCCTACACACATCCTCAGGGACTGTGTGCATATTATGAAGCTAGAGCTGGTAAGTTCCAGAGACACACAAACTTTTCTACCAGGTTTGAGGAAGCTGGAGTTGACGGGAGTCGTGTATATACTGGTTTTCACCCATTTATGTACTTCTATTTTTCTCTTGCATTCTGCTTAATTTCTAACTTAAATCTTATTTATCTTGGATAGATAATACAGTCTCCTTGTATCATTTGAATCTAGAATGAGATGATACAGTGGAAAATTTCCCATCCATTCCTGTCCAGTCACCTAGTCCCCTTCCCCACGGGGCAACCCAGGTTACCAGTGGCTTCCCTCTTATAAAGACAAGTACATTTAATATTCTCCTCCTACTCCCAGATCATGAAATAATCCTCCCATGGTTTCTTCTAATACTGTTAGGGATTCATTTTGTAAATTACTTATTTATATATCTGATCCATTTAAAATATATCCTACTATGAAATGGTGAGAAATAGGTCTGGCTTTTTCACATGCCCCTGGTTACCCTAATACCATTTATCGAAAAATCTATCCTCTCTGGGGAGATTTTTTAAAGTTGCTTCTTTCCTATGAAGTTGGAATCCAGGTAGCAGCTAATTTTATTTTTCCAGTCTTACAGTAGTCCTTTTATTTTAATGTTTCTCGCATTGCTTTGAATAATTTCAAATAACTCACTCCTTTTTTCAGTTGGTGTTTTACTATTAATGCAGGGATGGCAGTGTTCCTTTGCTAATAGTCTCACCATTTGGCTTCTGCTCCGATGGACTATAGGAAACATTACTTATGTTAAAAATATATTTGAGGTTTTTTTTGTTTTTTGGGTTTTTTTTTGTTTGTTTGTTTTTTAGGGCCGCACCCGTGGCATATAGAGGTTCCCAGGCTCTAGGGGTCGAATCGGAGCCGTAGCCGCTGGCCTACGCCACAGCCACAGCAATGTATTTGAGTTTTTAAAGGAGTAATATTTATATGACTGAAATAGCACCACTGGATATAATTTAAAAATTATTAATGCAGTTTTGCTAGTTTGTTTTAGGAAAGGAGTTGGAATTGAGACTGGGCAGCCTAGATCGGCACCAGTTCAGAAGTGCCTTGAATACCAGTGTTGGTCCTTAGGTGGGGGGAAGTGGGATAGCATGGGTCATTGCATGTCACTGAGCATTTGTGAGCTAGATTAGAACCATGCTCTAGGACATTGTCTGGCAGTGGTGTAAGGATGGAGTGGGAGAGGCAGCCACTAGAAGGGACCATTAGGGAGCCATGGGAGAAGTAATGGAGCCCTGAGCTCTGTGGCATCAGTGAAGATCGGACAGATGTCAGAGACACTGAGGAAGCAGAATCCACAGACCTGGGGAATGAATGAAGTGGGAGGGGAGGAAGGGGAACACATCATGTTAAATCCAGAGCCGACTCTTCAGTTAGTAACTTTATATGTACATTGCCTTTGAAAAAAAGGCAGGTTATCAACTTCACAATCTATCGATAGTTGAGTATAAAGTAAAATCCCATCTAACCTTTCAGACTCCTACACTAGAATATAATTTTAAATGTTCATATGACTTTTTTTTTCCAACACAGTTTCCTGACCAGGCAACACAGCTAAAATGGAACGTTCAGTTTTGCCTGACGATCCCTCCCAGCGCACCACCAATTGCACCTCCGGGGACACCCGCTGTGGTGCTGAAATCCAAAATGCTATTTTTTGTAAGTACCACCTGGCAGACACGCGGGCGGGTGGGTCTGTATGTATGTATTTATGCACGCGCATGCACAGAGCTTCTGAGGGAAAAGCCATTTGAGAATAATAGAGCATCTTTTGGATAACTGCAGAAATTATCTGTTGCTGCCAAATAGCGGCTCAGATTCCTTAGCTGTCAGTTTAAACTCCATGTAATCCTGGTTCCTTTAGTAAGAAATATATTGAACTAGACGACTGCATGACTCAGTTGCATCTTAACCATAATATTCGGTTGTTTGTCACTTTTCTTGGTATATTTAATTTTGTTTTGCTCGTTGTATCTTAATCTGACAGTTGCATCAATGATAGTACCTTTGATACATTTACATTAATGCCTTATTTTCTTACTGTTTTTTTATTCTCTTTGTGTGTGTTGTGTGTCTACAGCTTCAGCTAACTCAGAAAACATCAGTCCCTCCCCAAGAACCTGTTAGTATTATAGTTCCAATCATTTATGACATGGCTTCAGGTACCACCCAGCAGGCAGACATTCCCAGACAGCAGAACTCTTCTGTTGCTGCTCCCATGATGGTCAGCAACATTCTGAAGAGGTTTGCAGAGATGAACCCACCACGACAAGGTACATGAGCAGTAGATGATATTTTATTGCGTATATGTTATAAGCGTTCTTTTGGGAGATTCCCCCTTCTCCCCTCTGCTCCCGCCTTACCCACCTTGCCTCACCCCAGTCCTAGTAACAGAGCTCTGGTTGCCGTGGCCCTCTTAATGTCTGCCTGTCGCTTTCTTCCTTTCTCACTGGCTCTTCAGTTTTTGTCCATGTCTCTGCTGCCTGGACTTTATTTTTGTTAGTGACTTACTCTTGGGACTGACCCAGTTGCTGATGCCAGAAGCTTGTATTTATAGCACACATTGCCCCAAAGCCCTAGGTTAGGATGATAGAATTTTCCATGGCTGTGAATTCCTGCCCTACCATCGATACCTGCCACTCTGTACATCACCAAGTTGAAATGCATGTTGGTTTCTCATATTTCATGGTTCAATCATGCATAGAATAATATCATTTCAAGTTCTGTATCTTCTAAATGTTTTGTGAAGAATAAAAGCTGATACAAATGGCATTACTGCTTTTTGGGCTTCTTATAAAAGTGTCAGGTGGGTGCAAGTGAACCTTTTCACCAAGTGCACAATGAAGCTCTCAAGCTGAACATTTTCAAGACCAGAATGATTCTGGCAGATAAACAACGTCCCTTCAGTACTGGAGTAGCCTATGCTTAACACATAACTCCTGGCAGTGCTAAATTTTTGGTTCTAAAACGTAAAGCTCAGCAAAGAGAACTTATCTTCTATTCCACTTGTTTCTAACATTAAAGAAATTAAATTTTGCTTATTTCTAATATTAAGGAAGTCCTCTATAAGAGCTTTCTGCTTACAGAATTAAGAGCTTTCTGATAACAGAATTATGTTTTTAAATGAGGGAAAGTTGTTCTCTGAAACATTTTTTAGGTACCACAGTGTCAACATTTTACTAGACATTGGAATCATGGGAGAGATTATATTTGTAGCCATCTATTGCCCCATATTGTGTACATAGGCCAATTCTCACCTACGTTAGTTTATACAGAATGCACTGGGCAGTAGAGAAGGGTGTGCTTCTTTTGTTGTAACGCTTCTTCCACTTCTTACAATGTTCTGCTTTCATCCTTTGACTTATCTCTTCTTTCAGCTCAAGCTAGGTCCTTCAGAATCAAAGTTTAAACTATCAGCATTTTCACAGTATAACTTTGATAATAAACACCATTCCTTCACAAGCAGATGGCTATCATTGTTGTGTCTTGAGGAATGTAAAATGTAAAGGAAGGAATGCTTTGATCCTGTTGGGATCTAGCAAGTTTTTCTACCTATCAATAATGAAAATGTGCTTTTGAAAAAGAAAAAGCTGTAACTTCTCCTTTTAAGAAATTGCTGGGACATTTTGGAAGTATTTCCCTGTTTTTTTTTTCTTTTTTTCTTTGTACCTTAGACTGGTTAAACTTCTGGATTTTACTTTCTGAACCTTACTGTTCCAGTGGTTGGAGGGAAGGTTGCAGTAACTCACGCAGGGTCACTGCACATCCTGCCCTTTGCCGGAAAGCCATTATTCCGTTGAGGTTTTCACTTCCCTCACTGTCAGCCACTGTAGTGTTAGGCCACGCTCTACGGAAGGGATCCAATTTGGGGTTGATAATTAAAACTGGTTTTGGTTTACTGTGTTGAAATGTTTGTAATATATACAAGAAGTAACAGGCAGGGTGTTTTTTTCTTTGAGCAGAGGGGAAGTGGAGAGGATGAATTGTTAATCTCCCCCCACTCCAACCAAGTCTTGTTTTTGGATCGTTGGTGTGCCTCCCTCTCCTTCTCCCAAACTCAGCACTTCCTCCCCTGGTGAAGTGCTATTAAGAAAAACCACTTTATTTTTGGTTTTGTTTGTTTTGTTTTTGGTTTTTAGGGCCGTACCGGCAGCATATGGAGGTTCCCAGGCTAGGGGTCGAATTGGAGCTGCAGCTGACAGCCTACACCACAGCCATGGCAACGCGGGATCCGAGCCTCATCTGTGACCTACACCACAGCTCACAGCAACTCCGGATCCTTAACCCACTGAGTGAGGCCAGGGATCCAAACCTGCATCCTCATGGATGCTAGTTGGATTCGTAACCCACTGAGCCACAACGGGAACTCCTGTTTTTGTATTAACTGATTTTATTGTTGAATTCCAGAAGTTGACCATTTCCTTGAAATTTGGGGGAAACTCCAATAGATGTCATAGACCTGCACTGTCCAGTATAACTGCCACTAGCCACATGTGGCTATTTAAATTTGTTAATTAAAATCCAAATAAAATTTAAAATCCATTTCCTCAGTCACACTGGCTGTATTACAAGTAATCAGTAACCACAGCACACGTATAGAATATTTCTCTCATCACAGAAGGTTCTATTAGACAGTGCTGTCATAGACGTTTTTATCTGGCTTTTAATGCAGCATCAGAAGGCCACTATTGATGCTGTGACTAATGTGTAAATAGAAAACTAGATCCTTTCTTTAGATTCAAAAAAAAAGGTCGTCAGTAGCCTTGAAGTCCAACCTCAAAGGCTTATTCAGTGCTCCAGTGTTTCTAAAGAGAAACTCTAGGCATATTGTCTTAAATTCAGACCTAACTGGGAGTTGCCCAAAATGTCTTCATGAGGAGAAAACAGAACCCAAAACAAGTATCATCTGATACTTAACATCAAAGCTTAATCCCCTATAATCTGTGCAGTTAAAATTTAGTCTATTTTGTTCTTTAAAGTTCTTGCTAATTTTGGATTTAATTACCCCACCCCCACCGGTGTGTTAACATCATCTTTCCTGTATTGCGAATAGCTAATGACCATTTTTCTCTGTTGCAGGTGAATGCACAATATTTGCAGCTGTTCGTGATTTAATGGCTAATCTTACACTGCCCCCTGGTGGGCGTCCATAGACACTATTGTTTTTAAACCAGGAAGGCTGACAAAAGAGACAAAACAACAAAAAAAAAATCTGAATTCAGCCTTCAGTTTAAAAAAGGAAAAGGACTTTTTTGACTTTAAGAGCTAAATATCCTAAACTGGCAAAATTTTTCAGGGTGCACTTCTTTCATCAAAAAGACCATCAATCTTTTGTATAGTGAACTTGTATAGTGTGTTTAAATGGGACACATTTCAAACTAGGTAATACATCGGTGTCCGTTTGCCAGTAATAGATTTAATATTCTGTTTTATACTATAAAGTTATGGTGATGCCAAACTTGTTTATTTAATTGTTTTCTTATGTTTGGGGTGTAATAGTCCTTTTTTTGGTTTTTGTTTTATTTTTTTAAGGCAGGTCTGTCATTTTTGAATACTGTAAAACTGTGATAAACTTTATATTGAAGCTGTATTTTAATATGACCGCTTTGAATCCTTACATGGAAAATGTTCTGGGAGTTGTTATAAACACATCCCAAAGAAAGCAATATTTAATAAAACTAGGTTAAAAAAAAAAAAACAGTGACACTCACTTGTGTGTATATCAGCTCTGTAGACTTCTCAGGGCCTCCCTTCATCTTTAACCTGGTGGGGCCAGTAATTAATTTCTAATGATATATGTCTGAAATTTGACCAAAACATCTGCTTCTTTGTTTCAATGTTAATTTATTTTCTTCAGACATTCCTAACTTGACTGGTGATTAACATTCAGCGCTTTGGTTGTCTTTCATGGTAGAATTTGGGTAAAAAGCCCAATCTTTGAGAAGAGACAGTGAGTGGTTCATATTGGTCAAGGATCCCAAATACTGTAATCATTCTCTGTTGAGAATGATTTTCTTTTAGGCAAATTCAGCTTACAGGCTACTTCTGCATACAGCATTAATTAGGAAACCAAGAGCTTGAATGTTCTACCCTTGCATGAAATTTCTGTGATGTTTCTTTATCTTGATTGACTTCTCCCCTTTGCCTTCCCCATCAAAATTGGGGTGTTTCTGAAAAATCCCAATTTAATTCATTGTCAACAAAGTGATAAAATGTTTTACTTGGAAGAAACGTGGTACAGTCCACTCACTTTGAAGAATCCAGGATCCAGGACCTGTCCAGGGTCAAATGGAGTTTCTGTTAACTGACACATCTCAGCAGAGTTTCTTTTTGGAGCCCTGTGCTGTCTCTCCCAGTCAGTGGGGAACTTTTTTAAGCTTCAAAGAACATGATCTGAAGCAAAGGTCTTCTGGTGACTTGTTATTTGGGAAAGTTTTGTAAATGCTTTATACCATGCCGAGCTGTCTGATCGCTGTAATATGGGTTCTCCATGAAATGTTAGATGCTTTGTCTAATTCTACTTTAAAATGATTTAATTGAGCTTCTGTGACTATCAACTACCAAATTCTATTTTCAAGCATCTCATTGCAGCTATATTATATCTGTTCTCAACTTTGCTTGATTCTCCATTCATTTCTGGTCAAAATTGGGGCCTTCTTTGCCTTTCTTCTGTGTCTTATTTCTGCCTTCATCACCTGCTTCTCACCCAACTCTGCCACTGTTCAGAAGCAGGTGACTAAACTTTTATCCTTCCCTGAACTTTTATCCTTCTGTTTTCAGTTCTCCTTACAATGGTAATCACATCAGTTCGGCAGTCTGAGATGTCTTTATCAAGGGTCAGCCCTTTTCTATTTGGAGCTGAATCCTTTCTTTCATGTAGAAATCTACATGTATATATAAAAAATGTATTTTTATCTTCAGGATAATATTGTCTCAAATAATTTTATTAACCAAATTAGTTTTTCGGGTATTTTCTCTTTTAAGTGTGGTTTTGAAATGTTAATTGCATTTTTAAACATGTATTCGGTAGCTGCTTTTTTCCTTATAACGCATCTCTGAATGCATTGTGCCAATCAAAAGTAAGATAGGATTCAGTGAACAGAATTTGCTTTGATGCTTATTAAGAGTAAACCCATGAATTTGAATTTTGATATCACACTTGATACTTGGAATTGGTACATATTTTATTACAGCTTGAAAACATTCAGCATTTGAATCTTAAGTTTCATCACAAACTGTCTTTTGTCTCTTTTGTTAAAGAAGTTCAATCAAAGGGACTGGATGCTCATAGGAATTTTTCCTAATAGGTGGTTCGGGTCTTAATGTTAGTGTGTTTCAATGTGATTTTAGTAATTTGAGTAATAAATAAAATTTATACAAGTTTCAGAGAACTACCAACTCTCTAATTCTCATGAAGATGTTCTGGCTAGTAGTCTGGTTTAGTGTTAACTTAACCTTGAAGAAATTGGTCCTGATTTGCCACATTCTTTTCTCCATCTGCTGAAATGCCACATAGGCTCTTAGAATGTATTAGAATTATTTTCAGAATTAGAAAGGAAGAAAGTGAAAACTTTAACAGAACATAACAATATTAATAATAGGATCTAAAAATTACGTTTGAAAATTAATTCTGAGTGAGCTAAGTGCAAGCATAAACTAAAATATACATGATTTTGAATTTAAATACCACTAATTACTATGTTGCAGTTAACACAGTAACCTATTCAGATACAGGATACTAAATGGTTTGTTAGTCATTTTTTGGATCATGGTTAATTTGATAACTTCAAGAAATATAATTTTGCTGCTCTAAATTTGGATCCAGAGGTTCCTGTTGCGGCTCAGCGGTTAGCGAACCCAACTAGCATCCATGAGGATGCGGGTTCGATCCCTGACCTCGCTCAGTGGGTTAAGGATCCGGCGTTGCCACGAGCTGTGGTGTAGGCTGCAGACGCTGCTCGGATCCCGCGTTGATGTGGCTGTGGCGTAGGCCGGCGGCTACAGCTCCGATTGGATCCCTACCCTGGGAATCTCCATATGCCGCAGGTGCAGCCCTAAACAGACAAAAAGACCAAAAGTAATAACTATAGATCCAGTTTCAACATAAAAACTTGCTCCTTTCTCTCATGGTTTCTCCCCCAGAAGAAATACTTATTACATTTTACTTTAACCCAGCATATTGCCATCCAAGTGTTCTTGACATATAAATTACACAGAAAATTATAAGAACATATTCAGGGAACTTAAGGGACAGAAAGGAAAAAATGTTAACGTATATTTCATTCTTCCTTGTGGAATTTCCTTTTTCATTTGGTTTAATGGGAATAGACAGGATGTCTAAGGGAATGATTTGAAATTTACTTGGGGTGGATTTAGTATTAAGGTTTTTAAGGAAAGATTAGCAGAAGCCGGCCAGCATTGTGCCGCACATTTCCAGGTGGCCAGTGATGTGTTAAAATGCCTTACCCAGGAATATGACTGGGTAAGGGCACATTTAGGTCAATATAAAATAATGGCTAACATGTCCTGGGTACTTAATATTGCCAGGCACTGTTCAAAGTATTTCAGTGTGTATTGTCAAAACAACCCAGTGGGGTGGGCTTCCTTTTACCAATGAATAAACTGAGGCCCAGAGAAATGAAGTAATTTGCTGAGATCTGATTAAGATTGTTTTAAGATCAAACGGCCAAGAAAAGCAGCGTTTTGAGGCCAGAGCTAGCACTCCTAAACACTGACGCTTTGCTGTGAGACGCAAAGTCGGGGAAGGCTTCAATGCTTCGACTCTTCCGTCAGAGCCTTTTGACTACACACAACTTTAACATGTTTTCCAAGCTCAAGAAGCTCACTAAAAGCAACTAAAATTGGGATGACCTCTTGTCATTTGGAGTTGACAAGCCATTGCCTTATGACCGTCATGGCACTTATTTAAAATTTAACTCAGATTATCTTACACAAGGAGCTCTAAATATACTACAACCAGGAGTACTAAATGATCGCCATCTAAGCTCCACGTTTCAGGACCGTAGTGGAAGACCTTATCTCACTCAGGGCGACGCAGCCCTCCAGAATCCAGGTGATTGTGTCGTCCTGTTTGCCCCTATTTGCCTCTGCTAGGTGGGCTCAATGGCAGGTGTTTTTGAGCTTTGTGTCACCTTGGCACAGTGCAGGCGCATAACAGGTGCGCCGCCCAGGCACCCAGCGATCAAATTTCGCTAATGTCCAGATAAGCTACAGCCAACCGGCGGGTTTAGGAAACCAGTTAAGTAAACTCCCTAGAATTGTATAGGGCAATAACATGCTTAATTCAGGGACTGTAAAAAACAAAAACAGAAGCAAGGACTTCAGGAGAGTCGAATCCGAGGTTGGTGAGGACTCAGTTTGGGGGAACAGAAAAGGGCGTTAGGAGTTTCAGGTAGAGGAGTTCCCGTTGTGGTTAACGAATCCGACTAGGAACCATGAGGTTCCGGGTTCGATCCCTGGCATCGCTAAGTGGGTTAAGGATCCGGCGTTGCCGTGAACTGTGGTGTAGGTTGCAGACGCGGCTCGGATCCCGCGTTGCTGTGTCTGTGGCGTAGGCCGGCAGCCACAGCTCCTGTTAGACCCCTAGCCTGGGAACTTCCATATACTGTGAGTGCGGCCCTAGAAAAGACAAAAAAAAAAAAGAAAAGCCAATCCTCAAATTCAAATGGAATTGCAAGGGGCCTGAAATAGCCAAAGTAATCTAAAAAAAAAAAAAGCTTCAGGTAGAGCCTTTACTGGGCAAGTACCGGACAAAGTACGTACACGTCCGCTGTTACCTAAGGCTGGGGCGGGGCCGACGTGCACCGGAAACTAGAACGCCCAGCCGGTTCAAGGCGCCTCCAGGCGGGGCCACGCCCCTCGACGGCGCCGTCGCCCCAGGCAGTTCCAGGTTTCTGCGCCTGCGCAAGGCCGTGCGCCCCACCCCTTGCCCCGTGGCGTACCCGCCGCGATCCCGATATGGTGCTGTCCGAGCTGGCCGCGCGCTTGAACTGCAGCGAGTACAAGAACTGGGTGAAGGCAGGCCACTGCTTGCTGCTGCTGCGCGGCTGCCTACAGGGCTTCGTCAGCCGCGAGGTGCTCGCCTTCCACCGCGGCCTGCTAGCCGCCGCCCCCGGCCTGGGCCCCCGCGCCGCCTGCCGCAGCGGCTCGCGGTGCAGCCCGCGCGCCCGCCAGGTGAGCACCTGGTCCCGGGCCTTGACCATCATCCCTCTCCCCGTCCCTTTCCCCGGGCGCAGTGTCCCTTGCCTTCCTCGGGGCGGGGCCGACCGCAAAGCTTGAGGTTCAGATGCCCAGATGCCCCTCCCTCCCAGGTCCTTCCCTCCCGGCTCCCTCCTCACCGCCGCCCGCTGTAGTTTCAGCCTCAGTGTCAGCTGTGCGCAGAGTGGAAACAGGAGATCTTGAAACATCACACCAACAGAAATGGAGATGTCTACTGGGGAAACTGCCGGCCGGGCCGCTGGCCTGTCGACGCCTGGGAGGTGGCCAAGGTAAGCACCAGCGGTTGGGAGGGAAGGAGGAGTTGGCCCACCAGGTAGGGGTTACCTGGAGCCCAGGGCGTCTGTCGGGTCTGTGTGGAAGCTGGGGTCCCATATACAGATACAGACACAGAGATTTGGGCAGATCAAGGGTCTAGTGTCTGGGCAGTTCAGGGCTGTTATATTGGACCCAACGCAGCTTAGCGAAGTAGAAAATAGCAAGATGTAGAGCGAGCATCGTGGGCACAAGCACAGAGAGAGGTGGAAGCAGGCAAGGCGTTTTTGAGGGTAAGGCCCCTGAGTGGCTCATTTTGTCTGTAGGTTGCTATGAGAATGGCAAAATAAGCCAGGGGAAGTTAAGGCTAAAATAGAAAGTGACTAGCTAAAGAATAAAATTTGGGGGAGGCGGGAGTGTGGTAGGCAGCCAGATAAAAAGGGACTATTGGGCCTGTTTTTGGGTCTTGGGGAAGTGACTTACCAGCTGGGCTGATGGAAGAATTTTTTTGATTCTTTGATATTTGCCAGAAGCCCAGTAGGGGGTGAGGAGGGGTGGTCAAAGTAGCCTCCTAACACAAATTTACTTTTGGAGTCAGTCTACGTGCTGCTTACCAGCAGGTTCTGGCTTGGTGCCTGGGAAGCAGGGATCGGAGTCCCCGCTCAGCTGCTATGGTGCAGCACTGGGCCAGCCTCTGTCCCCTCACTTTAAAAATGAGGACGTTACAATGGAATACTACTCGGCCATAAAAAAGAACAAAATAATGCCATTTGCAGCAATGTTGATGCAAGTAGAGATTCTCATACTAAGTGAAGTAAGTCAGAAAGAGACAAAGATACCACTGATACGTGGAATCTAAAATATGGCACAAATGAACCTATCTACAAAACAGAAGCGGACTCACAGACATGGAGAACAGACCTGCGGTTGCCAAGGCAGCTGGGGGTGGGAGGGAGTGGGATGGACGGGGAGTTTGGGGTTAGTAGATGCAAACTATTACATTTAGAATAGATAAGCAGTGAAGTCCTACTGTACAGCACAGGGAACTATATCCAGTCTCTTGGGATGGAACATGATGGAAGCTAGTATGAGAAAAAGAATGTATATTTTTAAAAAATGAGGAAGCTGGGTTATAACAGTGGCCCCCAGACTTTTGGCTGTCGTGGACCAGTAAGGCCAGTAAACCCACCACACCTACAACCCTTTTGACCATTTTTTTTCCTTGCTGCCATAGAATTGCCAACTTCTTTTACCTAGAAAAGAAATAACTTAAAACTACCTTTATTGCAACCATCCCTCACTTGTTTGGTTTTTGTTGCTGCTTTCATACCCTCAGAATCCCCTTGGAGCCCATGCTACCTGTTTATGGCACTCTGCCCACTTCATTGCTGTAACCTGCAGACCTAGTGCAACCACATTGTCTTGGTTCCTGGGCTCTCTGCTCGAGCATCCTCTTATCCTTCCCCCCTCAGCCTCCCACTTGCATGCTCACACCAGGGACCATATCAGCACAGGGAGCTACAGGGTCCAACACCCTGCTTACCCTTGGCACACTTATTCAAACTCCCCTGCCCCACCCTTCACCCTTATACAACTTCCGCATCTCCGAGACTTCCTCTGCTTTCCCTGTTACCAGCAGCCTGTGCCCTCCCATCCCAGATTCCACGGCCCATCATTCTTTCAGTCCCTTGTGGTGGTTGTCTTGGCCTTTTTTCTCTTTTCTCTGCCCTTGCCATTCCCAGCTCCGGCTCTGATAACACCATCATCTACTTCTGTTCTGGGAAAGGATCTCACAAGGGAGCGGACTGGTTTCGCTTTCAGTTCTTGATCACAAGCTCCAGCAGTCTGGCCATGTCTCTGCGGGGGCTCCTGTTCCTGGAGACAGCTATTGCCGCCTCTTCCTCACCAAGCTCCCCTTGCTGGTCACCACCCCCCACACACACACCAACGCCCTGATCCCAGCTGCAAGCCTTGCTCTCACTTCCTGGAGTTGGAGGGTGCCCGCAGATACATGCTTCCTCAGCTTTTTACCAGACCCACCAGCCTACCTCCTTGTGCAGCATCTTCTTCCTTCTGCTGCAAAGGAGGAAGGGCGTGTCTCCTCTTACCCGCTCTGTCCCTCCATTTAAGTGTTGGACCTCATCCCCTCCCACCTGCCCAAGGGCTTTGAGCCTTCAGTTATCCACTCTTTCGCCCTCCCAGCTTATTCCCATCACCATATAAACAGCTTTAGTATTGCCTTGGTTTATTTGATATTTTTTAAAAAAGAGGAGATTAAGACCAAAAGTTAAAATATGACCTAGCAGCGCCACTCCTAGGTACATATCCAATGAAATGGAAACACAGGTCCGTGCAAAAACCTGTACATGAGGAGTTCCCGTCGTGGCACAGTGGAGACAAATCTGACTAGTATCCATGAGGATCCAGGTTCGATCCCTGGCCTTGTTCAGTGGGTTAAGGACCTGGCATTGCTGTGAGCTATGGTGCAGATCGCAGATGCGGCTCGGGTCCCACGTTGCTGCGGCTGTGGTGTAGGCTGGCAGCTACAGCTCCTGTTAGACCCCTAGCCTGGGAACCTCCATATGCCACGGGTGCGGCCCTAAAAAGCAAAAAAAAAAAAAAAAGTGCTTTCTACCCCTGCCTCTTGCTTCTTTGCCATTAAGAAAGGACAATTAGGTCAAGTGTTTAAGTATCTGTACTGGCAGATGGGCAGATAGAGCGACTCTTCCGTTACTGCCGTGGCCTAAGGCTTGGCTGCCACGCTGTTTCCCAACTTGAAACCTCGGTCAGAGAGTTTCAGTCACCCTTTGGGAAACAAGCAATACCCTGTCCCACTAGCCCCCTATATAGATACAGATCTCCTAGGGTCGGAGGAGACTCAGGTGCCCCTTGTCCCTCCCCTGCTACAGGCCTTCATGCCCCGAGGACTGGCAGACAAAACGGGACCCGAGGAATGTGACGCGGTTGCCCTTTTAAGCCTCATCAACTCCTGCGATCACTTTGTGGTCGATCGAAAGAAAGTCACAGAGGTAAGAGCTGTCCGCTTGAAAACCAGACACTGAGAGTCGGTCGGGCCAGCGCTGTGAAGACCAGCCAAGAAACACACCCAGGCTGCTGAAGCAGCCGGGCAGGGGGAGCTCATGGGCTCTGCGCAGGCAGTGCGAAGGAAGTGGTGTGCAAAGGAAGTTAGACTTTGGTCCACAGTTGGCATCGCTGAACAGGCTAGGGGGACCCACATCACGTGCCCCTTCCGTGATGTCCAGGAACCCCTGTCCAGGTGCAGTCGGGAGACTGACCCTTCCGGTCTCCCTGACTGAAGCTTCCTGACGACTTGCTCTTGCCCCCGTTGGCTGCTAAATAGATGGCCCTCACACTTCTCCGCCTTGTTCTGCCATAAACGGAAGCAGAAACTAACTTTCGGGGAGTTCCCGTCATGGCTCAGTGGTAACAAGCCCAACTAGGATCCATGAGGTTGCAGGTTCGATCCCTGGCTTTGCCCAGTGGGTTAAGAATCTGGCATTGCCACGAGCTGTGGTGTAGGTTGCAGACAAGACTCAGGTCCAGCATTGCTGTGGCTGTGGTGTAGGCCGGCAGCTACAGCTCTGATTCAACCCCTAGCCTGGGAACCTCCGTATGCTGCAAGTGTGGCCCTAAAAAGCAAAAAAAAAAAAAAAAATTCCCATATTAGAAGAACAAATATTGGCGGTTCCCTTGGGCTCAGCAGGTTAAAGATCTGGTGTTGTCGCTGCTGTGACTCTGGTCACTGCTGGGGCCTGGGTTTGATCCCAGTCCCAAGAACTTCCGTGTGAGGGGGGTGCAGAAAAAAGAAAAAGAACAATTACAGAGCAGTGCATCATTTGTTCTGTTATATGCCAGCATTTGAATCCTGCCCTTGTAAATCTCATTGGCTAAACACTTGCAAGCCCAAGTTAAATAGAACTGAAGAAAATCTAAAAAGTAATGAGTAAACAATGTCAGAACAGATCGCCATGCCTGTCAGACATCCTCTGGGAGAGTCAGCCTTTCTCCGTTCACCAGAGAACTTCTCTGGTAAATTTATTACTCTGAGGATCATTGAAAAGGGTATATAGCATACCTGGGTTAATTATAATATATAGAGAAAAATACATGTATATTTTATTAGCATGCCAGCAACTAAAAGGACTGAGAATCCTTTACCATTAGCAAAGACAAAAACAATCAGTACAAAAATGACCTCTTACAGCTTTTAACCAAGAATGTGGAAGACTTGATGTGAATTATGTATTAATATTAAAAGATTTTCACGGGAGTTCCTGTCGTAGTTTAGCAGTAATGAACTGGCCTAGTATCCATGAGGGTGCAGGTTCGATCCCTGGCCTCACTCAGTGGATTAAGGATCCGGCGTTGCCGTGAGCTGTGGTGTAGTCGCAGACGCAGCTTGAATCTGGTGTTGCTGTGGCTGTGGTGTAGGCCGGCAGCTGCAGGTCCAATTTGACCCCTAGCCTGGGAACTTCCATAAGCCACAGGTGCTGCCGTAAAAAGCAAAAAAAAACCGAAAAATCTTCGAATTGTCTGCTTCAGCCTTTGGGTATTCCCAGAGCCTCTTGCCAATAGTCTTGCTCTTTGGCAAAGCTGTTTTAAGTTACAGCATTTGGGGGATTGTATAAGAGCTATCCAGCCAGGCTCATGATTTCAAGGACTAAGGACAGTTATAGGCATGTTTGTATTTCTGTTCATTTTTTTGGCCACATCCATGGCACGTGGAAGTTCCCAGGCCAGGGACCGAACCTGTACCACAGCAGTGACCCAAGCCACTGTGGTGACAATGCTGGATCCTTAACCAGCTATGCCACAAGAGAACTCCTGGCTTGTTTGTATTTCTTTTTATCTTTCTTTTTTTTTTGTCTTTTAAGGGCCCCAGCCACAGCATATGCAAGTTGCAAGGCTAGGGGTTGAATCAGAGCTGTAGCTGCTGACCTACAGCACAGCCACAGCAAAGCCAGATCTGAGCCACATCTGTGACCTACACCACAGCTCATGGTAATGCCGGATCCTTTACCCACTGAGCGGGACCAGGGATCGAACCCACATCCTAATGGTTACTGGTCAGGTTCTCAACACACTGAGCCACAATGGGAACTCCTGTTTGTATTTCTTACTCTGATTAATTCATTCTTTAAGTGGCGAGGGGTTGAACATGCCCCTTGAGCCTTGGCAGCACCTGCAGGCCACACACGGGTTTTAGAACAAACAAAGCCTTTCTGCAATTTCTCTCTGAGCTACAAAATCTCAGTTTACCCCATTGTTGGACTTCGAAGGCTTTTCTCTTGTCTTTCTGTAGGTGATTAAGTGTCGCAATGAAATCATGCACTCTTCAGACATGAAAGTATCTTCTGTGTGGCTCCGAGATTTTCAGATGAAGATCCAAAATTTTCTGAATGAATTCAAGAATATCCCGGAGATCGTGGCAGCATACTCTCGAATAGAGCAGGTAAAAAAAAAATCACGTTGAACAGTTCTGGCATAAAGAACTAAGCGCAGGTGGGTGGGGGGGGAGGCAACCTCAATCACTCGTTTGCAACGTGAAGTTTATTAGATTTAAATGAAATTTGAGAATGTAAGCAGGGAAACAATGTTGATATGAAATCAGAATTGTGATTGGGCTGAGCAGCTTCTCTGTGGTCGCAGGATGTTATTAGAATGGATCCAGTCAACGATGTTTAATTACAAATTCTTTGAGTAACCCAGTGGGATATCTTTTCCGTTCCATCATTTCGTATATTTGTTCGGTAATCCAACAGCTGTTGGCATCCGACTGGGCTGTTCACATCCCTGAGGAAGAGCAGCGAGATGGGTGTGAAGATAAAACAAGGATTTTCTTGACTGAGAGCCAAGTCAATGAGATAGAAATGGAATTACTAAAGGAAAAACTTCAAGAGCTATATCTTCAAGCAGAAGAACAAGAGGTGTTGCCTGAAGAGGTAAAAAAATATATATCTACATTATTATCTCCTCTAGGTGAGTGAACAAAACAAAGGCACAACGGATGAAGAATAGCTCCTTTTAACTTATTACAGGTTATGTTTCTAATTTAAAAGTCAAAAGAATTTCCAGAAATGAATATTCTGTTGACACAAACTGCTGTTACCCTAGAACAAATACTTAAACTCAGCAAACATTTGGGTGCCTAGTATGTGCCAGAGTGGAACACCGAAGTAAGGCTACCACAGACCCCTGAGCCCAAGGCTCTGGGGAACTCTGCACGTCAGAGGGGTTTGCCAAAAAAAAAAAAAAAAAAGCTTTGTTGAGAAGGTGCTATTGAGCTAGAACTAAGATTCAAATCCTGGAGTTCCCTTCGTAGCGCAGCAGAAACAAATCCAACTAGTGACCATGAGGTTGCGGGTTCGATCCCTGGCCTTGCTCAGTGGGTTAAGGATCCGGCGTTGCCGTGAGCTGTGGTGTAGGTTGCAGACGCGGCTCGGATCCCGCGTTGCTGTGGCTGTGGTGTAGACCGGCGGCTACAGCTCCTGTTAGACCCCTAGCCTGGGAACCTCCATATGCCAGCAGGTGCAGCCCTGAAAAGCAAAAAAGAAAAAAAAAGATTCAAACCAGAGTCTAGCAAATTGGCAAGAGCAGGAGGACGTTCTTGGCAGAAGGAACAACGCTTGCCAAGGCATGAAAGACTCGCTTGGGCGGGACAGTGACAGGTCGGGGCGTGAGGGCGGTCAGGTCGATCGAAGCCATATTTTGAAAGGTTTTTCTCTGCCGCACTAAGGGGTTTGGGCCTTCCTCCCAGAAGGCACTTGGGAGCCAACAGAGGTTTTTAAGCAAGAAAGAGTAAATGAGAGAGATCGGATATGGTTTTAGAAAGTGAAGTCCGATGGCAGCTGGAGGTTGGAGATGAGCCAGGAGGCTCCTGCAGCCGCGTGCGGGTGAGAGAAGGCCGCCAGAAGCCGGAGTGGAGGAGGAGCCGGGTTCTGGAGGCTCTGCTGGGGCCGAGCTGGCGCGGCGTGCGGCTGGCAGGAGGTGGTGAAGGCGAGGTTACAGGATCGACAAGGCTTCTAGCTCAGGACACTGCGGCCTAACCTTGGCCTCAAGGGCAGGACATGTGAGTCCTCACTGTCGTGTGCAAGGTATTAAAAAAAACTACCAGTAGTAGAATTATATTTTTGTAAGGTTCAAAAATATCCCAGCACTTACTGGATTAGAATCCCAGATCCAGGAGTTCCCCTCGTGGCTCAGTGGTAACGAACCCAACTAGTATCCGTGAGGATGTGGGTTCGATCCCTGGCCTCGCTCAGTGGGTTAAGGATCGGGCGTTGCCGTGAGCTGTGGTGTCGGTCACAGACGCGACAAGGATCCCGCGTTGCTGTGGCTGTGGGTGTGGTGTAGGCCGGCGGCTGCAGCTCCGATTCGACCCCTGGCCCCTGGCCCGGGAACTTACATATGCCGTGTGTTCCCCCCCCCCCAAAAAAGAAAGGGCATCTCAGATCCCTAAGGAGGTCTTGGACAAATCATTCCATTGCTTCATTCCCCCTTGACTGAGGAAAGTAGTTCTGCTGGTTACCTCGTTAAACGCAGAGAGAGTGTTTTAATACAAACTGTGTATTTCGTTCTTTAAGCCATGCTCCTTACTGGTCCCTATGCCTCTGTTAACTCTTCTGACCTTGACCCAGGTACTTCATTCAGTTTGATGAGCGCTTTTAGTACAGGGACTGTGTACCACTGGCTTTTGGGCGCACCATTGGTATTTAAAATAATAAGAGCGTTAAATCTATTTTCTAAACCCATCTGTTTCACCTTGCTTTTTCTGTTTTTGTTTTCTTTGTTGGTGGTGGTGGTTTTTGTTTTTTTGGGTTTTTCGTTTGCTCGTTTTTTGGAGGCCCTGCTGGGATATGAACCCCCTGGATTTATTTCAAAAGGCCGGTAGAACCAGCCCCAGTTTTTCTTCCTGCTGCTGCTCTCAGAAGCACAGTCAGACACCAGAAGAAAACCAGGGGATCAGGCTCTTGGCCCCCAAGTCATCAAACCCCCTCTCTTCTTTCTTGAGGGAGCTGCCGTTCTTTTCCTGTTTGTGTAACAAAGTGCAAAATGCATCAGAAGCAACACACTGAAGCCAGGAATCTCTCCAAGTTGGGAGCTGGATGGGAACCTGGCAGTCCCCCGCTTTACGGCCACCCAAAGGGGCAGGTGCTAATGGGCGACAGGTCACACAGCTGGAGCATGAGGGCTGGCCTTGGGGTCTCCCTGCTCTGGCCCTGTGCCTGCCTTCCCACGGGCTGCACCGCAGATCTTGAATCACTGAGGAGCAAGCAACTGTATATTTCAACCCCACATTACCTCTGTTCTACTGAGAGGAAACTGGGGTTAATTGCCTTGTCCTGTGGGTCCCAAAGTCTCTAGATAGAGGTGATAAATTCTCATTTTTCATGCTTTCTGTTCAGCGGACCGTGACATTTATCTTGATATTTCAGTTGATCAAAATGTTAAGTCCAGATTGATTGGCACGTTATCTCTGAGAAGCCGAAGGTTAGCTTTCCACGGTGTGTGGAACCGACCTCTTTTGAACATTCAGCACCATGTATGGTTATTCATGTTCTTCAGGGTTAGTCTCCAAAGTCAGAGAATTTCAGTGAATCTAAAACACTATCAGTTGCATGACACACCATTAATTCAGTTACTCCTAAGGAAAAAAATGAAAAAAAAATATACAATTAGGAATCAAAAATTACAATAATTGTATTATGACCACAGGACTTTTTCTGTGAATGTTTATGAAGACCTGTTTCTGGTGTTCATTAAAACAGTAGGGCTTGGAGTTCCCGTCGTGGCTTAGCAGTTAACAAACCCAACTAGTATCCATGAGGACAGGGATTCGATTCCTGACCTTGCTCAGTGGGTTAAAGGATCTGGCATTGCCATGAGCTATGGTCTAGGTCGCAGATGCGGTTCAGGTCCTGTGTTGCTGTGGCTGTGGTGTAGGCCGGTGGCTACAGCTCTGATTGGACCCCTAGCCTCGGAACTTCCATGTGCTGCGGGGCTGGCCCTAAAAAGACAAAAAAAATTTTTTAATTTAAAAATAAAAAATAAAAACAAAAACAAACAAAAAACAGTAAGGCTGGGCAACTACTGCATGGGTCATAGGTCACAGTTGCAGCTCACATTCAATCCCTGGCCCAGGAACTTCTAGGGTTGGAAAGCCAGGTTGAGAAAAAATGGTTAATGGTGGTGATTTAGTTGCCACGGAGGTATCAAGGAGCGCGGGAGTGAGTGCTGGCCAGCAGGCAGCAGAGAGCTCATCATCTCCATTCTTTTCTGTCCAGTTGGCAAGCCTTAATGATATAGAACATTATAAAAAGGGGCTCCCATTAAAATACACTGCGTGCATAGGTGTGATTGTCAAATGTGGTCCGCCTCAGAGCCAGACAGGAGCAGCGGCTGCTCAGGCCAGTCGAGACATGAATGCAGCGTGTCCACCGTGGGCCGGTCTCCAGCATCAGCTGCCACCGGAGAGCCCCTCACCTACCCCCTCCGGCCCTCGATGATCTGTTAGGATGGGGAGTGGCGTTTCCAAATTCAGCTCAAGAACACAGAGCACAGTACATGGCTACAAAACGTAAAAAACACTTGTGCATTCTTGAAAATCAGTACCGATTTCTTAAACCCTGGTCTGGGAGCCACTGTCACAGAGATCCAGGGGGAAGCTCGTAGACAAGGGGCAGCGAGAGAACGTAGTCGAGACAGGCGGGGAAAGGATGGAGGTGACATCGTATTTGTTATGTTCCATGGATGTTTAATGCGCGAGGGCGTACTGTGTGCCAGGCACAGTTCTAGAAGCTTGGTGTCCCTGTAGTGGGGAGGCGGACGGTCAGCAGTCCGTATAATAAGGAATGACGGGGCACGTTAGAAGGAAGGGAAGTCCCGTGTGGGGCAGAGTGTGGGAATCAGCAGTGGCCAAGAGGGGATGGGTGTTGGGTTGCAAACGGGGCGGCCAGAGAAGCCCCACTGGGAAGGTGAGACTTAGTGATACCTTGGAGGCGGCTCCGACGCTGTGTGCGCATGTGCGGGGAGAGCATGTCCCCAAAAGCGAAGGGCAAGTCGAGCAGTGGGGTGAGGAGCTGAGAGAAAGGAAGCCCTGTGCGCCCAGACCTAGGCTTTTCCACCCAAGGCAGCATCTGGGGCCGAGTTGTGAGCAGCGCAACCGCGGAAGGAACATGCCCTGTGGAGGGGGTGGAGGTGGAGGCAGGGTGACATTTGGAGGCGGCAGCGGCTACCAGGTGAGAGAGGTGGTGGCTGGCACCACCGTGAAGGGTAGAGGTGATGAGAGACAGGAAGACATCAAAGACAAGTCCCAGGGTTTTGGCTTAAGTGCCTGGAAGGATGGAGGTGCTAGTTTTGCCTAGAACAGCGCCTGCCTGGCACATAGTAGAATCAAAAAACCTTTGTGGAATGAATGTCAGAAGGAAGAAAGGAAGGTACTAACACAGCACTAGGTGCTGTTAGTAGATTTTTTTTTCTAATCCTCACAAGAATCCTAGGCGGTGTTGGTATCATCATCCTGTATTTGCATTTATGGAAGTAAGCTCACGTCGTGTCTTGCACAAAGTCGCCCGGCTGGTTAAGTGGCAAAGCCACAATCTCCAAGTCCGACTACATTCCGTAACTTTTCTAGTGCTCCATTTTCCCATCTTTACCTCCTCTTCCCTCTCAACATGTAAACATGCAGGAGCCTTCCCCGTTCTTTTTTTTTTTTTTCTCTTCTTTTTACGGCCATACCCGCAGCATGTGGAGGTTCCCAGGCTAGGGGTCAAATTGGAGCTGTACCTGCCGGCCCACACCACAGCCACAGCCACGTGGGATCCGAGCTGCATCTTTGACCTACATCACAGCTCACGGCAACACCAGATCGTTAACCCACTGAGCGGTGCCAGGGATCGAACATGCAACCTCATGGTTCCTAGTCAGATTCGTTTCCATTATGCCACGGTGGGAACTCCACCCATTCTTAATTTAAAAATTAAAATAAAAAAAAACTGCTTTGACTCTCTTCCCCACAAGCTAAAATATTCACCCCTCTTAAACACATTTCAAGAGCAGAGTGGGTCAGGAGGTGATAGCACAAAGGATCATAACTCCCAAGTCATCGAATGAGGCTCCCCTCTCCAGGAGGAGGCCCGTGTGTGAGGTGCACAGACCCAGCCAGCAAGATCACGGGCATCTGACGGCAACCGAGGGATGGGAAGGACCCTAAGGTGCATCTTAGAGCACCCAGCACAGGCAGTAAGTTCTAAGTTCTTGTGTCTATCCCAGAGATAGTCTCTGCATTTACATGTGAGCACATGTGCAAATATATACACATATTTAAAATTTTTTCACCTTTATTGAGATATAATCGGCACATACACATTTTTAAAAACACAAATGGTAGCATAATAGACGTCCTTCAGCTGATTTTTTTTTTCTGTATCAGATTATAAAGCGTGGCCTCATTAATGTTTTTTAATGGCTGAATAGTTTTTCAGTTATGGATGATTCATATTTTAATATATTATTTCAAACCTGCTAAGAGAAATATTGCTGCATTAACTAACCTGGTACATGTGTCATTTTGCACAGTGACAGGCTATTTGTAGGATCTGCTTTCAGAAGTGGAATGCGGTTTTAATTGATAGCGTTTTCCGTTTTAGCATTAATAGATTTTGCCAAAACTGTCATCTGTGGAGGTTATACCAATTTAAACTCCCACCAGTAACACACTTCATGACATTTACACTAATAAAAGTACGCCCTCTCAGAATAATACCACAGAATTGTTTTCACTCGGCTTATCCCAGGATAACCCTCACTGGTCACCAGGCTTATTACAAAGAAGAGAATTATTAGTATTTGAGGGAGTGGGTCAGGAGGTGACCGCACAAAAGATCGTAACTCCCACCAGTTATTAATATGAAAAATTAATATGTTGAAAATGAGGGACCCTCAATTCCTAGCTAAGTCATGATGTTCTGCCTCTAAGGAAGGAAGGTGATGGAGTAGCCCACCCCTAGCAGAGTGCTGGTTCTTAAACCCTGGAGATGTACACAGTTGATTTCCGGTGCACTAGGTCTAGGGTAGAACCCAAGCAAGCGCTAGGTTACTGTGATGTCAGCGAATGAGAACAGCCAGAGGCGGAACGAGGCAGCTGCCGGGGATGGAAGGGACGGGAAGGGAAGACTGGCCACAGTTAGTGGCCAGGATGAACCGCGGAGTATCCTCCCGAGGATGACGGGAGGTCTCCGGCTAGGTTACGAAATAGATGCGGGGGGCGGTCCTTCGGGTGGAGCTGTTTATTACACAGCTGGAAACAAGCCTTCAGCTCCTGAAAGATGCCTAGGCTGTAAATAATAAATCTGGCAACCAAAAAAACGTGCAATGACGATTACAAACATGACATTATTCACAGTACATGTTAGTAACAACGGGCACCCTTGTGTTCAGTTTGAATTTGGTACCAGTGCCTTTATTAGTAGTAAATATATATGTACATTTTATAAATACTAAATGGGAATAAATGTGTCTATGTATATATTAGTAATAGAGAGTTCCCGTCGTGGCTCAGTGGTTAATGAATCCGACTAGGAACCATGAGGTTGCAGGTTTGATCGCTGGCCTCGCTCAGTGGGTTAAGGATCCGGCGTTGCCGTGAGCTGTGGTGTAGGTTACAGACGCGGCTTGGATCCCACGTTGCTGTGACTGTGGCAAAGGCTGGCAGCTACAGCTCCTCTTAGACCCCTAGCCTGGGAACCTCCATATGCCGTAAGCACAGGCCTAGAAAAGGCAAAAAGACAAAAAATAAAAAATAAAAATATATTAGTAATTAAGATGTACAGAATTCAAAATGAAAGTGCTTCATATGTGTGCGTGTATACATTTGTATATATGTGCGTGTGATTCATATGTGTATGTGTATATATATTTAATCATAAATGTATAGGTACAAAATTCAAGATGAAAGAGCTTCGTTTTAGTTTATACACACCTATATGTTTGCATATATGTATGTGCATATATGTGCGTATGCATACACACACATACATATGTAGGTATAGATATAAAGCCCTTTCATACAAATGCAGGAAATTTCACAGCAAAAAAATTTTTTTTAATTTTTTTCCAGTTTTATCAAAATATAATTGATATACAACAATGTATAAATTTAAGGTATTCAGCATAATGGTTTGACTTATTATGTCATGGAATGATTAGCACAGTATGTTTAGTTCACATCTATCATCTCCTAGAGATATCAAGAAAAAAAGGAAAAAAACGTTTTTTACCTTGTTATGAGAATGCTTAAGATTTACTCACTGAACAACTTTCAGATCTGCCACACTGCAGCGTTAGCCATTGTCATAACCATTGTTAGTGTTGTATATTACAGCCCTGGTATTCACTTATCTTGTAACTGGAAGTTTGTATCTTTTGTCTGCCTTCATCTAATTCCCCCACTCCCACCTCTGGTAACTGAGTATCTGCAGTCTTTTTTGATAAGTTTTTTTTTTGTTGTTTTCATTTTAGAGCCTACCTCTAAGTGAGATCGTACAGTATTTGTCTCTATCTGACAAATACTCTAGGTCCATCCATGTTATCTCGAACGGTAGGATTTCTGTGTTTTTTTATGGCCAAGTAATATTCCATGGTATTTGTGTACCAGCCACGCCACAGTGGTGATCGAAGCTGCCGTGACAATGCCAGATCCTTAACCCACTGAACTCCTTCCTGTACCACGTCATCTTTATCCATTCATCTATCTGTGGACACTCAGGGTGTTTCCTCCTCTTAGCTGTTGTGAATAATGATGCTATTAACATCCCTTCAGCATGGTGTTTTTGTTTCCTTCGGATATATTCTCAGAAGTAGAATTTCTAGATCATGTGCTAGTTCCTTTTTTAATTTTTTTGTGGCTCCTCCATACTCTTTTCCACAGTGGCTGCTGCGCCAACTTATATTCCTGCCAACACTGCACAGGGTTTTCTTTTCTCCACAGCCTCTCCAGCATTTGTTATCTCTTTCTGATGATGACTATTCTGACAGGTTTGAGGTGATATCTCATTGTGATTTTTTTTTAATGATTTTTATTTTTTCCATTATAGCTGGTTTATAATGTTCTGTCAGTTTTCTACTGTACAGCAAAGTGACCTAATCACACATACATATGTACATTCTTTTTCTCACACTATCCTCCAGCACAAGTGACTAGATATGGTTCCCAGTGCTATACAGCAGGACCTCATCACTCATTGTGGGGTTTTTTTGTTTTTGTTTTTGTTTTTTTGCTTTTTAGCGCCGCACTCATGGCATATGGAGGTTCCCAGGCTAGGGGTTGAATCGGAGCCACAACTGCTGGCCTACACCACAGCCACAACAACACTAGATCTGAGCTGCATCTGCAACCTACACCACAGCTCACAGCAGCACTGGCTCGTTAACCCACTGAGCAAGGCCAGGGATTGAACCGGCAACCTCATGGTTCCTAGTCGGATTCGTTAACCACTGAGCCACGACGGGAACTGCGCCCATTGTGGTTTTGATGTGCATTTCCCTGATGATTAATGATGTTGAGCAACTTTTCATGTGCCTGGCGGCCATCTGTTTGTCTTCTTTAGGAAAATGTCTATTCAGGTCCTCTGGTCAATTTTTAATTGAGTTTTTTGTTTTTTACTTATATATTTTGGATATTGACCCCTGAAAGCAAAAAATTGGAGTCAAGCAAACACTCCCTTGTGTGACCCCAGAATCAGCTATTGGGTGGGTCACCTGAGCAGGAGCCAGGCTTGGAGCGAGTATGTTTTTCATCTGAATTAAAAGTCTGCTATACGATTCTCTAGACTGGACATTGAATCGTTTCTTCTTGCAGATCTTAAATCAACTGGACGTGGTGAAAGAATTTCTGAGAAACAACAAGGATCTTAGAAATGGCCTCACAGAAGATATGCACAAGCTAGACAGCCTCCATCAACAGCATGAAAAACTGGATTCGAAGGAACTTGAGGCACAGACACCGGAGGAGAAGACCTGAGGTGAGTTTAAGCACATGCTGTTGAATAAGGGCAAACTAGCTTCATGTCTTTGATGTCCACTGTCTTATGTAAGACCATAGTGGACACACAGCTTAGTGTCACCTGAAGTTCCCCTGTGTCCTTATTAATTGACAGAAAGGACACTAAGCTTTGTGCTCCTTCTAATTGATGGTTCTCACATCTGTGACCTAATTCAAAATAAACTCCCTGTCACCTCTGTTTAGTCACGTATCCCTGAAGTCACTGGTCTAGTCTTATGACATAATCAGAAAGCGTTTCAGGAGTTCCCGTCGTGGCTCAGTGGTTAACGAATCCGACTAGGAACCTGAGGTTGCGGGTTCGACCCCTGGCCTCGCTTAGTGGGTTAAGGATCCGGCGTTGCCGTGAGCTGTGGTGTAGGTCGCAGACGCAGCTCGGATCCCACGTTGCTGTGGCTGTGGTGTAGGCCGGCAGCTACAGCTCCTGTTAGACCCCTAGCCTGGGAACCTCCACATGCTGCGGGTGCGGCCCTAGAAAAGGCGAAAAGACAAAAGAAAAAGAAAAGAAAGCGTTTCAGCCCAAAGTGATGCCGGTGAGTCTCGTGTTTAGCTGTGGCATTAATAACAGCAGCTTGTTAATTTCCTTAGGAAAAACTTGTTAAAATAAATAGCTGTCGGAGTTCCCATCGTGGCTCAGCGGTTAGTGAACCTGACTGACATCCTTGAGGACACGAGTTCAATCCCTGACCTCACTCAGTAGGTTAAGGATCCGGCGTTGCCGTGAGCTGTGGTGTAGGTCACAGACTCAGTTCGGATCTGGTGTTGCTGTGGCTGTGGCGTAGACTGGCGCCTACAGCTCCGATTGGACCCCTAGCCTGGGAACCTCCATGAGCCGTGGGTGCGGCCCTAAAAAGACAAAAAGACCAAAAATAAATAAATAAATAGCTGTCTTCGGTATCTTACCTTTTCTTCCACCAATAAAGGAAATTAACAATGTTTTCTTTTATTTTAGGTTGACCGTCGACAAAAATCAGTCATATTCTGTGAAAGTCAGTCCCGCTTCCACCTCAGCCATCTTTTCTGTGCAAAAGGAAAAACTCACCAGAGTATGCCACCCAGAGAAAAAGGAATCTGTGGGCAGGTGGAGGGGGGCCGTATATTTGGTATATTTTTACATTAAAACTTACTTAATGTAAATCTATAACACCTAGATGAATGCATATGGCCTGTAACTTCCTCCTTTCATCTTTCCCACACTATTTGGTCTTTAATCTTACATTTTCTTTCACCTTTCACTTCATGGCGTTCCTTTAGAAGATTTCAGCAGTAGAGTTAACAATTTTCTTTCGTCTTGCTCCCTGCCCCCCGAACTAAGAAACTTTGTGAACTATTTCCTAGCTTCTAGATAGAAGATAACAAAACTTGGGATCAAATTAAATCTTGGTTTAAGATCTGATTTCTCACCTTAGGAACTTTGGGTTATGAACACTTTCCTTTCTTACATCTTGTATATATTTAGCTTTTCCTTATCTACCCCCGGAACATTTATCAAGTGTCAACCATGTGCCAGGTCCCAAAGGAGATGCAAATGTGAGGATTTGTAAGGTATGGACGATGGTGTATGAGCCGTCATCTTACTGGATTGATGGTCTGCTCTGATGAATCAAAGATACCGTGCAGAAAACATTCTCCCGACAACATTTAATTACATTGAAATTGAAACCAAGAAAGGAAGTACACGCCCAGAGGGGGCTTTAAGCAAACATAACATGTCCAGAGACATCAACCTGTGGGCCTCTCTTTTATGGGTCTGTGCACATGAGCACAGGGCACACACAAAAGTGTGGTCATGGCAGTGTTGGCAGGCAGCTGTCAAGAGAGAACTGGTTCAGTAATCCCAGCACATCCATGCTACTGAGTAATACGCAACTGTGCAAAAAGGGGGGAATGCTACGATGCTGTAGTAGGGAGTTAGGTCTAAGACATGGTAGGTAGAAAAGCAGAAGGTGTAACAATGCATAGCATAACAATGCACTGTGGTTTTTTCCAAACAGCAGAGGCCTGGAAACTTGTGTGCTTTCCCCAAGCTTTTTTGCCATGTTACCTCTGTGAGAGCAGTTGGGGTGGAATTTGGCTTTTCTATTCTCTGCACACTCCCATGTGAGATTTTTACAGTAAACCTGCCCTCCTGTATCTTGAAAATAACATTTGAATTTCAAGATAACAGACAGCATGTAAATTTAAACCACAAGACTTATATGTCACATTTCCTGGAATATATTGTGGCCTCTGTTGTGGGGCAGTGGGGGAGGTCAGCTCCACCTTTAGGGGTACTTGTGTGTTGTATGGGGCAGGAGAGGTCCAGGAAGCAGTTTCCTTCCCGCACGCGAGGAGCTGTTGCATCTCTTAAGTGCCTTGTTTTCATGCAGCAGTGTGATTTGCCCCTGGCCTCTCCCTGGGACACAATGTGAGGTTTCTAGTTTTGAAAGAATTAGAGGGGAAAATGGTTGTAGCATTATAGCTGCAAGGATAAGGCAGTTCTTTGGGTAGCCTGGGCTTCAGGAAAGTCAGAGGACCTAAAGAGAAAACCATTACTTATTAAACTCAGTATAAAACGCCAATTCTGAGAAGTAGCAAAAATGTGTCAAGAATGAAAACTTCTGGAAATGTAGCTCTGCCAATTCAGAAAATGTTATTGGCTTCATAAAGTAGTAGTAGAGATCTGTAGACAGTTTAAATTAAATTACCAACACCAGAAAGGATTATTTTTGAGAGTTTGGGGATATTATGAAATGATTATTACCCTAATGATTTGAAAGGTACGTTTTTATTAAAGTATTAATCACTCACATGGCTTGAAACACTAATATCCTAGGCAACGAAGGGTTAGAGCTCTTAGCTGGGTGGGAATACTACAAATCATAACCTGTAAGTGGAGCATTGCATTAGAATGGATGTGTTGTAATCTTTTGGATATTTCCTCTAATCATTTTGCCCTCTAAATTATAAATGTAGAGCGACAGGAAATTATCAGCAGGGATTATCTCCTTTCCTCTTACCAGGTTAATTAGAAACCTACCTGCTCTGAAATGTCTTCAAAAGGCAGTGGCCTTTTACTGAAATAGAATGCTCAAATTACAAAATACATTTGTAAGACATATATGTATGTATTTCCACTCATGTAAGAGGGGGGAAAATCCTTTAAAATTTTAATAAAAATCTTGATGCAAGGTGATGATTCATTTCAGCACCTTCAGAACTGCTTTTTATTATTGCATTATAGTCTGAACTATCTAAAATATTAGGAGATACCACTATCTTCCAGAGACTTCTTTCCTATTTCTTAAACCTATCCTCTGTGATATATGCATGTTTGTAATGACCACAAAACTGTAAACTGAGCATTTTGTGACATCTCTTTGGGAAGGTAAGTAATGACCTTACATGATTGATTACTCCCTACTGATTTTCAGAAAGGCATGAGAATTTTTATTTCAGAACCACCGGTAGTAGCCGGCCTCCAAGATGGCCACCAATGATCCCTGCCTCCTGCCTCCTTTTTTTTTCTTTCTTTTCTTTTTCTTGTGCACATACACCAGTTACTTTATGTACAAGGAAGGAACGGGGAAGGGGAAAGTGCAAGAACAGAGGAAACTATACTGTAGTAGTCAGGATGTGGTGGAATCAAATTGAAGTTTTCTAATTGATCCCTGCCTCCTAAGTATTCCCACCATTGTGTTGTCCTCCCACAGCGTACCAAGGTGGGTCCACGTGACCAAGAGAACAGAGCTGAAGTGATGGTATGTCACTTCCTAGATTAAGCTATGAAAGACTATGGCTTCCATCTTGGGCTTTCTCTTGGAACACCTTCTCTGGGGGAAGCCATGTTGTGAGCAGCCTTATGGCCCACGTGACAAGGAACCGAAGCCTCATGCAAACAACTCTGTGAGTGAGGTTGGAAATGGATCCTCCCGTCCCAGCCAAGTCTTCAGACACTGCAACGCCAGCAGACAGCGGACGGACCCTGAGCCAGAAGTATCCAATTAAGCCCCCTCCCAGATTCCTGACCCACCAAGACTGTGTGAGATATTTGTTGCTTTAAGCTAAGTTTGGGAGTTCCCATCGTGGCGCAGCAGTTAACGAATCCGACTAGGAACCATGAGGTGTTGCGGGTTCGATCCCTGGCCATGCTCAGTGGGTTAATGATCCAGCATTGCCGTGAGCTGTGGTGTAGGTCACAGATGAGGCTTGGATCTGGTGTTGCTGTGGCTGTGGCGTAGGCTGGCGGCTACAGCTCCAATTACACCCCTAGCCTGGGAACCTCCATATGCCGCGGGTGTGGCCCTAAAAAGCAAGAAGGCCAAAAAAAAAAAAAAAAAAGCTAAGTCTGGGGGTGTTTTTACAGGGCAATAGATAACTAATACACTATCATTTTCCAGAGTTTGTTTTCCCCCCCATATGAAGAATGGGAAATACAGGAAACTGCCTACAAAGAGGACAACTGCTTAGATGCCACAGAAGATAAAGGGGGGACTCTTTCAGAGTTCAAGTAATGTTGTGCCTGTCTTAGCCAAAACCTACTGTCTTCAGAAACTTCCGGAGTTGTTTTCAATTTCTTTGCATTTGAAATCTTTAACAAAAGCAGGGTTTAAATACTCTCAAACACATACATTGGGGTTCCCCAGTAGACCACCCTGGAACTTTCCACATTCTCCAGAGGCAGGGGGGTACTTGGGGTCATATCCTAGAGAGCAGCCTCTGCTGCAGAGGTAATGGCCTCACAGCCACAGCCCCACCCTTCTCTTTTCCCTCCTCATGCTCCCAGGTTTAAGCAAAGTCCTTTAGCACCCACAGGATTCCTAAGGGGGGACTACCCTGGGCTAATACGATTGACCACTGACCCTCATCCCCACCCCAGCTAGTGTGCAACACAGGGTGATAGGCTCACCAGTTTTACAAACTGCCATTTCCCCCATTTTTAGGCATGAGGAAAAAAGGGTTATGAGCTTGTCACTTTTATTTTCTATTTGCCTAGAATCCAGGGTTGGCAGCCACTGACCTCAGAGTTACATATCCTGTTTCCATGGAAGGTTCTATCACTACTCTTGATCACAAAGAGATTCTAAGTTCTCTTGCTAAGTACCCCTTAAAAGTCTAAGCTGGATTTCATTTAATTCATTTAAAGCCACTTGGAAGTACTTCCCTCAGTAGAAATAGCTCTCGGACTTTTTGAGGTAAAGAGGTTGTGGTTGTACCAAGTCTTTAAAGTTGTGTTCAGCTAAGCACCCTTATTTGGCCTGGACATCCAAAACAAGTAACAAGAAAGAAACGTGTTCCCAAGAGAGCTCTAAACCCCAAAACAATAAATGAGATGATTTGAAGTGTCTTTCTTTCCGTCTTCCTCACCCCTCACGCTGCAGGTGCCACAAAGAGGAAGGCTAGCCAATCTACCCTCACTTTCTAAAAAAATTTCCCCATCGCGAAATAAACAACACATGACAGCTTCAGTTCTGTTTGCTTTTTTTTTTATTATTAACCAAACTGCAGGTTTAAATCAGATTCACGGTCTTTCAGAGTCAAAACCAAACTTTTTTGTTGGCTTTTTCTTTAGGAAGAACAGTTCAGTGCTTGTAAGCAACAAAGATTCAATCGAGCCCTCTCAATCCCGTTCTGGGGACCGTGGATCAGAGCTGGCTGCCTCCAGGCAGTAGCAGCCAGCCACAAGGTCGTCAGCCACAGGGGTGGTAGTGGCGGTAGAGCCGACAGAGCCGGTAGAGGCAGTAGTGGTGGCGGTGGCAGTGGCCACCGTGGCGCCACTGCCGTAGTAATACATCAGGTAGCGGCCCCCCTGAATACTCTGTGCCACCACGTTGGTGCCATGACAGGCCATCAGGAGCAAGTTGCGAGGCTGTACACGGTAGGCGAAGCGCATGAAGGCCATTGAGTAGAAGAAGAGTGCCATTGTCATGCGGCCACTGATGATGTCTGGTGGTGCCCTCATATCCTTGAAGGCGGCAAGCGGGAGGCCCCAGTTGGCCACAGGGCCCCAAAAGTGCGTGCTGGCCAGGTAATCCTGGAACTCCTTAGTCTTTACGGTTGCCACCGCCCTCCGCCACAGTGCCACCACCGCCGCCATGATCTGTGGGCCGGAGCGGCACCAACGGATGAACAGCCAACCGACAACAAGCTGAGTGTAGAGCCTGGAACCGCAGCCAGCCCTGAAGCTGCACCTGCTTGGGGCCTCGCGCCTTCACGAGGCAGCGATAAATCTGTAAACTTTCCCAGACAGCACGTGCGGCTGCCTAGCATGCCTTCAGGTGCTGGGGTGGGGGTGGGGGGACGTGGGGGGCGTGGCCTCACGGCCGTCCCTTCACGTGGCTGCCGTAAAGTGCACCAGAGGGCACGTGCTGCTGCCGGGCGTGCGTTCGTTTGGGAGCGGGAGGTGTGGCCTCGCTGCCGTACCTTCACGTAAGTGCCGTAAAGTGTGTAGCGTGTGCGTGCGGTTGCCTATAAGTAAAGGTGGCATCAGCGCCTCGTCGTCTTCTGCTTTTGTTTGGGCTGCGGTCGCCTGAAAGCGCTCGGAGCTCCAGGTCCCACGCGCGGTGGTGAGGATTGGGCTGCCTGATTTTTCTCAGCTACGCAAGGGAAATTCTGCTTGTTCTCTCCAGTCTGTGGGCAGTATTGACGAGACGTTGATACAGAATTCTTCAACCAGGTACAGAATTTTCTTAGCGCTATTAGCCTGAGTGTTACTTGCAGACAGAGTAACATTTCACCTCTAAATATTTCAACATCTGACTCTTGACAAGGACATTCTCCTACTAAACCACAGTACAGTAATCTACTCAGGTACTTAACATTTGGTACGGTACCATTATCTAATACGCAGTGCATATTTAAGTGTTAAAGTCTTATTGCTGGTTTTTTTTTTTCTTTCTTGTTGGAGGGGGGAGATCCAGGATCCATTCAAGATTCACGCTTAATTATCATCTTTTACGTTAATCTCCCTTAATCTAGAAGAGTTGCCCAACTTCTGTCTTTTGTGACATTAACATTTTTGAAGAGTACACGTCATTGGTTTTTTCAGAATGCCTTTGTTTTAATTGTTTTTTGTCAAGAATACTGCACAGGTGTGGTTGTTTCCTTAGTGCATCATAATGGGAGGCACATGATACCACTTTGTTCCATCATTGGTGATAATGAATTTGATCAATTAAGGAGTTGTTTGCCAGGTTTTTCCACTGTAAAGGTACCTGTTCCCCTCTGTAATCGACAAATAATCCAGGTGGAGCCTTTTTGAGAGTGTATGGATATTCTATTCTCCAATTCTTTTACCTAGTAGTTAATAACCATTGATGAAAACTTTTTTCTTTTTTTATTGATGAAAATTCTCAATGACAAAACTGATGACTATTTTCCCAGTGTTTTCTTCTTCAAATGAAAATAATAATTGTCAAGAAGTACTTAGGTATAGGAGTTCCCGTCGTGGCTCAGTGGTTAACGAATCCAACTAGGACCATGAGGTTGCGGGTTCGATCCCTGACCTTGCTCAGGGGGTTAAGGATCCGGCGTTGCCGTGAGCTGTAGTGCAGGTCGCAGGCGCGGCTCGGATCCCGCGTTGCTGTGGCTGTGGCGAAGGTCAGCAGCTACAGCTGCTGTTAGGCCCCTAGCCTGGGAACCTCCATATGCCACGGGTGCGGCCCTAGATAAGGCAAAAAGACAAAAAAAAAAGTACTTAGGTATACACTGAGGAGTTCCCATCGTGGCACGGTGGTTATCGAACCCAACTAGTATCCATGAGGATGTGGGTTCAATCCCTGGCCTCACTCAGTGGGTTAAGGATCCGGCATTGTCCTGAGCTGTGGTGTAGGTTGCAGACGCGGCTCAAATCAGGCATTGCTGTGGCGTAGGCCAGTGGCTACAGCTCTGATTCGAACCCTATACTGAGAACCTCCATATGCCGCGGGGGGGCCCTAAAAAGACAAATAAATAGGTATACGTTGAAATACTAATACTTTTTAAGTAATTATTTATAAACAAGCTCATTATACCTTTAAAGATGTATATCCATTACCTATGTTCATTTACATCCCAAATTTTACAAATACAACTTTAAAACATATGGTATAGCCACTATTCAAAAGGAAAGCCTCAAAATCTTCAGGTAACCCTTTTAACCCTTTTAAAGTACTGGGCTTCCAAATATGGATGGATGACTGGTATACTGCTGTAAATCAGTTCAGAATAAATTTGAATTAATAAATCAGCAAGCTTGAATTGAATGACATTTTAGGCCTACACTGCCAGATGCTCCCATGTTCTAAAAGAAATGTGAGTTGTCACTCCTTGTCCATCTCATAGAGGTTGTTACTTGGTTTTGATTACCTGTTGCTGTGTAACAAATCACCCTAAAACATGAGTGGCTTAGGACAATGACAGTCCTTTATTTTACTCACAGATAGGCAATTTGGGTGGGACTCAATGGAGAGAGTTCATCTGCTCCATGCATGGCCAGCTGGGGCAAGTCATCCTGGGTGGGGCTGGAAGATCCACTTTCAAGATGGTTCAGTAATATGGCTGGCAAGTTGATACTGGTTCTTGACTGGGAGCTCAGATGGTCCTGTTGGCTGGGAGGCCTCAGTGCCTCTCCGCAAGCCGTTTGTACTTCCTCACAGCATGGCGCCTAACGAGTGATCCCTGCCCTTCCATAATCTCCCCTTAAGTGTGGACAGAACCTATGAATATGATTAGATATCACTCTCATGAGTATATGACAGGAGAGGATTTGCAGATATAATTAAGTTCCCAAATCAGTTAATGTAGGGAGAGTGGGCCTGATCTACTCACATGAGGTGTTTTGTTTTGGGCTTAAGATAACAGAAGTTGGAGTTCCCGTTGTGGCTCAGTGGAAACAAATCTGACTAGTATCCATGAGGATGCAGGTTCGATCCCTGGCCTCGCTCAGTGGGTTAAGGATTTGGCATTGCCGTGAGCTGTGGCTTGGGTCTCAGATGTGGCTTTGATATGCTGCAGCTCTGAGTTGACCCTTAGCCTGGGAACCTCCACATCCCACAGGTGCAGCCCTAAAAAAAAGGAAAAGAAAAAATTTATTTTCTCACAGTTTTGAGGCTAAAAGTCCAAAATTCATCAGGGCCAAGCTCCCTTTTGCGGCTGCAAGAGAAAATATGTTCTTTGCCTCTTCCATCTTCTGGTGACCACAAGCCTTCCTTGGCTTGTGGCCACATCACTTCAGTCTCTGCCTCCCTGGTCACATTGCCTCCTCCTCTCCTGTGTGTCTTCTCTCCTGTCACATGAGCCGTTTAAATCTGGCCTGGAGGCCAGAGACAGAGAAAGTCAGCAACTGAAAGTGCGAGAGGGCTTTGACACGAGGGAGATTCTCTATAGCTGGCTTGGAGGGTGGAGGGGACCACGTGGCAAGGAATTCAGGCAGCCTCGAGGAACTGACTGACAGCAGGGAGAGGCAGACCTCAGTCCCGCAGCCACAAAGAACTAAATTCTGCCAACAACATGAATGAGCTCGCAAGCAGATCTTCCCCTAGACCCTCTGAGGACTCTGTCCAGCTGACACCTTCATTTTGGCCTGTGAGACCCTGAGCAGAGAACCCAGCCATGCTGGGCCCAGAACGCTGACCTACAGACCCTGAGCTAATAAATGGGTATTGTTTTAAGGCACTAAGTTGTGATAATCTTTTGTGCAACAATAGAAAACTAATATAAGCTATATTGGCTTTTATGATCTAGCCGCAGAAGTCATGTAACACCACTTTCTCCAGGCAGAAGCCTACCCATATTCAGTGAGAGGGGACATGGATCCACCTCTCAAAGGCAGGAATGTTGAAGTCATACTTCAAGAAGAGTGTGCAGGGAGTTCCCATTGTGGCTCAGGGGTAACGAATCCCACTAGTATCCATGAGGATGTGGGTTCGATCCCCGGCCTTGCTCAGTGGGTTAAGGATCCAGCATTGCCATGAGCTGTGGTGTAGGTCACAGGTGCGGCTTGGATCCCACGTTGCTGTGGCTGTGGTGTAGGCCGGCAGCGTTAGCTCTGATTCGACCCCTAGCCTGTGAACTTCATATGCAGCCCTAAGAAGAAGAAGAAGAAAAAAAAAACCCACAGGAAGCATATATGGGATGGAAAATGCTGTGGGGGCCGCCTTTGGAAAATACAGTCTACTCTATGCTTTGAGTTAAAAATCATATAATTGTAGGACATTGGGTCTCACAATTATCTGTAAAATGGGGACGATAGTGGTACCTACCTCGGAGCAGTACTGTGAGGTTTCGGTGTGTTAGTCCATGTTCAGTGCTTAATACAGGGCCTGATATATAACAAGTGCTCAGTGAATTTTAGCTTTTATCATTATTATCATCCAACCCAAGTCCCTCATTGTATAAATAAGGCATGAAGCTTTAAGAGATAATCGTTTGCCAAGGTGACACAGTGAATTCATGGTAGACCAGGGTTAAGGTTTCTTTTGCTCCCATCAGTCCTTAGCACAAACCACTTTAATGTCTGATCTTTCCAACTATGTTGAAAGTTCCCTTAGGCCAGGGAAGACAGCACCAAATGCAATACTCCTTCTTCCCACAAGCCTTTCTAATGTGTTGCCTGGATGTGGCCCAAATTGAACAAGACCAGGTCCGCCTGTTCAGAGGGGCATTTTACAGCTGGACAAGTGGAGGTACAGACAGTGTGGAAGTGACTTTCCTGGCCGCTTCCCAGCTGGTAGATGCCTGGCTAAATACAGTCTTTTTTTTTTTTTGTCTTTTTGCCTTTTATGTAGAGCTGCACCCGAGGCATATGGAGGTTCCCAGGCTAGGGGTCTAACAGGAGCTGTAGCTGCCGGCCTTCGCCACAGCCACAGCAACATGGGATCCGAGCTGCGTCTGCAACCTACACCACAGCTCACGGCAATGCCGGATCCTTAACCCACTGAGCAAGGCCAGGAATCGAACCCGCAACCTCATGGTTCTTAGTCGGATTTGTTAACCACTGAGCCACGAAGGGAACTCCTAAGTATAGTCTTTGTATAAAGTTTGTGCCTGGGAGATATTTGTCGGTTGTCACAGTCGTGGTGAGTGGCCCAGAGGGAGGGTAAGACATTGTAATGGAACTTGGCCATGGCCAGCGCTCGAAGGGAGACTTGAGAAAGAGAGAGGGCTCGGGATGAGCAGAGATGGGGAGAATCCTACCCGGCAGAGATAGTGACAAGACAGACATCAATAACGCCGTCCTGGGATTACCCTCCCCCACGGGGAAATTCGTCCTGCCAAATATTTCACCACATTTTAATAAATGAGAATAAGCAGCTAAAGGTTTATCATTTAATTTTTTTAAAAGTATTAGTCGATTTACAATGTTGTGTCAATTTCTGCTGTACAATAGGTTTGTTATTATTTTAGATAATATTTCTTTACTGTCAGTATTATTGGAAGTGGCCCTTCTGCTCCCTGTGCCACTTTGCCTACAGGAAGCTGTCGGGGCCTTCTGTGCGGCTCCACTTGGAGACACATGAACTCGGTGGGCAAGTTCACTGTCCTCTTTCAGAGGAAAACAATGGCAGAAGACAAGGCAAATCCAAAGGTAGGTTCCTGCCTTTCCCCAGCCTGTTGAATATGTGCCATGGAAAGCTTTCTTCTCACAAAGATTCCAGGTCACAGGTCTTAGACGCCTTGCTTGACGTTAACAACCCTGGACCCACATGACTTCTCAGTGAGTTCCAAAGCAGTGGATCAGGAGTTCCATCATGGCTCAACAGAAACAAATCTGACTAGCATCCATGAGGATGCGGGTTCAATCCCTGGCCTCGCTCAGTGGGTTAAGGATCTGATGGTGCCGTGAGCTGTGGTGTAGGTCACAGACGCGGCTTGGATCTGGCGTTGCTGTGGCTGTGGTGCAGGCCGGCGGCTACAGCTCCGATTCAGCCCTTAGCCTGGGAACCTCCATATGCCGCCAGTGTTGCCCTAATAATACAAAAAAAAAAAAAAAAAAAAAAAACCAAAGCAGTGGACTGTAGAGCACATCTTTTAATTTATTTTCTTTTTATCTTTTTACTCTGAAATAATGTCAGATTCACAGAAAAGTTAAAAGTTTAACAAAAGATAAAGCAAGAAGTGTAAAAAGAACCCACGGGTATCCTTCATCGAGATGTACCAACTGTTAACATTTTGACACATTCGCTTTACGGTTTTCTTTGCCCCTAAAAACTTGAGAACTTCAGTGTCTATTTCCTAAGCATATGGACACTCGTGGGCTTTGTCTCACATTACCACAGTACACCCATGGAAAACAAGGCATTTACCATTGCTACAGTACTGTAATCTACAGTCTTTGTTCACGTTTTGCCAGTTGTCCCAGTAACGTCCCGTATAACAGTTTTCTGTTTCTAGTCCAGGATCCAGGTGAGGGTCCGGTGCTACATTTAATTGCGATGTCTCCTCGGCATTCATGACCTTGACATGTAGAAAAGCACAGGCCAGCTGCTGGATAGACTGTCCCTCGGTTTGGATTCATTTGATGTTTCCTCGTGACCACCGTTAGGGAGTTCGTGTTTAGTAGGAGCCCCGCAGACGTGACGTCCTGTGCCCAGCGTGGCCCCTCAGGAGGCACGTGGTGTCTGTGGCCGGTTACTAGTGAGACTAAGGGAGCGTTCACAAGGTTTCTCTGCTGTGAAGTCAGTATTTTCCCCTTCATATTTCATAAGTAATTGGTGGGGAGATAACTTTGAGACTATGTAAATATCTTTATTTCCTCATCAAGTATTTTAACTGCAGGTTTTAGCATCCATTGATGATTCTTGCCTGAATCAAGCATTACTATAATGATGGCGACATTTTATCTTTTAAATGATTTTCTGTCTTGTGGTTTAAAACAAAAGTCAGAAATTGTGTTTCATTAGAGTTCCCCTGGAATGCTGGCCAACATTTATAAAACCTAAGACTGTTTCTGAATTATGGCTGTGAAAACTGAACATTTAGGGTTTAGGTGTTTTATGAATATTTTTTGCCACATCTCATGCTGATTTCCATGGAATATTTGCTCTCAAATTCTACCAAAGGCAATAAATAGCATCGTGCCCCGAGAGAAGCTAGATGAATAAAACAGTAGGCAGATAAATTGGCTCTATTTTCATTTATTGCAAAAAGTAATCTTAGAGCCATCTGTGGCCCCAGTTCTAATCTTTTGCTCTTTTATGCTGTTTGGTTCCTTTTTTTTTTTTCTCTCTCTCTCTCATGTGAATACAATGGCTGAAGGCTGCGTGGTTATCTATCCAGTGGCTATGAGAACATCAGTTAAGTGTGTTGTACCTTAGCTTCTCTAGCTTTAAAACGCCCCTGTGTCATAGTGTGGCCTGGGCCCCTCAGTGCAGTTGAGTAACGGGTGGGGGGGTATCATTGGGTCCAGCCCGCAGTGGACCATGGCTTCCTCCCCAACTTCTGTTTCATCTCTGCCTTATTCCTGTGTCCTCAGATCAGGTCACTGGTGACAAGCAGAAGGCTGCAGGCCTTCCTCCCCACGCCCTCCCGCCAGGGCCTCATTCACAGGGTCCTGTCACCAGAAATAGGTCAGTGCCTGCTTCTCGTGCTTAATCTTTGCATCTGAAATGAAAAGACTTTTTTTTAAAATAATTTTTATTTTTTCCAGTATAGTTGGTTTACAGTGTTTTTTTCTAAATTGTTTTTGGTTTTTCATTATAGCTGGTTTACAGATTTCTGTCAGTTTTCCAACTACACAGCATGATGACCCGGTTACACTTACATATATAGATTCGTCACAAGTGATTAGACATAGTTCCCGGTGCTATACAGCAGGATCTCCTTGCGTTTCCATCCCAAAGGCAGTAGTCTACAACTGTTAACACCAGACTCCCATACCATCCCACTCCCTCCCACATGCTCTTGGCAACCACAAGTCTGTTCTCCAAGTCCGTGATTTTCTTTTCTGTAGAAAGGTTCATTTGTGAAGTATATTAGATTCCAGATATAAGTGATAGCATTATGGTATTTGTCTTTCTCCTGACTGACTTCTCTCAGTATGAGGGTCTCTAATTCCATCCATGTTGCTGCAAATGGCAATATTTTGCTCTTTTTTATGGCTGGGTAGTATTCTATCATGTATATATACCACATCTTCCTAATCCAATCATCTGTCGATGGACATTTGGGTTGTTTCCATGTCTTGGCTATTGTGAATAGTGCTGCAATGAACAGGCGTGTGCAAGTGTCTTTTTCAAGGAAAGTTTTGTCGGGATATATGCCCAAGAGTGGGATTGCTGGGTCATATGGTAGTTCTGTGTATAGTTTTCTAAGGTACCTCCATAGTGTTTTCCATAGTGGTTGTACCAGCTTACATTCCCACCAACAGTGCAGGAGGGTTCCCTTTTCTCCACACCCCCTCCAGCATTTGTTGTTTGTGGATTTATTAATGATGGCCATTTTGACTGGTGTGAGATGGTATCTCATGGTAGTTTTGATTTGCATTTCTCTAGTCATCAGTGATGTAGAGCATTTTTTCATGTGCTTGTTGGCCATCTGCATATCTTCTTGGGAGAAATGTCTATTCATGTCCTTTGCCCATTTTTCAATTGCGTTGTTGGCTTTTTTGCTGTTGAGTTGTCTAAGTTGTTTGCATATTTTAGAGATTAAGCCCTTGTCAGTTGTGTCATTTGAAAAAAATTTTCTGCCATTCTGTAAGTTGTCTTTTAGTTTTCTTTTTGGTTTCCCTTGCTGTGCAAAAGCTTGTCAGCTTGATTAGGTCCCATTGGTTTATCTTTGCTTTAATTTCTGTTGCTTTGGGAGACTGACCTGAGAAAACCTTTGTAAGGTTGATGTCAGAGAATGTTTTGCCAGTATTTTCTTCCAGGAGTTTAATGGTGTCTTGTCTTATATTTAATAAGCCATTTTGAGTCTATTTTTGTCCATGGTGTGAGGCTGTGTTCTCGTTTCATTGATTTGCATGCAGCTGTCCAGATTTCCCAGCAGTATTTACTGAAAAGACTGTCTTTTGCCCATTTTATGTTCTTGCCTCCTTTGTCAAAGATTAATTGACCGTAGGTGTCTGGGTTTATTTCTGGGTTCTCTATTCTGTTCCATTGGTCCTTATGTCTGTTTTGGTACCAGGACCACACTGTCTTGATAACTGTGGCCCTGTAAGATTGCCTGAAGTCTGGGAGAGTTATGCCTCCTGCTTGGTTTTTGTTCCTCAGAATTGCTTTGGTGATTCTGGGTCTTTTGTGGGTCCATATAAATTTTTGGATTGTTTGTTCTAGTTCTGTGAAGAATGTTTTGGGTAATTTGATAGGGATTGCATTGAATTTGTAGATTGCTTTGGGTAGTATGGCCATTTTTACAATATTTATTTTTCCAGCCCACGAGCATGGATTATCTTTCCATTTCTTTGTATCTTCTTTGATTTCCTTGATTAATGTTTTGTAGTTCTCTGCATATAAATCTTTCACCTCCTTGGTCAGGTTTATTCCCAGGTATTTGATGTTTTGGGGTGCTATTTTTTTTATTTTTATTTTTTTGCCTTTTTTTTTTGCCTTATCTAGGGCCGCACCCGTGGCATATGGAGGTTCCCAGGCTAGGGGTCTAACAGGAGCTGTAGCTGCCAGCCTTCGCCACAGCCACAGCAACGCGGGATCCGAGCCGGGTCTGCAACCTACACCACAGCTCACGGCAACGCCGGATCCTTAACCCACTGAGCGAGGCCAGGGATTGAACCCGTAACCTCACGGTTCCTAGTCGGATTTGTCAACCACTGAGCCACGACGGGAACTCCTTGGGATGCTATTTTAAAAGGTAAAGTATTCTGGTGTTCTCTTTCTAATATTTCATTGTTAGTATACAGAAATGCGATTGATTTCTGAAGGTTAATCTTATATCCTGCTACTTTGCTGAATTTGTTGATCAGTTCAAGTAATTTTGGGGTTGAGTCCTTGGAGTTTTCTATATATAGTATGTCATCTGCATACAGGGACAGTTTTACCTCTTCTGTTCCTATTTGGATGCCTTTTATTTCTTTTGTTTGTCTGACTGCTGTAGCTAGGACTTCCAATAGTATGTTGAATAACAGTGGTGAGACTGGGCATCCTTGTCTTGTTCCAGATTTTAGTGGGAAGGCTTTCAGCTTTTCTGCATTGAGTATTATATTTGCTGTGGGTTTGTCATAAATGGCTTTTATTCTGTTAAGGAATTTTAAAATGATTTTTATTTTTTCCATTATAGTTGGTTTACAATGGAAAAGCCTTTTTTTTTTAAACTTTTGAGTGAGAGCCTCATCTGTTAGTATTTAAAATCTTAGAAAGTTTTGATTTTTAAAAAACTATTGGAGTTCCCTGGTGGCTCCACAGGTTAAGGACCTGGCATTGTCACTGCAGCGGCTCAGGTCAATGCTATGGAGTGGATTTGATCCCTGTCCTGGGAACTTCCATGAGCCACGGGCGTGGCCAAAACAAAAACAAAACCCTTTATTTTGAAAATATTTCACACTTCTTTAAAGTTGCATAAATGCAGAGAATTCTCATAAACCTTTTCCTAAAGATGCACCAATATGCAGGTTCTACCTGTGAAGCAGGACTGCTGTTTATTACACTTATTTATTACAGGGGCAGTTATCACATGCAAAAGACAGGACAGAGCTGGGGAGGGAACAGGGTCTCGTGGCGGGGTTGGGGGGAGGGCCAGTGCTGGAGGGACGAAGAGTCGTCATGTGGTCAGTGCGAGGAGTCAAACTTAGGAGAGGCTGGTGGAGGGGGAGAGGGAGGGGAGGCTGAGAATCCAGTGCTGGGCCTGAGGCGGGGGCGCTGTTGGTCAGCCCTGCAGGCAGGAGGAAGAGCTGGCCAGGGAGCCGAGGAGAATAGAACAAGCTGGAATCTGCCAACACCCCTGGGCCAGCCTGCCTTCTGCTGCATTTAACCCTGGCTGCCTTCTAAGAGTGGGTTTGCTTCTGTTCCAAACCTCCTGCAACGATTTCTGAGCCAGCTCCAACCTGGAACCACGTTTCTGATGGACCAGGCTGATACAGTAGCAACCACTGTAGCCAAGTTTAAACTTTGCCAAGTTTGTTTTATCTTTTCTGTTTATCAATATGCACGTGTAAGTATGTATACGTGTGTGTATCTATATGTTATACACACACACATATATATATATACACAAAAGCCAAACACACATTACTATTTATTTATCTGAACCATCTGAGAGTAGATGGCAGACGACATTCTGCTTCACTCTTTAATATGTTAATACTGGGTATTTCCTAAAAGCAAAGATATTCTCTGATGTAACCACAGTATAGTCATCGCTGCTGGAACATTGTATGCAGTGCTTTATGTAATTATAGCCCACATTTCAAGTTTGTCAATGGTCCCAGTAATGCCCTTGTAGCATTTTTTTCTCTGCAATGCAGGATCCATGCAGGGCATTTAGTAGTCCTCTTTCATCTGGAACAGTTCCTCAACCTTTCTCTGTTTTTCGTGCCATGGATATTTTTGAAGCGCACAGGCCAGTTATTTTATAGACTCTTCCTCAGTGGGGGCCTGCCTGATGTTTCTTCACAGTTAGATTCACATTACACGTTCTCTGCCAAAATACTGTCAAAGTGATCTGTGTACCTCTCTGAGTATCACATCCCGAAGCACGCATAGGTCTGCTGCTCATTGGTAATGTACATTTTGATCACCCAGTCAAGGCACTATCCAGTTTCTCTACTGTACACTTACAACTGCCCCTTGCAGCTAATACGTGGTCACTAGTAGATACTTGAAGACTATGTCAATATCCTGCTCCTTATCAGACTTTCTCTCCCAGAGGCTCAGCATCCGTCAGTAATTCTGCTCCAAATCAATATTTACCATGGCGGATGTAGAGTGGTGATTTTCCACTTCCGCCAGTCCTTCCATGTGTATCCATCAGCATTACTCTAAGAAGCATTACTTCTCTCCCCATTTATACACTTAGTGATTTATTATTAAGGTGATCTCATGTATGCCTATCTTATTCAGTGGATTGTAATCCTTTACTGTCCTCTTAATTTGCCCCAGTTGGACCATATTTGGGCAGTGGGAGCCCCATGAAGCTCTCCCCCCCCCCGACCTTTCAGCCTTAAACTACATAAAAAGATATACCCTGCAAGAGCCGTCTTCTCCCCATTTTCTTCCACGCTTTCCACCACCCTGCCCCAGAAGTTACAGGTAATTAACTTCATTGTTTTCTGGTTAATCTCTCCTGTGTTTCATTTTGCAAAAGTAAGGAGATATGTGCATATTTACTTATTTCCCCTTTCTTACACCAATGGAAGTAGACTATACTTTTTTCAGATGTTTCCTTTTAAATTTTATTATTGAAGTATAGCTGATTTATAATAGTGTGTTAATTTCTGCTGTACGACAAAGTGACTCAGTTATACACACAGATATACATATGAATATGTATATATTCTTTTTTATATTCTTTTCCATTATGGTGTATCCCAGGATACCGAATATGATTTCCTGTGCTGTACAGTAGGACCTTGTTATTTATCCATTCTGTATGTAATAGTTTGCATCTGCTAATCCCAAACTAGTCCATTGGTCCCCCACTCCCTTTGGCAACCACAAGTCTGTTCTCTAGGTTTGTGAGTGTATCTCTGTTTTGTAGATAAGTACATTTGTGCCTTATTTTTTTGTGCCGTACAATAGATTCCACATAGAAGTGATATATGGTATTTATCTTTCTGACTTAGTATGATAATCTCTAGTTGCATCCATATTGCTACAAATGCCATTATTTTGGTCTTTTTATGCTTGAATAGTATTCCATTGTATATATGTACCACATCTTCTTTACCCATTCATCTGTCGATGGACATTTAGGTTGCTTTTGTGTCTTGGCTATTGTGAACAGTGCTGCTATGATAATAAGGGCGCATGTATCTTTTTTTTTTTTTGGTCTTTTTAGGGCCGCCTCTCAGCATATGGAGGTTCCCAGGCTAGGGGTCAAATAGGAGCTGTAGCCACTGGCCTATATCACAGCCACAGCCATGTCAGATCCAGGCCGGGTCTGCGACCACAGCTCATGGAAATGCCAGATCCTTAACCCACTGAGTGAGGCCAGGGATTGAACCTGCGTCCTCATGGATCCTAGTCAGTTTCGTTTCTGCTGAGCCACGACAGGAACTCCTCTTTTTTGAATTATAGTTTTGTCTGGATATATGCCCAGGAGTGGGATTGCTGGATCACATGGTAATTCTATTTTTCATGTTCTCAGAAGCCTCCATACTGTTTTCCATAGTGGCTACACCAACTTACATCCCCACCAACAGCGTAGAAGGGTTCCCTTTTCTTCACACCCTCTCCAGCATTTCTTGTAGACTTTTAATGATGGACATTCTGACTCCTGTGAAGTGGTACCTCATTTAGGTTTGGTTTGCATTTCTCTAATAAGTAGCAGTATTGAGCACCTTTTCATGTGCCTATTGGCCATCTGTATGTCTTCTTTGGAGAAATGTCTTTTTAAGTCTTTGGCCCATGTTTCAATTGGGTTTTTGTTGTTGTTTAGTTGTATGAACTGTTTGTGTACATTTTTAAACGAAGCCCTTATCAGTTGCATCATTTGCAAATATTTTCTCCTATTCTGTAGGTTACATTATTTTTTTAGGGTTTCCTTTGCTGTGTAAAAGCTTATAAATTTGATTAGGCCCCATTTATTTTTGCTTTTATTCTATTGTCTTGGGAGACTGACCTAAGAAAACATTTGTATGGTTGATGTCAGAGAATGTTTTGCCTATGTTCTCTTCTAGGAGTTTTATGGTGTCATGCCTTATGTTTGTCTTTAAGCCATTTTGAGTTTATTTTTGTGCATGGGTATGTTCTAACTTCATTGATTTACATGCAGTTGTCCAGTTTTCCCAGCACCACTTGCTGCAGAGAACATCTTTTTTCTCATTTTATATTCTTTTCTTTCTTTTTTTTTTTGCTTTTAGGACCATACCTGTGGCATATGGAAGTTCCCAGGCTAGGGGTCAAATAAGAGCTGCAACTGCTGGCCTACACCACAGCCACAGCAATGCCAGATCTAGCCATATCTGCAGCCTGCACCATAGCTCATGGCAGTGCTGGATCCTTAACCCACTGAGCCAGGCCTGGGATTGAACCTGCATCCTCATGGATACTACTTGAGTTTGTTTCTGCTGTGCCACAACAGAACTCCCCCCATTTCATATTCTTAACTCCTTTATTGAAGATTAATTGACCATAGATGCAGGAATTTGGGGGCTCTCTATTCTGTTCCATTGATCTGTGTATCTGCTCTTGTGTGAATACCATACTATTTTTATTGGTGTGGCTTTGTAGTATTGTCTAAAATCAGGGAGGTTTATGCCTCCTGCTTTGTTCTTTTTTCTCATCATTGCGTTGGCAATTCTGGGTCTTTTATGATTCCATTACATTTTAGGATTATTTGCTCTAGTTCTGTGAAAAATGTCATGGGTAATTTGATAGGGATCACATTAAATCTGTAGATTGCTTTGGGTAGTATGGACATATTAACAATTCTTGCAACCCAAGAACATGGAAGATCTTTCCATTTCTTTGAATCATTTTTAATTCCTTTTATTAATGTTTTATAGTTCTCAGCATATAGGGCTTTCACCTATATGGTCAGGTTTATTCCTAAGTATTTTTTATGTGATTTTAAAAGGTGTTTTTTCATATTCTCTTTCTGCTATTTCATTGTTAGTGTAAAGAAATTCAGGGGTTCCCATCGTGGCACAGCGGAAACGAATCCTACTATGAACCATGAGGTTGCAGGTTCGATCCCTGGCCATGCTCAGTGGGTTAAGGATCCAGTGTTGCCGTGAGCTGTTGTGTAGGTTGCAGATGTGGCTCAGATCTGGTGTTGCTGTGGCTGTGGTGTAGGCCAGCAGTTGCAGCTCCAATTTGAGCCCTAGCCTGGAAACTTCCATATGCCACAGGTATGGTCCTAAATGCAAAAAAAAACAAAAAACAAAAAAACAATTTCAGTATGTTAATCTTTGTATCCTGCTACCTTGTGGAATTCTTCTATCAGTTCTAGTAGTTTTTGTGTGGAGTCTTTAGGGTTTTCTGTATTATACTATCATGTCATCTGCATATAGTCACAATTTTATTTCTTCCCTTCCAATTTGGGTACCTTTTCTTTTTCTTGTCTGATTTCTGTGGCCAAGACTTCCAATACTATGTTGAATAGAAGTGAGAGTGGGTATCCTTGTTTTTGTTTCAGATTTTAGCAAGAAGGCTTTCAGCTTTTCACTGTTGATATTATATTGACTGTGGGTTTATCATAAATAGCTACCATGTTGAGCTATGTTCCCTCTATACCCACTTTGGTAAGAATTTCTAACATGAATGGATGTTGAGTTTTGTCAGATGTTTTTTCTGCATCTATTGAGATGATAATGTGGGTTTTGTCTTGCCTTCTGTTGATGTGGTATATCGCATTGGTTGATTTGCATGTTTAACCATCTTTGTGAATTTGAGATGAATCCCACTTGGTCGTAGTGTATAATCTTTTTTTCTGTTAATTTTTAATTTTTCCATTATAGCTGGTTTACAGATTTCTGTCATTTTCCAACTGCACGGCATGGTGACCCAGTTATACTTACATATATAGATTCGTCACAAGTGATTAGACGTAGTTCCTAGTGCTATATAGCAGGATCTCCTTGCTTTTCCATCCCAAAGGCAATAGTCTACAACTGTTAACCCCAGACTCCCATACCATCCCACTCCCTCCCCAACCCTCTTGGCAACCACAAGTCTATTCTCCAAGTCCGTGATTTTCTTTTCTGTAGAAAGGTTCATTTGTGAAGTATATTAGATTCCAGATATAAGTGATAGCATTATGGTATTTGTCTTTCTCCTTCTGACTTACTTCTCTCAGTATGAGGGTCTCTAATTCCATCCATGTTGCTGCAAATGGCATTACTTTGCTCTCTTTTATGGCTGGGTAGTATTCCATTGTGTGTAAATACCACATCTTCCTAATCCAATCATCTGTCGATGGACATTTGGGTTGTTTCCATGTCTTGGCTATTGTGAATAGTGCTGCAATGAACAGGCGTGTGCAAGTGTCTTTTTCAAGGAAAGTTTTGTCCGGATATATGCACAAGAGTGGGGTTGCTGGGTCATATGGTAGTTTTGTATATAGTTTTCTAAGGTACCTCCATAGTGTTTTACATAGCGGTTGTACCAGCTTACATTCCCACCAACAGTGCAGGAGGGTTCCCTTTTCTCCACACCCCCTCCAGCATTTGTTGTTGGTGGACTTATTAATGATGGCCATTTTGACTGGTGTGAGATGGTATCTCATGGTAGTTTTGATTTGCATTTCTCTAATCATCAGTGATGTGGAGCATTTTTTTCATGTGCTTGTTGGCCATCTGCATATCTTTGGAGAAATGTCTATTCATGTCCTTTGCCCATTTTTCAATTGCGTTGTTGGCTTTTTTGCTGTTGAGTTGTCTAAGTTGTTTGCATATTTTAGAGATTAAGCCCTTGTCAGTTGCATCATTTGACACCATTTTCTCCCATTCTGTAAGTTGTCTTTTAGCTTTCTTTTTGGTTTCCTTTCCTGTGCAAAAGCTTGTCAGCTTCAGGTCCCATTAGATCCCACTGGTTTATCTTTGCTTTAATTTCTGTTGCTTTGGGAGACTGACCTAAGAAAACCTTTGTAAGGTTGATGTCAGAGAATGTTTTGCCAGAGTTTTCTTCCAGGAGTTTAATGGTGTTTTGTCTTATATTTAAGCCTTGAAGCCATTTTGAGTTTATTTTTGTGCATGTTGTGAGGCTGTGTTCTGGTTTCACTGATTTGCATGCAGCTGTCCAGGTTTCCCAACAATACTTACTGAAAAGACCGTCTTTTGCCATTTTATGTTCTTGCCTCCTTTGTCAAAGATTAATTGACCGTAGGTGGGTTTATTTCTGGGTTCTCTATTCTGTTCCATTGGTCCTTATGTCTGTTTTGGTACCAGGACCACACTGTCTTGATAACTGTGCCCCTGTAATATTGCCTGAAGTCTGGGAGAGTGATGCCTCCTGCTTGGTTTTTGTTCCTCAGAATTGCTTTGGCGATTCTGGGTCTTTTGTCGTTCCATATAAATTTTTGGATTGTTTGTTCTAGTTCTGTGAAGAATGTTTTGGGTAATTTGATAGTGATTGCATTGAATTTGTAGATTGCTTTGGGTAGTATGGCTATTTGCTATTTTTACAATATTAATTTTTTTCCCATTATACCTGGTTTACAGATTGTCAATTTTCCAACTGCACAGCGTGGTGACCTGGTTACACAAACATATATGGATTCATCGCAAGTGATTAGACATAGTTTCCAGTGCTATACAGCCAGATCTCCTTGCTTTTCCATTCCAAAGGCAATAGTTTGCAACAGTTGATCCCAAATTCCCAATCCATCCCACTCCCTTCCCCTCCGCCTTGGCAACCACAAGTCTGTTCTCCATGTCTATGGTTTTCTGTTCTGTGGAAAGATTCATTTGTGCCGTATATTAGATTCCAGATATGTGATATCATATGGTATTTGCCTTTCTCTTTCTGTCTTACTTCACTCGGTATGAGAGTCTCTAGTTACATGCATGTTGCTGCAAACGGCATTATTTTGTTCTTTTTTATGGCTGAGTAGTATTCCATTGTGTATGTGTACCACATCTTCTTAATCCTATCATCTGTCAAGGGACATGTAGGTTGTTTCCATGTCTTGGCTATTATGAATAGTGATGCAGTGAACATATGGGTGCATGTGTCTTTTTCAAGGAAAGTTTTGTCTGGATATATGCCCAAGAGTGGGATTGCTGGGTCAGATGGTAGTTGGATGTATAGTTTTCTTTTTTTCTGTCTTTTTGTGTTTTTAGGGCCACATGCATGGCATATGGAGGTCCCCAGGGTAGGGGTCCAGTTGGAGCTACAGCTGCCAGCCTATGCCACAGCCACAGCAACTTGGGATCCGAGCCACATCTGCGACCTACACCACAGCTCATGGCAATGCCGGATCCTTAGCCCACTGAGCGAGGTCAGGGATTGAACCCGAAACCTCATGGTTACTAGTTGGGTTCTTAACCACTGAGCCATGATGGGAACTCCTTTTTTTTTAATGTATAGTTTTCTAAGGTACTTCCATACTGTTTTCCATAGTGGTTGTACCAATTTACATTCCCACCAACAGTGCAGGAGGGTTCCCTTTTCTCCACACCCTCTCCAGCATTTGCTATTTGTGGAGTTATTTATGGCCATTCTGACTGGTGTGAGATGGTACCTCATAGTAGTTTTGATTTGCATTTCTCTCATAATCAGTGATATTGAGCATTTTCTCATGTGCTTGCTGGCCATCTGTGTATCTTCTTCGAAGAAATATCTATTCAGGTCTTTTGCCCATTTTTCCATTTGGTTGTTGGCTTTTTTGCTGTTGAGTTGTATAACTTGTTTGTGTATTTTAGAGATTAAGCCCTTATCAGTTGCATTGTTTGAAACTATTTCCTCCCATTCTCTAAGTTGTCTTTTTTTTTTTTTTTTATGGTTTCCTTTCCTGTGCAAAAGCTTGTCAGTTTGACTAGGTCCCATTGGTTTATTTTTTTCCCTTCTGTTGCCTTGGGAGACTGACCTGAGAAAACATTTGTAAGGTTGATGTCAGAAAATGTTTTGCCTACATTCTCTTCAAGGAGTTTGATGGTGTCTTTTCTTACATTTAAGTCTTTAAGCCATTTTGAGTTTATTTTTGTGCATGGTGTGAGGGTGTGTTCCAGTTTCAATGATCTACATGCAGCTGTCCAGTTTTCCCAGCAACACATGCTGAAAAGACTGTCTTTTCTCATTTTATATTCTTGCCTCCTTCATCGAAGATTAATTGGCCATAGGTGTCTGGGTTTATTTCTGCATTCTCTATCCAGTTCCATTGGTCTGTATGTCTGTTTTGGTACCAGGACCACATTGATTACTGTGGCTTTGTAATATTGCCTGAAATCTGGGAGAGTTATGCCTCCTGCTTGGTTTTTGTTCCTCAGAATTGCTTTGGCAATTCTGGGTCTTTTGTGGTTCCATATAAATTTTTGGATTGTTTGTTCTTGTTCTGTGAAGAATGTCATGGGTAATTTGATAGGCATTGCATTGAATTTATAGATTGCTTTGGGTAGTATGGACATTTTTACAATATTTATTTTTCTAGCCCATGAGCATGGAATCTTTCCATTTCTTTGTATCTTCATTGATCTCCTTAATTAATGTTTTGTAGTTCTCTGCATATAAGTCTTTCACCTCCTTGGTCAAGTTTATTCCCAGGTATTTGATTTTTGGGGGGTGCTATTTTAAAAGGTAAAGTATTCTGGTATTCTCTAATACTTCATTGTTAGTATACAGAAATGCACTTGATTTCTGAAGGTTAATCTTATATCCTGCTACTTTGCTAAATTTGTTGATCAGTTCAGGTAATTTTGGGGTTGAATCTTTGGAGTTTTCTATATATAGTATCATGTCATCTGCATACAGGGACAGTTTTACCTCTTCTCTTCCTGTTTGGATGCTTTTTATTTCTATTGTCTGTCTGACTGCTGTAGCTAGGACTTCCAGTACTATGTTGAATAACAGTGGTGAGAGTGGGCATCCTTTGTCTGCTTTTCTGAATTGACTATTGTATTTGCTGTGGGTTTCTCATAAATGGCTTTTATTATGTTAAGGAATGTTCCCTCTATACCCACTTTGGTAAGAGTTTTGATCATGAATGGATGTTGGACTTTGTCAAATGATTTTTCTGCATCTATTGAGATGATCATGTGGTTTTTTGATTTTTTCTTTTGTTATTGTGGTCTATGATGTTGATTGATTTGCCTGTGTTGAGCTATCCTTGTGCACCTGGGATGAATCCCACCTGGTCGTGGTGTATGATCTTTTTTTATATGTTGTTGGATTCGGTTGGCTAAAATTTTGTTGAGAATTTTTGCATCTATGTTCATCAAAGATATCAACTTTTATAGTTTTATTTTTCGTGGTGTCTTTGTCTGGTTTTGGAATTAATATGATGTTGACATTATAGAATGTCATTGGGAGTGTTCCTTTAACTTTTTGGAAAAGTTTAAGGAGGATGGGTGTGAGTTCCTCTTTGTATGTATGGTAGAATTCTCCTGTGAAGCCATCTGGTCCTGGACTTTTTATTTGTAGGGAGTGTTTTTATGACATACTCAATTTCATTTCTAGTGATCAGTGTGTTCAGTTGATCTATTTTTTTTTTTTTTTGGTCTCTTTGCCTTATCTATGGCTGCACCCGTGGCATATGGAGGTTCCCAGGCTAGGGGTTTAAGAGGAGCTATAGCTGCTGGCCTTCGCCACAGCCACAGCAACGCGGGATCCGAGCCACATCTGCAACCTACACCACAGCTCATGGCAACGCCAGATCCTTAACCCACTGAGCAAGGCCAGGGATCGAACCAGCAACCTCATGGTTCCTAGTCAGATTCGTTAACCACTGAGCCACGACGGGAACTCCTCTATTTCTTCTTGATTCTGTTTTGGCAGGGTGTAAGTCTCTAAAAAGTTGTCTATTTCTTCTAGGTTGTCAAATTTGTTGGTGTAAAAATTGTTCACAGTATTCTCTCATGGTTTTTTGTATTTCTGTAATATCCGTTGTGACTTCTCTTTTTTTCATTTATTTTGTTTATTTGGGTTTTTTTCTCTCCTCTTCTTGGTGAGTCTAGCCAGGTGTTTGTCAATTTTGTTTACCTTTTCAAAGAACCAGCTCTTGGTTTTATTGATTTTTTTCCTATTGTTTTTTTGAATCTCTATTTTATTTTATTTTTTTTAACTTAATGGATTTTATTTCAATTATAGGTGTACATAAATCATCACAAGTCAATTTGATAGATTTTGTGCCCCAAACCCACAGTGTATCCCCCCACCCCCCAGATTGTCTTATTTGAAAAACCAAAGTTTTCCAAAGTCTGTGAGTCATTGTTCTGCAAAGAAGTTCATTGTGTCTAAAAAGTTTCCACATTTAAGCGGTAGCATTGGGTGTTGCAGTCTAATTGTCTGACTAGTTTCACTTCACATGATAATTTCTAGGTCCATCCATGTTGCTATAAATGTTGGTAATCCATTCCTTTTAATGGCTGAGTAATATTCCATTGTGTGCATGTACCATATCTTCCCTATCCACTCCTCTGTCGATGGGCATTTAGGTTGTTTCCATGACCTGGCTATTGCATAGAGTGCTGCAATGAACACTGGAGTACGTGTGTCTTTTCGAGTCATGGTTTCCTCTGGATAGATGCCCAGGAGTGGGATTGCTGGATCAAATGGTAATTCTATTTTGAGTTTTCTGAGGAATCTCCATACTGTTTTCCACAGTGGTTGCACCAATTTG
>PVHT020000193.1:8243316-8266763 GCA_004024745.2 Catagonus wagneri
GGCTTCCTGATGGGAGGGAGTGATGCCTGCTCACTGGTAGGTGGGATTGATTCCTCTCCTTCTGATGGGTGGGGCTTTGTCTCTGGATGAGATTAGAGGCTGGCTGTGTGCCTGAGGGGTCTTTAGGCAGCCTGTTTATTGATGGGTGGGGCTGAGATCCCACATGGATTGTTGTTTGGCCTGGGGCTTCTCAGCGCTGATGGGAGGGACCAGATTTTCCCAAAAATGGCCACCTCCAGAGAAATGCAGGCTGATGAACGTTCCTGAGAGCTTCACCTCCAATGCCCTTCCCCCACAACAAGCCACAGTCACCCCTGTTTTCCCAGGAGATCCTCCAGGAATTGCAGTCAGGTTCCACTCAGATTCCTGTGGGGACTTTGCTTTGTCCTGGGACCCAGTGCACATGAAAGTCTGTATGTGCCTTTCAAGAATGGGGTCTCTTTCCCCCCAGTCCTGTGGAGCATCTGCACACAAGGCCCGCTGGCCTTCAATGCCAGATGCTCGGGGGCTCTTTCTCCCTTTGCCAGGTCCCCAGGGGTGGGGATTTGACGTGGGGCTCAGAACTCTCAGTCCTGTAGCTGAGTCTCTGTGATGCAGTTACTTTCCAGTCTGTGGGGCTTCCCACCCGGGAGGTATGGGGTTGCTTCTATCGCGTAGTCGCCCCACCTACCTCTTGATGTGGTCTCCTCTTTGTCTTCTGGGGCAGAATATCTTTTTTGGAAGTTACAGTCCATTTGGTTGAAGGTTGCTCGGCATTTGGTTGTAGTTTTGTTGTTTTTTGGGAGAGAAGTTGAGCTCCAGTCCTTCTATTCCGCCATCTTAATCCAGTCTCCTGAATCCTTGACTGCATTATGGTTCATCCTCTATACCAGACACTCCGTTTCTTCTTGGTGTGAAATGCAGGTGGACTCAATGACTTCATGCAACATTAATACTTGAAGGCTTCTTGTATTCCAGGCTGCTTGAGAGACAGCTTCTCAGCAGATGTGGTATCGAGACCCTGGGTTGTACTCCCAGCTCTGCTGTCCCATTCCACCTTCTCCATGGTGTTCTCTGGCACTTCAGACCAGAGTCCCAGTGTGAAAGAGCTGTGCCGGACACCAACGGATGCTGAGCACACACTCTTGAATCCCTATTTTATTGATTTCCTCTCTGATCTTTATGATTTCCTTCTTTCTGCTGACTTCAGGGTTTTTTGTTGTTCTTCTTTTTCTAATTCATTTAGGTGCTGGGTTGTCGATTTGAGATTTTTCTTCATTTTTGAGGAAGGCCTGTATTGCTATGAATTTCCCTCTGAGCACTGCTTTTGCAGGATCCCATAGATTTGGATTGGTTGTGTCTTCATTCTCATTTGTCTTGAGGTATTTTTTAATTTCCTTCTTGATTTCCTCATTGACCCATTCGTTTCTTAATAGCATGTTTAGTCTCCATGTAGTTAGTTTTTTCTCATTTCCTTTCCTGGGGTTGATTTCTAGTTTCTTGCCTTGTGGTCAGAGAAGAAACTTGAAATAATTTCTATACTTCTAAATTTGTTGAGGTTAGCTTTGTGCTCCAATATGTGATCTATCCTTGAGAATGTTCCGTGTGCACTTGAGAAGAATGTATATTCTGATTTTATTTGGGTGTAATGTCCTGAAAATGTCAGTTAGGTCCAACTTTTCTATTGTGTCATTTAGGATCTGTGTTGTCTTACTGATTTTCTGCCTAGAAGATCTGTCCGTTGATGTGAGTGGAGTACTAAAGTTTCCTACTATTATATTCCCATCTATTTCTCCTTTTATGTCTGGTCATAGTTGTTGTAGGTACTTGGGTGCTCCTATATTGGGGACATGTATATTGATGATTGTTGTAATATCCTTTTCTTGAATGGATCCTTTAACCATTAAATAGTGTCCTTCTTTGTCTTTCTTTATGGCCCTCATCTTAAAGTCTGTTTTGTCTGATAGGAGTATTGCCACTCCTACTTTCCTTTCTTGTCCATTGGCATGAAATATCTTTTCCCATCCCCTCACTTTCAGTCTGTGTCCTTTGCCCTAAGGTGAGTCTCTTGTAGGCAGCAGATTATAGGCTTTTACTTTTTCATCCAGTCTGCCACCCTGTCTTTTGATTGAAGCATTCAGACCATTGACATTTAAGGTGATTATTGATAGATAGAAATGTGTTTATTGCCATTTTATACCTTGTTTTCAAGTTGATTCTATGTTTCTTTTCTTTTTTTGGTTGGTTGGTTACCACTTATTTTATGCTTGACTGCTTTCTTTTTCAGTATTTGTGGATGTGATATTCCATTTTGATTTGTGATTGCCCTGTTTTTTAAGTATGTAAACACCTTCTTATATCTGCTTGCTGTAGCCTGATAGCCATATAGGCTTAAACACATCGTTAAAAAAAATTTTTTTTTAAGTTAAAGAGTCTATATTTTATTTTCCCTCCCCAAAATGTATGATTTTTGTCTTTTTTTAAATTTTTTTTAGCATCTTCATGTTTAGATCTGTATGCTGGCTTATTTCAATGATTGCTTTCCATTTGTGGTTTCCTCCATTCTGTTTCTTAAATTTTACTTTTTTTTTATAGGACCCCTTTCAACATTTCTTTTAGAAAGGGTTTAGTATTGCTGTACTCCTTTAGCTTTTGTTTGTTGGAGAAATTCTTTACTTCTCCTTCTATTTTAAATGATATTCTTGCTGGGTAGAGTAGTCTAGGTTGCAAATTTTTTCCTTTCAAAACTTTAAATATATCTTGCCACTCCCTTCTGGCCTGTAGTGTTTCTGGAGAGAAATCAGCTGACAGCCTTATGGGGGATCCTATATAATTACCACTTTGGTTTTCTCTTGTTGCCTTTAGGATCCTCTCTTTAAGTTTTGCCATTTTTAATATAATATGTCTTGATGTGGGTCTGTTTGGGTTCAACTTGTTTGGGGCCCTCTGTGCTTCCTGTATCTTGATGTCAGATTCCTTTAGATTTGGAAGGGTTTCAGACATAATTTCTTCAAATATATTTTCAATCCCCTTTTCTTTTTCTTCTCCTTCTGGAATTCCTATTATGTGTAGATTGGGCCGCTTTATATTATCCTATAGATCTCTTATATTGTTTTCATGTTTTTTCATTTGGTTTTCTGTCTGCTGTCCTCACTGGGTGATTTTCCATTATTCTATCTTCCACGTCACTTAATTTGTTCCTCTGCAGTATTCAATCTGGTCTTTATTGCCTTTATCTCAGTTTGCATCTCTGCAAATGAGTTTTCTAGCTTGTCTTGGCTCCTCCTCATATTTTCTAGTTCCTTTCTAAGGGAATCTACATTGCTGTTTGCGTCTTCTCTTAATTCCTTGATATTCAGCCTTAATTCCTCAAGTATTTTCACTACCTCCCTTCTGAACTCCATTTCTGTCAGACTGCAGAGGTCTCTTTCATTGTTGGCTGCTTTAGATGACTTGTCCTGTTCCTTTAACTGGGAATGGTTTCTGAGCTTCTTCATCTTGCTTATGGTTTTCTCTTTTTGTGAGTTTGGGGAAGCTACACTGTAGTCTTGTAAGGCTACATCTAGGCAACAGCACCCCTTTGTATTTTTTGGTGGGGATACTATTTATTTTTGGTGTGGGAGTTTGAATATTTGGTGTGTCTTTCTTTGGTGTGAGTAGTCTGTTATCTCCCTGGTGCTCCGTGTGTTTTCAGGGAGAGGGAAGCAATGGGTAGGGCCAGCATTTGGTGCCTTGTCTCTGGGCTCTCAACAGCAGCAAGGACCTGCAGGAAGGTGGCACTGGCTACTCCTAGTTGCAGGGCCCTGGGAAGTGGTCATGAGCTCCAGGCAGATCTACCACGTATCCAGAGCAATTGGCAGTAGCAGCAGCAGGATGTGTGAGTTCCCAGGGGAGTGAGAGCCACAATGGCTAGTGTTCGCTGGCTAAGCCCTCCTCTGAGGTGATGAGAACCCCAGGTTGTACCTGTTTGGGGACTCCTAGTGGTAGTGGGCCGTGATCATCTCTAGAGCCAGTGATAACTGTGGTGGTTTGCCCCCTCCACCTGTAGACCATGCATGAAACAACCTGTCTCACTGTCCACATAGGAGGTGCTGTATAGGTTGTTCCTAGTTGCAGGGTCCTTGGAAATGATAGAGATCAGGCATATGGGTACTGCCCAGAGCACTTAGCAGTGGGAGCAGCGGGGTTGGTGTATTCACAGGAGTACAAGAGCACCCACAAGTGGTGTTCAGTCCCAGTGCCCTCCTTTGTAGTGCCCTTGAGGCGACTGGGGCTGCAGGTGGTGCCTATTCATGGACCACTAGTGGTAACGTGTCCTTCCCATCTCTGGAGCCAGAGTTAACTGCAGTGGTTTGCCTCTGCCTCCTGTAGACCATGCAGGAAGTACGTCATCCTGCTTAGCCCCCATAGTATGTGCTGCAGAAGGTGCTCTTAGTTACAGGTTCCTGGGAAGGGACAAGCATCTGGGCACTGCCCAGAATGTTTGCAGTGACAGCTGCAGGGTGGGTGTGCTCCCGCTGGAGTGAGCGAACAGCAGGTGGTGTTCCAGCATAATGTCTTTCTCTATGGTGCCCTCTGAGGTGGTTGGGGCTGCAAGTGATTTTTGTTCAGGTATCCCCTGTGGCGGTGGGCCACGTCCTCCTCTGGAGTCAGGGGTAACTGTAGTGGTTTGCTCCCACCCCCTGCAGGCCACCAGGAAGCACCCTGTCCCACTTAGACTACAAAGGAGATGCTGCACCAGCTGCAACTAGTCTATGGACTTGGGAGGGGACAGCAAACAAAAGTCTGGGTGTTGCCCTGAGGGACTGGCAGTGGCAGCTGCAGGGCTGGTGTGTTCCCAGGGGAGTGATAGCAACAGTGTCTGGAGCTTGGTAGGCCCCGTGTCGCACTTATCCCCCTGATGCCCTTAGCCCATGCTAGAGGTGCCTGGTCACTGGTAGCCTGCACAAGAAGTGCTCAGTCTCCGGTGCAGGAGCAAAAGTCTTATGGATGGTTGCACCAGAGATGCCGGACCACTGCGGCCAAGCAAGCAGCCTCTTGTGTTGTGGGCAGTCTGCGCCCCAGGAAGCCTGATCCACCACGGTCTAGCAAGCTACTTCCTGTCGCAGGTGAAATGTGCCTTGAGACCCCTGATCCACAGCAATCTAGCAAGGGGTTTCTGGTCACGTGGCCTGGGTGGGGTTTGTCCAGAGGACACCGGGGGAACAGCAGTCTAGCAAGCGGCCTCAGCTACCCAGCTACCTAGGTTTGCTCTTGGGTTGCAGCATCAGGCCGCTGGAGGCCCACACCTGATCTGCCCTGCCCTCCTCACTGGTTCAAGGATTTTCCTATGGTGGTCAGCCCCTCCTCCTCCCCAACAGTGGAGCCTTGCCTCTCCTGCGGGACCAGACGTCCCAGGTTCCCTCTGTCCTGGCATTCCACTCCCCAGCCTGTAGAATATGGCTCCCCCGCCCGTGGCGCACCGCTCCCTAGCCTCTCTAGGCTGTCTCCACACTGCAACCCCAGCCTCTCCCGGGGACTGACCCCCGCTTGAGCGTCTCGGGCTGTGGTGTCTGTGCCGGTGTTCACATGATGTGTGTGAGGCTCTCACTCCGCTTTGCTGTTCTCAGTCCAGCTGCTGCGCTTTTCTCGGGCTTTGAGTTCCCTCTGGCTTGGCTGATCTTCTTGTCACTTAGGTGGCTTCCGAGGGTGTGGGTTCCTTTTCTCCTTCACAGCTCCCTCCCTGGAGTGCTGGTGCCGTCCTGCTTCCTTTTCTCTCTCTCTCTCCCTCTCTCTCTCGCGTACATTTTTTTTTTCTTTCCTGTTGTTCTACCCAGTTATGTCAAGAGTTTCTTGCAGTTTTTGGAGGTTTAAGTTCTGTTAGCATTCAGTTGCTGTTTTGTCCAAGTTGTTTTACATTTAGGTGTGTTTTTTTAATGTGTTTGTGGGAGAGGGTGAGCACGACCTCTTATTCCTCTGCCATCTTGCCACAGCCCTAGGATCTTTTTTATATGTTGTTGGATTTGGTTTTCTAGTATTTTATTGATAATTGTTACATCTATATTTATCAAAATACTGGCTTGTAATTTTTTTTTTTGGTGGTATCTGGTTTCAGTATCAGGGTGATGGTGCCTTTATCTATGCCTTTGTGAGTGTTCCTTCCTCTTAAGTCTTTTGGAAGAGTTTGAGAGGGATTGGTAAAAGTTCTCTGTATGTTTGGTTGAATTTGCCTGTGAAGTCATCTGGTCCTGGACTCTTGTTTGTAGAGGTTTTTTTTAACTAAAGGACACTTGGTTTACAATGGTGTGCCAATTTCTGCTGTACAGCAAAGTGACTCAGTCATACATACATATACATTCTTTTAAAAAATTATTTTCCATCATGGTCTGTCCCAGGAGATTGGAATAGTTCCCTGTGCTATACAGTAGAGCCTTGTTGTTTTCCATTCTAAATGTAATACTTTGCAGCTACTAACCCCAAACTCCCAGTCCGTCCCACTCCCTCCCCACCCCCCAGCAACCACAAGTCTGTTCTCTGAGTCTGTGTTTTGTAGCTAGATTCATTTGTGTCATATTATAGATTCTACATATATGGTATTTGCCTTTCTCCTTCTTGTAGTGAGTTTTTAAATTACAGATTCTGTTTTACTTTTAGTGATTGGTCTGTTCAAATCATCTGTTTCTTTGTGATTCAGTTTTGGTGGGCTGTACGTTTCTGGAAACTTATTTCCTCTAGGTTGTCAAATTTCTTGGCATATAATTGTTCATAGCATTCACTCTCTTTTGTATTTCTGTGGTGGTGGCTGATATTTCTCCGTTTTCATTTATTTTAATTGGTTCCTCTCTTTTGTTTTTGGCGAGCCTATCCAGAGGTTTGTCAGTTTTGTTTATCCTTTCAAATAACCAGCTCTTGCTCAGTGGGTTAAGGATCCGGCGTTGCCGTGAGCTGTGGTGTAGGTTGCAGACGCGGCTCGGATCCCGCATTGCTGTGGCTGTGGCGTAGGCCGGCGGCTAGAGCTCCGATTAGACCCCTAGCCTGGGAACCTCTACATGCTGCAGGTACAGCCCTAAAACGACAAAAGACAAAACAACAACAACAAAAAAAAAACAGCTCTTGGTTTTATTTTCTCTTTTTAAAATCATTACATTATTTCCTCTCTGATCTTTATTATTTCCTCCTTTCTGCTGACTTTAGGTTTTGTTTGTTCTTTTTCTAAGCCTTTTAGGATGTAGGTGAGGTTGAGGTTTTTTCTTTTTCTTTTTTCTGAGGAACACCTACATTGCTATGAACTTCCCTCAAAGAACTGCTTTTACTGAATCCTATAGATGTTGTGTGGTTGTGTTTTGTTATTTGTCTCGAGGTATTTTTAAATTTCCCTCTTTGATTTCCTCATTGACCGTTTTTTTTTTTTTTAACCTTTCAGGACTTTGAATATATTTTGCCACTCCCTTCTGGCCTGCAGTATTTCTACAGAGAAATCAGCTGATCACTTTATAGCGTTTCCCTTGTAATTAACTCGTTTTTCTCTTGCTGCCTTTAGAATCCTTTTACTTTTGCCATTTTTATTACAATATGTCTTAGTATAGGTTTGTTTGGAACCCTCTGTACTTGTATAGATATGTTTCCTTCTTTAGATTTGGGAATTTTGGCCATAATTTCTTCAAATACATTTTTAAGCCCCATTTCTCTCTCTTCTTCTGGAATCCCTATTATGTGTAAATCGGCATGTTTTATAGTATTCCATAGGTTTCTGACATTGCCTTTTTTTTTTTTTAATTTGGCTTTCAGTCTGCTGTTCCAATCGAGTGACTTCTATTATCCTATCTTCCAGATCACTTATTCTTCTGCATTATTCATTCTGCTCTTCAGTGCCTTTAGCTTTACTCTTAGCAAATTTATTTTCTAATTTTTCTTGGCTCATTATTTCTAGTTCCTTTTTACAGTAATCTACATTTCTATCAATAGCCTTTCTCAATTCCTTCAGTATTTTTATTGCCCACCCTCACGTTGAACTTGGTGTCTGTTAGACTGAAGAGGTCTGTTTCATTGTTTGTTCCTTCAGGGGAAGTCTCTTGGTCTTTTAACTGGGAGTGGTTCCTCTGCTTCTTCAATTTGCTTACGTTTCTCTTACTCTATGAGTTTAGGAGAAACGACTATCTACTGTAGTCTTGGAAGGCTGTTTATATGTGGGAGCACCCCTGCATAGCTTGTGTGGGTTTAATATTTTTGGCGTGAGGGCTGCTTTTAGTTTGGATGCTTGCTACCTCTTTCCTCAGCGTGTGCTGGCCGTTATCCCCTTGTTGGGGGTGTGCAGGTGCAGCAGCCTGTGTGCATGCCTTGGGTTCATGCCAGGTGGGGGCAGTAATGCCTGCACATTCTAGGACAGTGAGGGCAGGAATTGGTGCCTGTTCTAGGCCCATGTGAGCTCCCCAGGTGTCAGGGACAGCGATTAGCACCTGCTCGAGGCTCTCTTAGTGGTGGTGGCTTGTGCACTCCCAGGACAGGGGCAGCAATTGGTGCGTGCTTGTGGATCTCTAGGTGGTGGTCGTGGCCTGTGCCCACCTCTGGAGCGCTCGATGGCATCAGTGGCTTGTACCCACCTCCAGAGCTCATGTAGGCAGTGTCCTGTTGCCTGAGAGCATGCACAGGAGAAGCTCCTATGGTGGCCCTGCCCCTCCTTTTTCATCCCCAACAATGGCTCCTTGCCTCTGATGGTCTTCTGAGTAAATCCTCAGTTGCCACAGTCCAGCTTCTTCAGGCTGTGTGCAGTCAACCATAGTCCTACCCCCAGGTTTGACTTCCAAAACCTGGACTGCAGCCCCCACCTGTACTGGCAGATGAGTCTCAGGCTGGGGAACTCAGAGTGGTGGTACTAACTGTGCAGGTCACTCCCCATTACGTCTTGCACATACTGGTTGCTGCACTCTCCTAGGCTCTGAAGCTTCCCCTCCATCCAGGCTGCTCTCCCCACCAGTGAGGACACTTGCCAGGGTGCTGGAACCTTTGCTCCTTCACTACTCCCTCCCTGGGATGCAGGCCCAGTCCTGATTCCTCTCTCTCTCTCATCTTTTTAGGGCTGCACCCGTGGCATATGGAGGTTCCCAGGCTAGGGGTCAAATCAGAGCTACAGCTGCCACCCTACTCCACAGCCACACGGGCTCTGAGCCGCGTCTGCGACCTACACCACATCTCACGGCAGTGCCGGATCCTTAACCCACTGAGTGAGGCCAGGGATCAAACCCACATCCTCATGGATACTAGTCAGGTGTGTTACTGCTGAGCCACAATAGGAACTCCTCTTTTTCCTTTTTTCTTTTGTCCTACCCAGTTATGTGGAGGTTTTCTTGCTCTTTTGGAAGGCTAAGGTCTTCTGCCAGTGTTCAGTAGATGTTCTGTGTGAATTGTTGCACACGTAGATGTATACTTGATGTATTTGTGGGAGGAGGTGACTTCCACTCCTACTCCTCTGCCATCTTGATGGCTCCTCTCTATACTCCTTTTCACTTTACAGTATATCCTGGAAACCACCCCACACCACCTCAAAGAGATCTTTCACATTCTTTTCTTTACAGCTACATAGTACTCCATTGTCATAAAACTCAACCATGACCTTGTTATCTTTTGAAGCAACAAAAACCATAAAATTTACCCCTAGTTCCTTCTTTATTTTGTCATGTTTGATAGTCCAACTAAGAGCACTTTCTCTTTTTTACCTGCCCCCCCCCAATCACATAAAGGTTGAAAATGTCCATAAATATCATCTGGTGTCAGAAAGTAAGCAGATGCTCAAAAAATGTCAAAAAGAATACAGGAGCCAACAAAAGGGGCTTCCAGTGGCCAAATATGGGACAGTAGAGCAAGAAAATAAATGAGAGTAATGGATTGTAACACAGACTAAATAAAGCAAATATCCACGAGTTCATGCTGATACAGATAATGAACTAAGTAAATTAATAGGGAAAAAGGGAAAGCTCTCTTCTACAGAATTCCAAGTAATATTGAAAGTGATGGAATGAGAAAATCATTTGGCAAATACCACAGTAATTATTTCAGCAAGAATCATCAGTGGATACTAAAATGAATGGGTCAAAGTATGATAAAAGCATGAGATATACAAAGTCTTAAAGTGTCTAAGCATAAAAGAAAAAATAGTAACTTTATCAGGGAGGAACCTGGCAGATGACCTTAACCAAAGTTAATGTCACCAAAATTTAGACATATTGATATCTGCCTCCTGACATCATGAGCAAATATCAAACCAACCAAGACTGAAGGGCATTTGATGAAATCACTGGCCATTACTGTTTTTCAAAACTGGAGCTCCCTTGTGGATCAGCAGGTTAAGAATCCAGTGTTGTCACTGCAGCAGCTCAGGTAGCTGCTGCAGCGCAGGTTTGAGCACTGGCCCAGGAATTTACACATGCCTCGGGCAGCCCTCCCCCACCCCCAGAGTGAACCGTCCCAGACTGAAGGAGACTAAGGAGACAGGACAACTAAATGCAAAGTACGCTCCTGAACTGGATCTTGGTCCAGTAAAAGGTTACTAGTAGGACAGCTGACATAATTTAGTAACAGAAGTTTGTTCCTATTTGTTTGCCACTAAGAAACTACCCAGGACATATCAGTGGTGCAATGATGGGCCCAAGCAGAGTTCCTTGAATTCAGTACTATTATTGCAGTTTATATTAAGCAGTCACAAACCTTAGCACTTGTTATCCTACTGCATGCTAATTTTCACAAACCTGCAGTCCCTATTATACAGATTAAAAACTGTGATTCAGAGAGGATAAAGGGATTTGCCCAAGATTGTTCAGCTAGTAAGTGATGAATCAGTTAGCTGAATTCATCTGTATTTTAATCACAGTGCTTGCTCCTTAACTAATTTCCTTTTTCTGACAACTTTTTTTTTCCCCCTCAGAAACCACAGCAGTCACTCTGTTGTGAAAAAGTTAGAAAGAAACCTACCTAAAGCCAAGGTTGGAAGGCTTGATGCCACTGCATGCTTTGGAAATTGTCGATCATCCGTTAAAAAGTAAGTTTATGGCTTCCATATTACTTGGTACCAATGAAAATGGATTCAGAATATTATTCCTTCAAAAAAAAAAAGCATAGCCAAATAAAGTAAAAATCAAGTTCTCTATTATTCCTAATAGGATTAGGCCCTAGGCAGTATCTACCACATGTAGAATCTCAGATATTTTATAAACCTGGACTATTCTACTAGTTAGATATAAAGTGGTTTTTTTCTCAATGTCAGTAGAACAGTCTGTTGTAAGCCTGACTTTCCTGCCTCTCACACAAATCTTGACATCATGATTTATGTTCCTGCACAAATTAGACTTAATTTAAGAGCAAATGATCAGCAACAAGTATAATAATCTTGGCAGAACATTTATTTTAATTAATTGCTTTCTGCCTAACATAGATGGAAGGGTGCTGATGCCATTTACCCTATAAGGATTAGTGCTGTCATGTAATTAGTTTGTTTTCTTCTCCTAGAACTTAGTCTCATCAGTTTTAAGTTACAAAGGCATTGGTTTACTTCATATTTAATCATAACAATATAACTCCTATGGCAGTATTTATATAAGAAACATGTGAAAGAAAAATGGATTTTAAGCACTCTGCAGCATTATAGATCCCTGGTCCCCAGACATAGGCCCTGCTGGGTTCCATGCGGTATCAGAGTGTGTCTGGCAAGGTTGCTGACAACACCCTCACACCCATAAACCTGGCAGGGGGTAGCAATGCAGGAGAATAAAAACACACCACAGCTAAATAGACTGTCTTCTCAAACATGTTATTTAGAAATGATTTGATGATCTCTGCAAAGAAGAGGCAGAAAACAGCTAATAACTAAACCCAAGTAGGGTCCCCAGGGGCAGGGCAGCGCAACTCTCATGAAAATAATTTAGCTACATGATCATAAAGTTTAAAATGCTTACAGTTTAAGACCTACCTAATAAGAATTTAAAACTATAATCCTTAACCTCTTACCTTATTAGATAGTTCTTCATACTCTAAGCGATTAGTTGCGTAGTCACCTTTTTAAATGCTATGGGGAAGTTTAAGCCTTCACTACCTTAAGTCTAGTGTGAATTTATCATTCTGTAGAAATTCAAGAATAAGAATGGTAATTAAAATGTCTTCTCTGTATTGGTAATGAATCTCAGGAGGCAATAAGTGTAAAAAAAAAAATACCCCATAAAACAGTCTGTGTGACAAAAGAGTCAATTCTGAGTAAATAAAACCCTGTTTTTAGTTAGGTTTTTACAGTATAAAACAGATTTAGTATTGAAATGACACAAATCTGGAATCATTATTAACTTTATTTGTAACTCTTTATGGACATAGGTCCACTTCCACATTAACATTCTGTAGAATGATGTTGTACTGCAAACCAGAGGACCTTACACAGGGGGATAATCACTGAAATAAGATTTTATACTCATGCCCTGTAATGTCCCCCAAATATGTTGTTGTGTATATAATGATAAGCATCTGTAACTCCACAAAGCTCGTTTCTTCTTAGGTCAATGTAGTATCTTTAATATCCATACCTGATCATTCGGTCACCAGACTTTCAGAAAAGGTTAAACAGCTATCGTCTGTCAGTCAATACAATTCCAAATCTATATGACTGCATAATCACATTCATCGTTTAGAATTGCTTGAAGTTAAAAGCCTTTTCTCTTGTTTCAGAGACATTTACATTAAATTAAGACATTTACAAATGGTTCATAGTATATAACAGCCCAAATAGCACTTTCACCTGTCTTCTGTAAGTAAGAAAAGTAAGCATTTCAAATTCAGTGCATTTTCCCAACATAAATAACACAAACTATTCTAAATGTTTTACATTTATTTCAGTGCATATTTCCAAATATTAAATGGAATGAAATTATATTAAAGGGTTATATCATAGTATTTGAGCATATTATGGAATCTATCTCGCACAAATCAACTCACATCAATGCTACACTCTATAAGGACGTCACAGGCACACACAAAATAGAGAACAAAATTTCTTTATAAAGTATATACTACCTACTTTAAACTACACCGAAGGATTTATTTTAACAAAACAGCCAATTTCCAAACCTCTGTTCTAAGTCTGGCATAAGGAAAGTTCAGTCCATTCGAATCTTCTGGTTTGTCATCCTATAAATGATGCTATCATATCCAGGATCCATGTTCCAAATATTGTAAGAGGTGATTATCACAGCCAAGGCCAAGGCAATCATTATCCAAAGTATCAAGTTGAAAACCACTGAATAGTCAAAATTATACTTGTATGCAAGGTTATAGGGACTTGGTGGGTCCTTCTATAATAAAAGAAAATCAAGAAAGAAGAATGTTAAGTGAGGAAATTATCCCAATTTGATAGCTGTGATTCATTTATCTAACATTCTTCATAAGAGCTGCTTATATTAGGAGGAAGCAAAAAGTAGGGGAGCCTTCATGGAGAAGATAAGCACACTGGCAGTGGAAGTATAAGGTCCGCCTGCTTGAAAAAATTTGAAAAAATTTGACAACACTAAGAAAGTTAACAGTATGCATATAGTGTGATCCAGCCAGTTCATACCCTAGGGAACACTTCTACATGTGAACCAAGAGATAAGGACATCCACAGAGTGGAGAATACAGCAGTAACATGACCTGAATCACAGCTATATTTATCACTGTGACTCTTACAAACAATATTGAACCTCTGCTCAGAGGAAAATATAACATGATTCCATTTATATAAAATGCAAATACAGGCACAGCCAAACAACATTAAGGATAAATATGTATTAAACTGTATTAAAACTGTAAAAAAAAAAAAAGCCAGGAACTGGTTAACATAAATTCAGGAGAATGACCTCTAGCTGGGGAAGGTAGAGGAGTAAGACAAGAGAGAGCTTCAGAGGAGCACCTGTTCTCTTTAGCTTCATAGTGTTTAGTATTATATGTATCTATGTATGATCTACTTAAATGTTTTAATTTTAAAGCGGAAAACAAATGATGGTTCATTTAATGACATACTCGTCCTAAAGAGCTATCTCCAGACCTTGGTGGGGTAGAGTCGATTCCAGGTCTGTGCAGAAGCATCGTTTGGGAGGGAAACAGCTCATTCTGACTAAAGAACTTAAAAAGTAGGACAGTAGGAGGAGGTGAAGCTAGAGGCAGGGAAGCTGTAGAGAATCTGGCCCTGAGCTTGTGGGTAACGAGCAGCCACTGACAAGTTTCAGGCAAAAAAGTGAGTGATATGATCAGGTTTGTCGTCTTGTTTGTTTTGTCTTTTTACGCCCACACCCTTGGCATATGGAGGTTCTCAGGCTAGGGGTAGAATTGGAGCTACAGCGGCCGGCCTACACCACAGCCTCAGCAATGTGGGATCCAAGCCGCGTCTGCGACCTACACCACAGCTCACGGCAACACCTGATCCTTAACCCACTGAACGAGGCCAGGGATCGAACACATATCCTCATGGACACTAGTTATTACCACTGAGCCACAGTGGGAACTCCCAGGTTTGTCGTAAGGAAGCTGTGACAACTGCACATAGGATGGAGCTGGAGGGAGAGGAACGAGTTGTTGAGGTGGAAGAAGGGAGGGCGGGGGCCTTGCAGGGAAGCTGGGGAAGAGAACCTAACTGCACAACCCTGGCACCTGGCATGTTGCAAACACTCAAATGTTTCCTAAACTGTTGATTCCCCTTAGACTTTTTTTTTTTCAACTCATTTTTTTTTCAATTAACTTCAATTTTTTATTTTTTGAGTATCTATTTTGGGCCAGTGTTTAAGGATAAGCAAGTTAATAAGAGTAAGGAAATATTTTACTCTTTCTTTTGCTGCCTCTTTACAGTTTTTCCAAGTTGATTCTATTTCTTCAAATTAAAGATGGACTCTGACTTCTCACCAAAATCATCTACCCTCAATCTTAATGGCTAGCTATGAAGTCACCAAGCTGAGTTTTCAGATTCATATGTATGTCAGAGCTTCTCAATTTCAAGGGTAAGCCTTATCATAAAAACTACTGTACATCCAGGACTTACGGCACCCAAGTGTTCCAGGCCAGAAAAGAAGTCAGACTCTGATCTAGTTTCAGTCTCTTGAAATTCCACTTTTCAGGTAGCAGATGGAATCCAGCTCCTATCTAGGAATCAAGCTGAACTATAGGATCTATCAACTATCTGGCGGCATCTCTTTCTAGTCCCATCAACCTTTAACCATTCCATCCCTTGAGGACAGGGTGGGTTGCAGAGAGTACCCAACTCATTTTAAGGGTAGAATGCAAAGAATCTCAGTCTATTTATAGAGCAGCAAGGTCATCTCCACAGTCTCCACCTCTCTACTGCAGTGATCTGAGTTCACATTTGGGGAGACTAGCCGGGGGCCCGGGGGCCTTCGCGGTTCTGTGTGTAGTGGGTGTGTCCTGCCGGGAAGGATTTGCTGTGGGCTGGACAGTATAAATTGGAGCCTCCAGCCCACATGCCGGGGGCCTGCGGTTAGGGCGGCCCTAGGAGCGCCTCCATCCCCAACACGTCCCTGGCTGCAGAGGCCAAGCTGCCTTTCCATCTCCCCGGCCAGCAGGCCAGCAGACAGGCTCCTACCCGGTCCGCCCTCACTGCCAGTACAACCCTTCTGGGCTCCCAGCCGCACAGGGAGGTGTCAGTTCCAACTCCCCACGGTCAGAGAGCCAGTCTCTTGGTAACCCAACTGAAAATGGCCCAAGGGCAGCCTGCTTCCTACACAGTTCTCGACTTTCCTCCTTTATTGGCTCCTTAAAGTTTCCCTTACTTGTTGAGAGCTCAACTCTGCATTCAAAAGGGTGTTTATTTTTTTATCCACCACTTCTAGATGCTCTATAGTGGGGAAATTCTTTGGGTTGTCTAGCTTGCCACACTGTAAATAGAGGTCCTTCCACTCCTGTTTAGAATAAAACAATCTCAAACCAGTCACATCTAGGTTATCCTGAATAGGAATTACCTTTGACCGTCTCACTCTAAGACCCCCACCGCAATCGGTAAAACTGAGCAGAGTGGGGGCTGCATATGGGCATAAACAACTAGGAATCTGACTGCTTTGAGAAGTGAAGCCAACTCAGTGTTTTGGAGTATCCACACTGTTGCTTGTGTGTGTGTGTACGTGTGTTTGTATGTGTTTTACTAGGGCCGGCACCCTTGCCCCTGATTCTCTAAAGTCTTAAAAATCAAAGCAAGATCTAGGCCCCCCAAAAACCAGCATTAAATTACAGGGTGTACGTAGCATGAAAGATTCCAGAAGCTGAAAGAACCACACGCTCACTCATGCTGATTCTGATTCTGACGGCTCGCTGTTACACCCCACCTTTGAATTACCTTATTGGATCTGCTTTTCTCCCTAACAAAGTCTTGCAGTATCTGTCTTCCAGTATCTGTTTACAACCCAGAAGAACCAAGCATCCCTGGCAAAACACACACCTGTGTTTTCATTGTTTTTCATTCATGTCGCCCACAGGTAATACAGGATTTAGTGGGGTTTTTAGAGTTAATTTTACACTTCTATACACTTTTAAAGCAGAATCTAAAAATGTACTCACCACTTGTTTTGCCTCCAGGATAGTCCTTGTCTTCCTCACCAGGGACGTGTCGAATGACCTGACAGTCACTAACTCGACCACTGCATTCCCCCCGTAAAGACCGTCCATGTCGTCTGCAAACTGAAGAGTAACTGACATCACCATGAACTGCGAAATACATACTTTTGTGTGTGTGTGTGTAGCTTCGGTGCACCTACAAGAATACAATTACCTACTGGCTCATGAAATACTGTGTCGTAAAACAGGCACAAAGGTTTTTAAGCCTTAAAGGTTTTGATTATGTTAAAATAATAGATGTTCAAAAATAAAATTATTTTTAAGAATTAGTCACTGCGTTTGGTGGCATATTCATTGGTTCAGTGGTAAACTTTATATTACATATATTTTACCATGATAAAAAGAAAAAAGGATTGTGCTAGTTAGCATCATTTCCTATGCTGCCTCCACCAGCATTAGAGAGACCTCTCAACATGCACCTCTGACCTACTCCATTCTCAGTCACTGAGGTTAAAGGGCCCTCAAAGAAAGGACAGCGGAGTTCCTGCTGTGGCACAATGGGACCGACAGCATCTTGGGAGCGCTGGGATGCAGGTTCACTCCCGGGCCTGGGAACTCCATATGCCACAGGGCGGTCAAAAAGGAACAAGGAGAACGGAGGTGAGCAGCAGATTTCCGTCAGTGGTGTCTCACAAAGCAGAGTCCCCATTAGGAGGCTGAGTGAGATGCTCACACCCTGCCCGCTCACAGCCCACGGAGAGTTTTACCTTTTGCAGAGCGTCAACAAGGATCTTGGAAGCATCTCTAAACTGTTCAGAGTCTTCCCCGTAACGTTTCCCAATTTCATCCAAACCTGCCAGCTCCAGTGAGTACAAATCAGGAGAATGATCCTTGGCTAGATGCTTATGTCGAGACAACTAGGAAAACAAACAAAAGGAAATGGGTAATGTCAAACACAGCCAGCTGGAGTTTTATACCTGACTAAACTAGGTGGAACAGAGCACACAAGTGTGCCACAATATACAAATAGTCTAGACTGGGGGCAAACCCAATCTCATTTTTAGTAGTTTTAAGAGCTCTTTTAAAAGTTTCTTAGTTAAAAAACCTCACACATGGGCCAGGGTATGAGAGAACAGACGATTGGACTGGTTTGACCTCAAGAGAGACGAGCCATCAGGGCTCACAGAGCTGACACCTCGCAGACCGCCTGGCTGGCCCCGGCACTACACCTATACACTCACTCCCCAAACCAACCCCACTGAAAGTCTGGACAACTACTACAGAAGATAGCACACAGGGTGGGTAAGTTTTCTATTTTAGTCACAGGAAGATTTAAAAAAAAAATCATTCACCCGCGGGCGGGGTCAAGATGGCAGAGAAACAGGACGTGCTCACCTCCTCCCACAGAAATATTTAAAATACATCTACAGGTGGAACGATTCACAGAATACCTACTGAACGCCAACAGAGGACATCAGACTTCCAAAAAGGCAAGAAAACTCCAAGGCTGGGTAGGATAACGGGAAAAAGGAAGGAAGAAAGAAAAGGGGGGTGGGGGAGGAACGAGGACGGGAGCTGTGCCTCAGGGAGGAGCTGGGAGGGACGAAAAGCTCCCCACCCTGGCAGGGAGACTAGCCTGAATGGAGGGGGAGCTTTGGAGCCTAGGAGGGAAGAGCAGCAGGCGGGTAGCAAGGGGCAAAACAGAAAGTACTCCGCACAGAGTCAGCACTGTGGCACCCGCTTCCCAGCTCCTCCCCTGAAGCAGGCAGGGGCTGGGAGTGGAAGCTCAGGATTCAAAGTCAGAGCAGGAATAGGACCAAGGCTGGCTGCACGGTGACACCAGAGGGTGTACTCAGAAGAAACCAGGTCCCACTAAACAGTCCCACCAAACCAGGCTTGCACTGTTGAAGGGTGTGCAAGGAGAGGGGCAGGGCCACCATTAGAGCTGCCTCCTCTGTGAGCGCTCTCAGGTAACAGGAAACCACTTACTAGAGTACTGGATGGGTGCGAGCCTCTGGCAGCATCATGAGGTACAGAGACCGGCAGCTGCTAGGAGACTTGTTAGCAGGCGCTAAGCCCTGCCTCTGAGATCCCTGAAGTGCCTGAACCCAGATAACCCAGCAAAAACTGCCAGCAGGTACTAAACCCTACTTCTGCTGGCCTGGGAGCTCTCTAGAGCACCAGTCGTCCCTGCAAAAACTTCAACTGGGTGCTGAGTTCTGTCCCCACAGCCTCGGGAGTGCGACGAGTCCCCAATACCCCCAAGAAATCTGTTGTCAGGCACCAGACTCTGCCACCACTGTCTGGAGAGCGTGGAGTGAGCCCCATGCACCTGACTGCTGTCCCACACTCAGAGGTGTCACTGAAACCACAGCTGAGCCCCAGCGTCCCTGCAGCTAAGGAAGAGCTGAAATCTCTCCTCCTGGCTGGGGGAACACAGATTTATACCTCCACGGCCAGTGCTGTAAATCCAGCGCCTCTGGAACACCCCAACAGGCAGCAAGTACTCCCACAGCTGGGACGGGTCTGGCTCTAGCATCTGTGGGCTCTACGGATGTGTGTTCACGTGGGGACTGGACGAGTCTGAGCTGTCTCCAGAGCTCCCACAGCGGGCCTAGGGGCATGACTACTGCAGTCCTGGGACCTGACCTCATCAGATCTGTGCTGATGGCCTGGCGAAAACAATAGTGTACTTGTGAACCTGCACAACAGGGGAAAGGTGACACAACAGAACACACTCACAGGTGAACAGCCCCAGTGGAGGAATACTCAAGGACTCCTCTCCTAGCGGGAGCGCTCCAGCCCTGCGTACTGTGCGCCACAGAGCAGTAACACAGCTCAGAAACTGATCTGCTGCCTCCTACCCCAACAACTAGTGGGTGCACCCTGCCCCTGACAGGGCAGTGACAACTACAGATCAGAGAAGCCCCACTCAGCACCCAACGGAAGCTCTGGTCATCACATCTGTCACACCTATCAAGGGGATAACAGCCAGCATGTAATGAGCAAAGAGGTGACAGGCATCCACATTAAAAGTAACCCTTGCACCAAAAATATTATACCCATATAGGTGATCTAAAGTCTTCCTGAATTCACAGCCACCTCTAAACACACCCCTTGACACAGCCCGAACCATCACAGAGACAAGACCCAGCTCCACCCACCAGTGGACAGGTGCCAGTCCCTCTCACCAGGAAGCCTGTGCAAGCCCTTAGACCACCTTCAACCAACAGGGGACAAACAGCAAAAGCAAGAGGAACTATGATCCTGCAGCATGGAGAGACCACAAACACAAAAAGACAAAAGGAGATGACAGAAAAAATATTTCAAACGAGGAGTTCCCGTCCTGGCGCAGTGGAAACAAATCTGACTAGGAACCATGAGGTTACAGATTCGATCCCTAGCCTTGCTCAGTGGGTTAACGATCTACCCCAAAACATCAAATACCTGGGAATAAACCTGACCAAGGAGGTGAAAGACATATGCAGAGAACTACAAACCATTAATCAAGAAAATCAAAGAAGATACAAAGAAATGGAAAGCTATTCCATGCTCATGGGCCGGAAAAATAAATATTGCAAAAATGGTCATACTACCCAAAGTAATCTACAAATTCAATGCAATCCCTATCAAATTACCCATGACATTCTTCACAGAACTAGAACAAACAATCCAAAAATTTATATGGATCCACAAAAGACCCAGAATCACCAAAGCAATTCTGAGGAACGAAAACCAAGCAGGAGGCATCACTCTCCCAGACTTCAGGCAATATTACAGGGGCACAGTAATCAAGACAGTGTGGTCCTGGTACCAAAACAGGCATACAGACCAATGGAACAGAATAAGAATCCAGAAATAAACCCAGACACCTATGGCCAATTAATCTTTGACAAAGGAGGCAAGAACATAAAATGGACAAAAGATAGTCTTTTCAGTAGGTATTGCTGGGAAACCTGGACAGCTGCATGCTAATCAATGAAACCAGAACACAGCCTCACAACATGCACAAAAATAAGCTCAAAATGGCTTAAAGACTTAAATATAAGACAAAACACCATTAAACTCCTAGAAGAAAACACTGGCAAAACATTCTCTGACATCAACCTTACAAAGGTTTTCTCAGGTCTCCCAAAGCAACAGAAATTAAAGCAAAGATAAACCAAATGGACCTACTCAAGCTGACAAGCTTTTGCACAGCAAAGGAAACCAAAAAGAAAACTAAAAAACAACTTACAGAATGGGAGAAAATAGTGTCAAATGATGCAACTGACAAGGGCTTGATCTCTAAAATATACAAACAACTTAGACAACTCAACAGCAAAAAAGCCAACAACCCAATGGAAAAATGGGCAGAGGACCTTAATAGACATTTCTCCCAAGAAGATATGCAGATGGCCAACAAGCACATGAAAAAAATGCTCTACATCACTGATGATTAGAGAAATGCAAATCAAAACTACCAGGAGATACCACCTCACACCAGTCAGAATGGCCATCATTAACAAGTCCACCAACAACAAATGCTGGAGGGGGTGTGGAGAAAAGGGAACCCTCCTGCACTGTTGGTGGGAATGTAAGCTGGTACAACCGCTATGGAAAACACTATGGAGGTACCTTAGAAAACTATACACAAAACTACCATATGACCCAGCAATCCCACTCTTGGGCATATATCCGGACAAAACTTTCCTTGAAAAAGACACTTGCACACGCCTGTTCATTGCAGCACTATTCACAATAGCCAAGACATGGAAACAACCCAAATGTCCATCGACAGATGATTGGATTAGGAAGATGTAGTATACATACATGATGGAATGCTACTGAGCCATAAAAAAGAACAAAATAATTCCATTTGCAGCAACATGGATGGAATTAGAGACCCTCATACTGAGTGAAGTAAGTCAGGAGGAGAAAGACAAATACCATATGCTATCACTTATATCTGGAATCTAATATACTGCACAAATGAACCTTTCTACAGAAAAGAAAATCACGGACTTGGAGAATAGACTTGTGGTTGCCAAGAGGGTTGGGGAGGGAGTGGGATGGTATGGGAGTCTGGGGTTAACAGTTGTAGACTACTGCCTCTGGGATGGAAAAGCAAGGAGATCCTGCTGTATAGCACCGGGAACTATGTCTAATCACTTGTGACGAATCTATATATGTAAGTGTAACCGGGTCACCATGCTGTGCAGTTGGAAAATTGACAGAAATCTAGCTATAATGGAAAAATTTTTTTAAATGTTAAAAAAATAATAATACCTAGGAATAAACCTACCTAAAAAGTCAGAAGACCTGTACTCTAAAAACTGTAAGTCACCGATGAAAGAAATCAATGACACAAACACATGGAACGATATACCATTCTTTTGGATTGGAAGAATTAATATTGTTAAGATGACCCAAGGCAATCTACAGATTCAGTGCAATCCCTATCAAGTTACCAAGGACATTCTTCACAGAACTAGAACAAAATATTTTAAAATTTGTATGGAAACACAAAAGATGCCAAATAACCACAGCAATCTAAAAAAAGAAAAAGAGAACTGGAGTAATTAGGCGTCTTGACTTCAGACTGTACTACAAAGCTACAGTCATCAAAACAGTATGGTTCTGGCACAAAAACAGAAGTATAGATCAGTGGAACAGGATAGAAAGCCCAGAAGTAAACTCAAGCACCTATGGTCAACCAATCTATGACAAAGGAGGCAAGAACATTCAATGAAGGAAAGAGAGTCTCTTCAATAAGTGGTGCTGGGGAAACTGGAAAGCTACGTGTAAAAGAATGAACTTCAAACACATTCTAACACCATACACAAAAATAAACTCAAAATGGATTAAAGACCTAAATGTAAAGCTGGATACTATAAAACTCCTAGAGGAAAACATAGGCAGAATACTTTTTGACACAGAGCAGCAATATCTTGTTTGATCCACCTCCTAGAGAAATGAAAATAAAAACAAAAATGAACCAATGGGACCTAATTAAACTAAAAAGCTTTTGCACAGCAAAGGAAACCATTAAAAAGAAAAAGACAACCCACACAATGGGAGAAAATCTTTGCAAATGAAGCAACTGACAAGGGATTAATCTCTGAAATATACAAAGATCCCATGCAGCTTTATATCAAAAACCCAACCCGGGCAATAGATCTAAACAGACATTTCTCCAAAGTAGACAAACAGATGGTCAAAGAACACATTAAAAGATGCTCAACATCATTAATTATTAAAGAGAAATGCAAATCAAAACTATAATGAGTCAGAATGGCCATAAGAAAGTCTACAAACAATAAATGCTGGATGGGGTGTGGAGAAAGGGGAACCCTCCTACACTGTTAATGGGAATGTAAATTAGTACAACCTCTATGGAGGACTTTATGGAACTACCATATGATCTAGCCATCCCACTCCTGGGCATATATCTGGAGAAAACCGTAATTCGAAAAGTTATGTGCACCCCAGTGTTCACTGTGGCATTATTTACAATAGCAAAGATGTGGAAGCAACTTAAAGTCCATCAAAAGAGGAATGGATAAAGAAGACGTGGTACATATATACATAGGGAATATTATTCAGTCATAAAAAAGAATGAAGTAATGTCATTTGTGGCAACATGCACGAATCTAGAGATTATTGTACTGAATGAAGTATGTCAAAGACAAATCATATGATATCACTTATATGTGGAATCTAATAAATGATACAAAAGAACTATTTATGGAGTTCCCGTCGTGGCGCAGTGGTTAACGAATCCGACTAGGAACCATGAGGTTGCGGGTTCGATCCCTGCCCTTGCTCAGTGGGTTAACGATCCGGCGTTGCCGTGAGCTGTGGTGTAGGTTGCAGACGCGGCTCGGATCCTGCGTTGCTGTGGCTGCGGGGCAGGCCAGTGGCCACAGCTCCGATTAGACCCCTAG
>PVHT020000193.1:8276261-8310008 GCA_004024745.2 Catagonus wagneri
AGACCAATGGAACTGAATAGAGACCCCAGAAACAAACCCAGACACCTACGGCCAATTGATCTTTGACAAAGGAGGCAAGAACTTCAAATGGGAAAAAGAAAGTCTTTTCAGTAAGCATTGCTGGGAAACTTGGACAGCGGCATGCAAATCAATGAAACTAGAACACACTCTCACACCATGCACAAAAACAAACTCTAAATAGCTTAAAAACTTAAATATAAGACAAGACACCATTAAACTCCTGGAATAAAACATTGGCAAGACATTCTTGGACATCAACCTTACGAATGTTTTCTCAGGTCAGTCTCCCAAAGCAACAGAAATCAGAGCAAAGATAAACCAATGGGACCTAATCAAGCTGACAAGCTTTTGCACAGCAAGGGAAACCAAAAAGAAAACTAAAAAACAACTTACAGAATGGGAGAAAATTATTTTCAAATGACACAACTGACAAGGGTTTAATCTCTAAAATATACAAACTGATGCAGCTCAACTGCAAAAAAGCCAACAACCCCATTGAAAAATGGGCAGAGGACCTGAATAGACATTTCTCCCAAGAAGATATGCAGATGGCCAACAAGCACATGAAAAAAATGCTCTACATCACTGATGATTAGAGAAATGCAAATCAAAACTACCAGGAGATACCACCTCACACCAGTCAGAATGGCCATCATTAACAAGTCCACCAACAACAAATGCTGGAGGGGGTGTGGAGAAAAGGGAACCCTCCTGCACTGTTGGTGGGAATGTAGGCTGGTGCAGCCACTATGGAAGACAGTGTGGAGGTACCTTAGAAAACTCTACATAGAACTACCATATGACCCAGAAATCCCACTCTTGGGCATATATCCAGACAAAAATTTCCTTGAGAAAGACACTTGCACACGCATGTTCACTGCAGCACTATTCACAATAGCCAAGACATGGAAACAACCCAAATGTCCATCGACAGATGACTGGATTAGGAAGATGTGGTATATATACACGATGGAATACTATTCAGCCATAAAAAAGGATAAAATGCCATTCGTAGCAACATGGATGGAATTAGAAACCCTCATACTGAGTGAAGCAAGTCAGAAGGAGAAAGACAGACGCCATATGAAATCTCTTATAACTGGAGTCTAAAACACTGCCCAAATGAACCTCTCAACAGAAAAGAAAATCACTAACTTGGGGAACAGACTTGTGGTTGCCAAGGGGATGGGGGAGGGGGTGGGAGGGAATGGGGATAACTAGTGCTCTAATGATGGAAAAGCAAGGGGATCCAACTGTATAGCACGGGGAACTATATCTAATCACATGTGCCGAATCCATATATGTACATGTAACCGGGTCACCATGTGGTGCAGCTGGAAAATCTGACAGAAATCTGTAAACCAGCTATAATGCAAAACAATAAAAAATAAATTAAAAAAAAAAAGGCAATCTTATGGTGACCATAGGGAAAACCATGAGAGAGAGGTAGGAATTGGCATGATGGGAATAACATATACAGGCTACTTATAAAACAGATGGTTAACAAGAACCTACTGTACAGCTCAGGGAAATATACTCAATAGTCTATAATAACCTATACGAGAAAAAAAGAATAGCTATATACATAGGTATAACCAATTCACTTTGCTGTACACCCGAAACTAATACTGTACCGCAACCATACTCCAATAAATTTTTTTTAATTATTCACAAAAAAATAATATACTACAGGCATATTTATTCTGACTTGGTTGACAGCATTATTAGTCCAAACTGTTATTTCTACTTTATATCCAAAGATAAAAGAATTAAGTCTTAATGTCTGACAAGAAATCAACCAGGGTGGCCTTACTCCTAGGCCTGTGTTCTTAGAGGATATACTTTCTATCCCTACTAATAGCAGAAATGCAAAGTAATTTGACTGTTAACATGAGCTTAGTTCATAACTCCCAACACCACCCCTAACTGCTCAACTTTCATGGAATTAAAAATCTAGGGCATACTTCCATTCAAGGATTCTCTAGGAGTGTCTTTTGAAACCAAAATAAATGGAACTGAAAAATCAGAGTAGCTTACGTACCAAACTTGAAATATCATGTAGCACTTGCAGTTCAGAAAGAAAGAGCAGATCAACCTGCAGGGAGCAGAAAAAAATGAGTACTTTAAATATCCGTCCAAGGAGTTCCCTTCGTGGCTCAGTGGTTAACGAATCCAACTAAGAACCATGAGATTGCGGGTTCGATCCCTGGCCTTGCTCAGTGGGTTAAGGATCCGGTGTTGCCGTGAGCTGTGGCGTAGGTTGCAGACGTGGCTCGGATCCTGCGTTGCTGTGGCTGTGGCAAAGGCCGGCAGCTAAGCTCCTGTTAGACCCCTAGCCTGGGAACCTCCATATGCCGCGGGTGCGGCTCTACATAAAGGCAAAAAGACAAAATAAATAAATAAATAAATAAATAAATAGATAAATATCCGTCCAAGATCTATACTTGCCATTTACTAAGTAAGGCACAGGATATCACAAACATTAATAAGCACGTGAGTGCATTTATGCAACAACTGTCTTCCATTTGCTACGTTCATTTCAGTTGAAGATGCTTATATAACATTCTTTCCTGACAAAAAGGTGATGGTCATTCTCCAGCACAGTTAACTATGACTCAATAGCTTTATTTTTGATAAAGCATCCAAACTCTAAAGTGGTTTTCCCCTCAGGATATCGGAATATTCTAGTTCACTGCAACAAGGTCCTGCCTATAGCCTAGTTTGTTCATGTCCCTTGAAGAATAAAAGACGGTAGTCCAGATCATCCCAAGCAGGCGACGATGGGAGGCTACCACAAAGGTGGCGTGCCGTGTGGGTACGGGGGTAAACGAACAGGTGGTGACACTGACATACAGGATTCAAAAGTAAGGGTGGCTCCCTCCACTGTACTGTCAAGAATCAATTAGACAAATGAGGCAACACATCAGAAGTGGCAGTGAATAATGGCTCCCACATTACCAGACTGACTCAGTTCCACCAACTTCCAAGTAGTTACTGTGATTTCTGACCTGTCAGGATTAAATGTTGGCAACCCTTGCACCAGAATTTAATACTATTTACTACGGCTCAGCTCAGAAAAAGTCACTTTTTTCATGACATTCATTAAAAAAAAAAAAAATCACACTGGAGTTCTTGTCGTGGCTCAGCAGAAAACAGATGTGACTAGCATCCATGAGCACGCAGGTTCGATCCCTGGCCTCACTCAGTGGGTTAAGGATCCGGCATTGCCACGAGCTGTGGTGTAGGTCGCAGACGCGGCTCGGATCCCTCATTGCTGTGGCTGTGGTGTAGGCCAGCGGCTACAGCTCCGATTCAACCCCTAGCCTGGGAACCTCCATGTGCCACCAGTGTAGCCCTAAAAAGACAAGACAAAAAAAAAAAAAATCGCACTAAAGAATCTACTCTAGGAATAAACCTCCAAAACTTTTCATTTTTTAAAATTTCAAGTTTGCTCTAAAGTCAGGAGCATAAGAAACAGGAAATTAGTAGGGACATTCATTTATTCATCCAGTAACTGCACTACTTACTTCATTGTTTCTGCTCAGAGAATTGAGGGGAAGTAAACTGAGAACAGAGTTTTCTTGAAACAGCCGACTGCGGAGTTGTCTTAGCGTTACTGAAAGATCTTCAAAAACCGAGTTTGCCTTCCCCACCATGTACACTCTCTGTAAGAAGAGTCCAAAATTTTGTTAAATTCTACAGATTAACTTCATTTATACAGAGGTCAGCATTTTTCATAAAATTAGTTTTCAATTTTCCTTAAGGAATGAAAGCTTATTTTTTTAAAGCATTTGAAATAAAAACAAAACTACTTACTTCCTCACTGGGCGCCAACTGCAAAACTACAGGAGTTTCTTCAGAAAATAAGGAGTGTATGGAATTTGCAACGCTGTCAAGACTAAAAGGAACTGCCTGAAATTTAAGAGTAAGACTTTATTATCAAACAAAGTGGGAAGAAAAATCATTTAGCAAGTATTTAAAAAGGGGCCTTAAAAAATAAAAACTACTAGCATTTTCTGTGGCGATTAAAAAGATCCAAATCACATCCAAACACAAGGAGCCCTTTTGAGGGCACAGAAGGTTCAACGGCCCCCTAAGTGGGCCAATGAGTCTGTGTCTCCCAATGTGCCTAAATGGAAAATAACTTGCAAAATGAAGGACAGAACACTATCTTGCACAAACCATTATTTTCTGGTGGTCATCTGGGCATTTTAGGCAACAATACATTAGGTTTCAGTATCGATTAAACGTGCCACAATGAATGTATATTCTGTAATTATGAATAACTTGCACTTGAGAGGAATTCAAAGAACTAAATTTGAAAGAGAAATAGACCTCATTTTTCATTTCTAAATTTTAAAAATGTTAAAGAATGGCGAGGCGGTTAACGAATCTGAGAAACATGAGGTTATGGGTTCGATCCCTGGCCTTGCTCAGTGGGTTAACGATCAGCGTTTGCTGTGAGCTATGGTGTACGTTGCAGATGCAGATCTGGCATTGCTGTGGTTGTGGCGTAGGCCAGCGGCTACGGCTCCAATTCGACCCCTAGCCTGGAAGCCTCCATATACCACAGACGTGGCCCTAAAAAAAAAGGCAAAAAAAATGTTACAGATGTAGGGTTTGGTCTTCAGATAGACTTAAGACTCTTAGGTATGGCATAGAGTATGTCAAAAGAATTATGAATGTGAAATTTATCTTGGTGCAAACTATTGCCTTTGGAATGGATAAGCAACAAGACCCTGCTGTATAGCACTGGGTACTATATCTAGTCACTTATGATGGAGAACGATGGATAATGTGAGAAAAAGAAGGTATATACGTATGTGTGACTGGATCACCATGCTGTATGGGTGAAAACTGACACAACACTATAAACCAGCCATGATGTAAAAAATAAAAATTTAAAAAAAATAATAAAACAAAAAAATTTATCTTAGAACCACATGATGTTAATAAACTGAAACAGCCTTTTTTTTTTTTTTGCCTTTTGTCATTTTAGGGCCGCACTCGTGGCATGTGGAGGTTCCCAGGCTAGGGGTCTAATCAGAACTGTAGCCACTGGCCTATGCCACAGCCACAGCAACGCAGGATCTAAGCCACGTCTGTGACCTACACCACAGCTCACAGCAACGCCGGATCGTTAACCCACTGAGCAAGGGCAGGGATCTAACCCACAACCTCATGGTTCCTAGTCAGATTCGTTAGCCACTGCGCCACGATGGGAACTCCTGAAATAGCCAATATTGATAAAATATACTTTCCCATAAATTTTTCATTAAAGTGTTACATATATATAAATATAAGCAATAGGGTGCACAAATCTTGGAGTAACAGCTCAAGGAATGTTTACAAACGGACATGCTCATATAATCCAACCAGTTCAAGGCAGAACACTATCAGCACCTTACAAGCCTCTCTACCTACTGCCCTCCACCTCAAGGGTAACCAAAATTCTGATTTCTATTCCCATAGACATGTTTTTGCTCCACATTTTTAAAATAAATTATAATTTTCCCCTCAAAAATTATTTTATTCTCAGTATTACTCAAACAAGCATATAGTAGCAGTGTTTTTGTTTTAATGCAAAGTTCTTAGAGTGATTTTTTTTTTTAGTTATTCCCTTTACGATTAAAAGGCTCAGGAGGAGTTCCCATCGTGGCTCAGTGGTTAACGAATCCGACTAGGAACCATGAGGTTGCAGGTTCGATCCCTAGCCTTGCTCAGTGGGTTAAGGATCCGGCGTTGCTGTGAGCTGTGGTGTAGGTTGCAGACGCGGCTCGGATCCCGCGTTGCTGTGGCTGTGGTGAAGGCTGGCGGCTACAGCTCCTGTTAGACCCCTAGCCTGGAACCTCCATATGCCGTGAGTGCGGCCCAAATAAGGCAAAAAACAACACAACAACAAAAAAAAGGTTCAGGAGTTCCTGCTGTGGCACAGCAGGTTAAGGATCTGGCATTGTCTCTGCAGCAGCTCAGGTTCAATCCCCAGCCCATCAGAGTGGATTAAGGATCCAGCATTGTCACAAATATGGCATAGGTTACAGCTACGGCTCAGATTTGATCCCTGGCCAGGGAACTTCCATATGCTGCAGGTATGGCCAAAATAAATAAAAATAAAAGGTTCATGTTTATGTAAGTAGCAAGTTAGTGTGGGTCAGGCAGAAATAAATGTGATTAATATATACGAAGTGAAATCGGTTTTTTCCTCTTTACTCAAGATGCATATTAACTCTTCCCCAGATTCTCTTAAAATAAATTAATGAGTAACTGAAGAAGGGGAAGAGAGTTCAAACTTGCAAAAGCATCCTGTTACAAGCTCCGAGTCAGCCACAAGTGCTCTCCTTTTGCAATCACACAGCTCACTTCCTTTTGCTTTGAAGGGAATATGAGAACATGTAACACACTCTCCAGCTTCATTTCACTTCAATGGCACTCAAGGCAGGAAAGCTGAAGATTAAAGGTAACACGCCCCTAGCAATCGAACTGGAGAAGCTACTGAATGTTGTGAGCATCAAACTGCGAAGTAGAAGAAAAAATTAGAACCCGCTAAATTCAAAAAGGAAAAGCTCATGCTTAATTAAAATCCCATGAATTTTTTCTTCTACTACATCATAAGGATACACACCTTTGTCCTGGAAAGAATGGAAATTTTGTATCTATAGGACTTGAAATTGTAATGAAAACAGCTAGCTAATCAAACAGAAACTTTGTTAAGTGGAACTCTAAGCCATGTTTTTTTTTTCAGTGGAATTTTCCTTTGGAGCCTTGTATTATCATCTATTGCCAGCAAAAGTATTAGAAACAAGTCAGTCAGGGTCAAGCAATAACATGATCTCTTTTCTCAGCTTCCACTCATGTAAAATGAGGGCATCTGTTTTAAAACGTTTAGGAGTTTCCATTGTGGCTCAGCGTAACAAACCAAACTAGTTTCCATGAGGACGAAGGTTCGAGTAGGTTAAGGATCTGATGTTGCTGTGGCTATACTGTAGGCTGGCAGCTGCAGCTCCAATTTGACCCATAGCCTGGGAACCTCCACATATATGCTGAGGGTGCAGCCCTTTAAAAAAAAAAAAAAAGCTTAGTTTTGGGAGTTCCTGCTGTGGTGCAATGGGATCCGCAGCGACTTGGGAGCTCTGGGATGCAGGTTTCCCCAGCCCAGGACAGTGAGTTAAAGATCTGTTGCCACAGCTGTGGCTTAGGTAGCAACTGTGGCTCAGATCTGGTCCCTGGCCAGGGAACTCCATGTGCTTCAGGGAAGCCAAAAAAAGGGAAAAAAAGTTTAGTTTTGGATTGTATGCTAATGAAAATCTTAACGGTATTTTGGATTTTTTATCTACTTATTTATTTATTTTTTGCTTTTTAGGGCTGCACCCACATATGGAAGTTCCCAGGCTAGGGGTCAAATTGGAGCTACAGCTGCCGGCCTACGCCACAGCCACAGCAACTCAGGATCCAAGCCGCATCTGTAACCTACACCACATCTCATGGCAACGCCAGATCCTTAACCCACTGAATGAGGCCAGGGATCAAACCGGCATCCTCATGGACACTAGTCAGATTCGTTTCCTCTGCACCACAATGGGAACCCCCTATTTTTTTTTTTTTGTCCTTTTTAGGGCTGCACCCACGGCATATGGAGGTTCCCAGGCTAGGGGTCTACTTGGAGCTGTTGCTGCTGGCCTACACCACAGCCACAGCAATGCCAGATCCGAGCTGTGTCTGCGACCTACACCACAGTTCACGGCAACACCAGATCCTTAACCCACTGAGCGAGGCCAGGGATCGAACCCGCAACTTCATGGTTCCTAGTCAGATTCGTTTCTGCTGCACCACAACGGGAACTCCCTATTTACTTTTTAAAAAGGGATCTTCAACAATGATTTTCACAGAAATCACACAACAAACTACTCAATCATCTTTTTGAAGACTAAAAAAATTTTTTTAATATGCCTTTCATTTTTATTGTTCCCTTCCATTTACTCTGAAATTTGGTTTATTTAGCTCATTAATTTCCAATCTTTTAAATTAAGTTTGCCCCTCCCTCCATTTCCTAGTCCTCTGAGATACTCACTCTCTTTCCTCCCCCATCTTTTCCCCCACCACTTCAAGGTAACTTTTTCAGGTTTACTGAGATATAACTGATATACATCACCGTATTAACTCTAAGGTGTATGACATAATGGTCTGGCTTACATATACTGTGCAATGAATTACGGCAAACAGGTTAGTGAATATCCATCATCACATATGTATACAGTAAAAAGAGAAAGCAACATTCTTTTCCTTGTGATGAGAACTTAAAATTTATTCTCAACAACTTTCCTATGTATCACACAGCAGTGCTAACTACAGCTGTCATCACATGACTGAACATTACATCCTTAGTACCTACTTATCTTCTAGTGCTCACTTTCAAATCCTTTGTTTCCTTTTCATTTTACCACCATCTCCAAATAATGTTTATATTACATCTTGATTTTTCAATTTTAGGTATTGTCTATTTACTGCCCATTATAGAAAATGAGGATTCAGCTCTCTGCCTCACCAACCACAGCCCTATCCCCTTACACGTTCTGTTTTTTCTCTCTCCACCCTCCCAATAGTTCTATGATATTTTTCATTGGCTCTATCTCATTGCATTATGACTACTTAAACAGTTTTCTCAGCCTAGCTTCATGCTGCTTTTCCTTTCTTGCTCTTCTGGTTCCTAACAGCAATGATAAGAAGTCTGCTATCATTTTACTCTCAGTGCTTTGTCATGACAGTGCCTTTTCTGAGATTTTCAGTTTCCTTGACGGTTCTCCAGTCACTATATTTGAGTGCTGATTTGGCTTTAGCTTACTTCAGTGTGCCCTAAACCCGTGGAGTCATATCTTGTGTTTGTTTCTACCATTTCCAAACATTTTTAAGGTATCATTTTGTTACTGTTTTCAGATTTAACTGCATTGTGGTCAAAGAGGGTGGTTTATATGATACTGATTCTTCACTGTCTGTTGAGACCTGCCTTGTGGCCTAGTACATGGCCATTTTGTGTAAGCATGTCATGTTGCTTGGAGATAATCTATACCAGAACACAGGAAAGGGTGAAAAAAATCCCCATAAGCATCATACAGACCAGTCTAAAAATGCAATGAAATGAGAAACTGAAAAATCAAAAATTTTTAAAGAACCCATGTTACAACATTTCTAAATAACTCATGGATTAAAGAAATCAATATAAATTACAAAATATTTAAGTGAATACCAATGAAAGCACCAACATATCAAAAACTCTTTTAACTGCCTGTAGTTTATATCCCTTCCTTTAACTCTTTCACAATTTTCATGTATGTATTTTCAAATTTCTTTTAGAGACTGGTCTATTATCTGTAGCTCTAGAGGGATGAATTCTGCCTGTTGCACGCGATGACTTTCTTGTATTTTTTTTCAAGTGTTTGGTAAACTCAGTTCCTCTTCAAATCTTTTTTTTTTTTTTTTTTTTAGCAAAGGCGTCCTGGGCTGTGGAAATGTCTGCGTGGGGTGGGCTGTGTGAATCTGGAGCACCAGACGCTGCAGAGCACAAGCCCATAGTTCCAGCTTTTCTTAGGGGCCTCTTTGGGTCCCATGGCCAAGGGTGGCAAGCCAGCTCCTCTGTGGTAGCCCAGGGGCAGCTGGGGTTTTAACAGTCCTCCTTTCAAGAACAAAACAGCATTTACAGCCCCTGCTTTCCTGCACGGCACACAATTTCACCTTCAGCTCCTGCTCACCGTTGTGGATTTCAATTTTTTATTCATATCTGGCACCTGGGTGTATCCCTTCCTTGCTTTCAAGTTTAGTGATATATGCAAAGGTGTTCTGGTGATTTCTATATGCCCACAGTGGAAGCAGGGCCTCTCACAACAGCTCAGTCAGCCATATTGCCTGAAAGGCCAGTGAAGAAATAAGCCGGCAAAACTGCCTCCAGTTTCCTTCTTGCACAAAAAGGATAAAATTCTGAAGGTAAAGTGATAAAATAATGCGTAAGAAAATGTTAGCAGGGTACACCTTCAACTGATTTCTCTTTTTCGAGCCTCTAACCGTTCTGAGTAGGGCATTTTCTCTACCTCTTACTTCAAGAAAAGTATGCTCAGCCATAGGAAACAGTCAAGGCTCGATACATTTACAACCATCATATAATTAAAAAAAACGAAATTGTATTTTACTTATCAGTGCATAAAAAAGACAAAAAGTGTGCTTAGAACACAATCCATAATGATAGCTGACAAGACAAACTTTTAAATGCATCCCTTTAATCCTTTATAACAAGTACTCACATTCTCCAAAGGGTACGAAATGACACTGCCTGGGGGTAGAGCAAGCTTGTCCACTCCCTTCACCATCACCATCACGGTAGCCCGAGGGCGGTGGAACAGGTTACCCACTGCAAGTCCCGGCCAAGAAAGGTCCTGCAGGTTGGAAAGCATGAAACTGTGCTTAACTTTCAACGCAGGAAACCACTTTCCCAATGACATCTAACAAGCAGGATCAAGGGGTTCTGGGATGACACTGGCAATGAAAACTCACACGGACAGCAAACGTCTTATTTAAGGCAGTAACTGCAACCTCCTAATTGAGCATGCTGATTTCTACCTTCTTTCTTATTAAACTTGTATAAACTCGAAACAATAAAGTCTAATAAGTCATCTAAAAGCAGGCAAGTAAACAAAATGTAGATACTTTTCAAATTCCAGATTACAAAACATTCTCTTCTCCATACGACCATAGACATTTTCTTCCCTCGCATCATTCTCTGCCCTTTTCTACAGCATCGCTTTTCTCCTTCACGGTGACACGGCAAGACTACCATTAAAACATTCTCTTTAGACCAAGTTCTTTGTAAAGAAAACAAAATTCCTGCTGAAAGTAACTCATAGCAGTTTATTAATCATTAATTCTAAAGGTTATTCTGACAGCCAGTTGTAGTCAAATTTAAGTTTGTAAAGAACTAGGTACAAATTTCATCCTTAAATGTAAACAGTCAGTCAGGTTCAGGCAGGAGCTCAGGGGTTCCACCCAAAGGCCCATCAGAGAGGCAGTTCCCAGGCACTGCTTCTGGCTTCAAGGGCACTCAGGACCTAGGAAGAATGTTCTTTTGAGTGACTGATGCTATCTAGAGACCCCCTCAAAAGCACCAAACTTTCATGTGGGAAGACATAGGAAGATAGGGCCAACCCCATCTCTCTTCTTCCAGCTCTGCGCTTTAAGATCTCTCATACTGACTGGTCTACAATCATGTAAGCAGCCAGTTACTACAATTTTTTTTTTTTTTTTTTTTTTTTTTTTTTTTTTTTTTTGCTTTTTAGGGCCATACCCGTGGCACATGGAGGTTCCCAGGCTAGGGCTCGAATCGAAGCTGTAGCCGCCGGCCTACGCCACAGCAACGCGGGATATGAGCTGCGTCTGCGACCTACATCACAGCTCATGGCAACGCCGGGATCCTTAACCCACTGAGAGAGGCCGGGGATCAAACCTGCATCATCTTGGATACTAGTCTGGTTCATTACCACTGAACCAGAACTCCCTACTACAACAGTTTATGGCTTAACTGTGGAAAACCAAGGTCCTAAACTATCCCATCGCTATTGACCCCACCTTTTTCCTAAACTCAGGTAAGATGCATGTACATTTTATCATTCGTAACAAACTGTAATGAACTGAATGTTTGTGTCCTCTCAAAATTCCCATGTTGAAATCATACCCCCACCCCAGCAACGTGATGGTATTAGGAGAGGGACCTTAGGGATGGGATTAGAGCCCTTTTAAAGGGGACTCCAGAGAGCTCTCGGCTCTCTCCACCTGTGAGGATACAGCAGGAAGCTGGCAGCCTGCAACCCGGAGAGGGCCTTCACCAGAACCCTACCATGCTGGCACTCTGATCTTGGAATTACAGCCCCTAGAACTGTGAGACATAAATGTCTGTTGTTTATAAAGCACCCAGTCTCTAGTATTTTGTAATAGCAGCCTAAATTGAGACTCAAATCTATCATGCGTACTGGAAAAAAAAAACAATACAACTGTACAACCTATTAACAGTAGGACAGATACATTCTCTTACACACAAAGTGTCACTACTGTGGATAAATGATTACATGGTTAATGTTTTATAATGATTTCTTTTCATAACCAAACTTGAAACGCTTGTCCAAAATCTCCCTGACTACAAATTAGCTTTTTTTACTTTTGTAATTTATGTTTGCCCATTGCTTTCTTGGGCAGAAATCAATAAAAATGCGTTCGGCAGCAGCTCCAAATAGTTTTGAAAAAACACACATACTTCTTTGACAGAGAAGCCCATGGATAATGCAGCCACGTCTGGGATTCGTTCTCCTGGTATAGGCCAGTTTCCATCCCGGAAAACAACAGACCCTGGTGATCTTAATATACTAAACTCATTCCCTAAGACACCTGAAAAGAAAACAGATTAGAGAATGATCAGCATAATTTATCTTTTGCACCCACACTGAAAATTATTAAATATACTACATAATTTCCCATTTTCCATTGACTTAGCATACTAAATTTTGATTGGACAAAATGCTGAACCCTAAATACCAACAAATTCTTTTGCAAAGTATCACTGCAAGACTGTAAGTCCACACATTCTGCTGTAACAAAGGTACAACCACCAAACAGGATTCTCCTAATGACCTAGACGCCTTCCTATAGATGGCTCTTAAATAGGGACGGTGTGGCAATTTGGCATGAATTAGAAATCAGTAGCATTTCTCTAGATTTTAAACAACAAAAAACAAAACCCTGGCACAGACTAGAAAGAAAGAAACTTGAACCCTCTAAATTATTTCTACCATCGATCTTCTCTTCAAAATGCAAATTTAGGAGTTCCGGTTGTGGCGCAGCAGAAACAAATTCGACTAGGAACCATTACGTTGCAGGCTTGATCCCCGGCCTCGCTTAGTGGGTTAAGAATCCGGTGTTGCCGTGAGCTGTGGTGCAGGTCACAGACGCGGCTCGGATCCTGCGTTGCTGTGGCATAGGCTGGCAACTGTAGCTCCAATTGGACCCCTAGCCTGGCGACCTCCATATGCTACAGGTGCAGCCCTAAAAGGGAAAAAAAAAACAAAAACAAAATTTATAAAATTCCTAGTATATGGCTGTAAAAACTTTAGCAGCTTAGTCTATCTTAGGATAGACCATAGCTCTCCTTGTGTTACACAGACAAAGCTAGTGAAACGAGGACTGTCAAATGAGGGTGGGGCACACATTTACCAGCCACAATGTAAAATACTTCGAATTTGAGAAACAAAGCTCACAACGCAGAATTTCCAATACCAAGGATTCCTCATACCAAGAGGCTGAGAAAAGGTATTCTATAATAATAAAGTCAACCAGTCTAGGGGTATGGGGCCTGGAGTTAAGAGGTGAAGAATGAGAATAAAGACAATTTTATGGGCTCTCCCATGCTAAGGATGAGGTATCTGGCCTTTTCACCCAGCATGAATTAACCCAGTGACATCCAGATTACAGAAGGACAAGTAGCTAACAGAAGCTTTCGAGTTCCTATGGAAAGATTAGTACCAAGTCTAAAACAAATCTTGGCCATGGCTAATATGGGAAAATTAGATTTTAATAAAGCATGATTGTGACTCTCTTGACCTAAGCAAGGTACAAAGTGCCACTTACAGGTATAGGAATAACACTGGAAGCAACAGTAAATGTTTTGGTGTTGCAATATTGACAGTAAATAAAAGGCCTCAGGATGGTGCTGATACAACATGAAGAGTTAGGAGTTTCAATTCAGCACAGCCACTAAAGCAGGAATTTCCAAACTGTTCTAGCCAAAAGCAGACCAAAAAAAATTAGCAAAATGGAATGGCCATTGGTAACCGATAAGCATCTTGGTTCACTGTAGTAGTAGTAGTAGTTACTGTAAACTCTAAGGAAAATGGGGCAACAAGAGACTCATACTTTCCAAATGCCATACACATTCAAAGAACCCTATATGGATCTGGAGATTGCCCTGTTTTTCTTTTTTGGCCACACAACAGCATGTGGAAATTCCTGGGCCAGAGATCGAACCCGCACTACAGCAGTGGCAACACCGGATCTTTAACCTGCTGTGCCGCAAGAGAACTCCAAGACTGCCCTGTTTTGAGATGTAGCCCTATTTACTTCACCCCAGCAAAGCTCTACTAAATTCCTTTGCCTCAACTTTAGAGTCAGATTCCACTTCCACGCCTGCACAACAGTCCTTCAGGAGCCTTAGTGCTTTAGAAAACTTTATAGTCAAGGACTCCGTTACGAAGACGCTGCTGTTTCATGCAAGCATCTCCAGGATACCTGACAGAAAGTCACCTGCCCTCTACCTGAATACGACCTATGAAGGGGAACGCCACCTCAACTTACAAACACCAGGTTTGCCAGCAATCATCTCCACTGTCCCAATGTTCTCATCCTCTAAAAAGTTGGCTTCTCAACTTGTCTCAGCTTCCTATTTTGTCTCTCCCAACTCTGCCTTACTGGGTAATCTAATCTCCAACTTCAAAGGAAAGCACAGGAATTCCTCCAGCTACCGGCTTCCTCTCCCCATCACAAGCCCGCCCGCCCGTTATCTCCTCTCCCCCCAGACGCTGGCAGGGCTGTCCCTCCTCCAGTCTAAAAGACCCCATGGTTCAGTCTTCAAGGAACCTTCATTTATTCACCTACTGAATTACTCACTCAGTCTATTCTGGAACAGACAATGGTTAGGTGCCTATATGGTTTGGGGAATAAAAAGCTAATCCTGTACAATATAAGCCCCACAAGGGCACAGCTTTCTGTTTGTCTTGTTCGCACAATAGCCCCAGGGCTGAGAACAGTGCCTGGCACAATGGCGCTCAATAAATACTCAATGAATAAAGCCACACCTTCCACTAGCCATACTGCCCCTCAACTGGCTCTTTCACTCCAGCATAAAAATTGCATAGCATGCTCCCATTCTAAAATTCAAACCGCAAAAACGCCTCCTTTGGTCCTATTAGCCTCCACCTGCCTCTGCTTCCCTTCAGATGAAGAATCCTGGAAAAGTAGTCAGCCAACACTGGCTCCTCTACTACTTTTTTTTTTTTTCTGGCCACGCCCACAGCATGTGGAAGTTCCTGGGCTAGGGACTGAACCTGTGCCATAGCAGTGATAACGCCAGATCCTTAACTTGCTGCCCCACAAGAGAACTCCCCCTCTACCTCTTCATCTCATGTTCGCTACCTAACCCACAGCCTCTGACCCCACCATGCCACTGAAACAACTCACCAAATCCCAAAGACAATTTTCAGCCCTTAATTTATATAACTTCCCAAGGCAACTGATACTGGCAACTCCATCCCTGAAAACTCTCCTGTCTTGGCCTCCATGAGCTTGGGCCCCTGGTTCCCCTTCCAAGCCCTCTGGCTGCTTTCCTTCTCAGTTTCTCCGCCCCCCCCACCCCCCGCCCCCCATCCTTTAAAGCAGTGATGACCAAACTTTGTAGATTTCAATCCTTTCGGTACAAAATTTGAACGTATTCCCAATATACATATATTTACTTACAAAGTATACGTTTGTAGTATATTAGCTTATATAATCATATTACAAAGCACACAAAATAGAAATTTTTTAAAAGAATGAAATACCTTAGCATTCTTCACAATTTAATCATAAGAAATTATCAGACAAGCCCAAATTGAGGGACATTCTACAAAAGTACCTGACTATTACTAAACCAAGAAAGAGATAAAAGAGAGATGGAATTTCTAGTACATTATTCTACCATCCCAATATTGTAGCACAGTTCACTTTGTAAATCCGCGCTCCATTCTCTCTTTTTTTTGTGTGGCTATGCCCGCGGCCTGCAGAAGTTCCCAGGGCAGGGGCTGAACCCACACTATACCAGTGACAGCACTGGATCCTTAAATGCCTGCTAGGCTGCCAGGGAGCTCCTGCGGCCCATTCTCAACCCCCACTGCTTTCCTGCTCTGTATGTCTCGCCCTGGCTGAGCTCATCTACTCCCTAAGGCTGCAAACACCAAAAACACACTGATGGCTCCCAGATTTTTATTTTCGGCCTAGACTACCCTTAAGCCTTAGACCTATATACCCTACAGTCCACTGAGCATTTCCTTCTAAGTCCCATTGGTCCTTCAAACACAACAGGTTCAGAACTGAATTCAGGGGCGTTCCCATCGTGGCTCAGCAGAAACGAATCTGACTAGTACCCATGAGGACACGAGTTCAATCCCTGGCCTCGCTCAGTGGGTTAAGGATCCAGCATTGCCGTGAGCTGTGGTATAGGTTGAAGAGGTGTCTTGAATCCTGCGTGGTTGTGGCTGTGGTGTAGGCCAGTGGCTACAACAGCTCTGATTCAACCCCAAGTCTAGGAAACTCCATATGCTGTAGGTACAGCCCTAAAAAGACAAACAAAAAAGAACTGAATTCACCATTTTTTCCACACACTCCTCCTATATTCACTGTATCAAAGGATAACACCACCTTCCACCCGGCTGCTTGAATTAGTCATCTTTAAATCCTTGCTCAGCGCCACAGCTAGGCAGCCACTGAATTCTATCTTTTCTTTTTTGCTTTTTAGGTTCACACCGTCAGCACATGGAAGTTCTCAGGCCAGGGATCAAATTGGAGCTATAGCTGCTAGCCTACGCCACAGCCACAGCCACACGGGATCCGAGCTGCGACCTACACCACAGCACACGGCAACGCTGGATCCTTAACCCACTGAGCAAGGCCAGGGATCAAACCCACATCCTCATAGATACTAGTCGGATTTGTTTCCGCTGCGCCACAACAGGAATTCCTGTCCACAACAGGAATTCCTGTCTATCTTTTCTTACGCCATGAGTCCTTTCCCCTCCCCATCCAGGGCCCTCACCAGGCCCTCCCAAGGCTTGCTAGAACCGGTTGTCTCATGACATGTCACTCTCAGATCCAGTCTTCCCATCGACTCTCCAAACTACAGATCTATACATTCACCCTTCAGCTCAACCACCTTCACTGGATGGCCAGAGCCTTTCAGACAAAATCCAAAGGGTGACACTCAAGGCACCTCACCAACCTTCTTTCTGGGATCTCCCCAGTTTAACCCCTCTTGTTCCAGCCTCACAAAACTATTTGCTCTTTTGCTTTCACACATCTGTACTTTTATACATACTGTTCTGTCGAAAATGCCTTTTATTCCCACCCCAACCTTTCACACATTTGCCTGGAAATCTGCCTAGACACATTTCCCCCAGCCTCCCCACTCTGGGCTAGAGGGTAGGTACCCTTCCCTTTGGGAACTCCTTTGGTAGCATCCAGTGCTGTGATCTATGAATGGTGGATGGAATCAACAAGTGAAAAAATAAACAAGTCCTACTTTTTTTTTTTTTACATTTTTAGGGCTGTAAGTACAGCATATCGAAGTTCCCAGGCTAGAGGTCAAATCGGAGCTACAGTTGTCGGCCTACGCCACAGCCACAGCAACACGGGATCAGAGCCGCATCTGTGACCTACACCACAGCTCACAGCAAGGCCTGATCCTTAACCCACTGAGCGAGGCCAGGGATCAAAGCCACATCCTCATGGGTCCTAGTTGGGTTCGTTTCCACTGAAGCACAATGGGAACTCCCAAAAGGTCCTACTTTTGACCTCTAGGCATCTGACTAAATAGAATCCCTCTTCAACATTGATATCCCTTCAGATTCCATGTGTTTGCCCTGAGTCTTTCCTCTCCAAACTAAATACCCGAATTTTTTTCAAATACTCCTCATGATGTGGTATTCATAACCCCAGTTCCCTTCCCCAGTCTCTCTCTGGTTTTCCATTTTAAAAACTTATATATTTTTTTCTAAAATAGAGAAGTCAGACCTCTTAAAGATGTTTTCCATTAAATCACAGTTAGTCACTGTGGAAAATAGTAATTTAACCTCATCTGACAAGACCATACAATGCTGACAGGATCAAATTCCTGGTCTGTATGAACTAGACCATCCTACTTAGAAAAGCAGGTTCAAACCACATACAGGAACAATTATTTTTGCCGCACACCAAAACCAAACAAAACCTCCTAAACCCCATGGAATCAAAATAATACAAATCAGAAATTAAAACATGGTATTTCAGTAAGCTGTTCAGTTAAATCACAAGGGAAGATCTATAAGTTCCACAAACTGAATTTAAAAACTAAAAAAAAAAAAAAAAAAAAAAAAATCTCCTAAAGCCATTTACTAGATAGATCAGAATGCCTTGCCAGACGAAAGGAACAAAACAACCCCAAATCTATGGGGGCATGAAAATGCACACAACTATCATCAATACCCAACACCGGTCACCTCCAGGGATGGAGAAGACCTGCAGATTTCAAAACCATCAAAGATCTATATAGCTCCATGCAGAATTAAACCACCATTCCCAAAGTGGGGCGTCCCAGAGCCTCACAACGCAGATGTACAGGCCTCCGAAAGATTTTTTTAATCTCTAGGTTTTAAATCAACACCCTGAGGTGCAGCCCCGTCCCTCCCAACTGTTCTCACCTGGGCCTGGCTCACCACGGTCTGTGCCCCCAGTACCAGCCCTCCTCAGCCCCACATTCTCAACACCTGTGCAACCAAACGCATAATGGGAAAAGCCCACGCTCTGGAGTCAGCTGATCTGGGTTCAATTCCAGCTTTGCCGCTCATTACCTGCGAGCTGTTGGGTAGTTTACCTAGGCTTGACCACTCTGTAAAGAGAGGACGATAGCCTCTTCTAAGGACTACTGCAAAATTAAAATGAATTACATGGTACACAGTGAGACGCCAAATAGGAACTAACCTGCACTCCCCTTGCTAAATGCTGGGGAACCTAGGTTCCACCGAGAAAGCGACCGTTTATTTGACATGTGACCTTAAAAAGGTGACATCTTAAGTTTCCAAATCCTGAAAAATTAGGAACTATGGCAAACTATCGAGGACTATTTTAAATCCTCCTTGAGAAATAATCACACAAAAGCAATTACTCCACCTCCAACTTTCGTATCCTGAAACGTTGCGGTGGGGGACGGGGGTGGATTTCACCAATTACTGATGACAACCGCTAGAAATGAAGACGCCAGAAAAATGCAACGAAAAGCAGCAGCTGACGACAGCTGAGAAGCCTGCCTTCCCTTCTTCGCAGAGAGCTGCGGTTGAACAGTTGATTGAGAAATGCATCCCGTCCTCCCAACTGCCTCCCGAGCCGGAAGAGGCCGGCGCAAGACAGGCGAACGCACCTTCCTCGAAGAGGCGAAGGGTGGAGGCCGGCTCAGGTGCCCCCACGCAGCCCGGCCCGGCCCGACCCCGGCAGCCAGCCAGGCCGCGCCGCCACAAGCCGGCCCGGAGAGAAAGCGGAGGGGGAGGCGGCTGGGGCGAGGCTGCTGCCGGCTGCCCGCACTGCGGCACCCGCCCCACGGCGGCCGCCCCCGACCCCCGGGCTCCGCGGCCCTGGGCCTCCCGAAAGCGCTCTGCCCGCCCACTCGCCCCCGGGGGTCCTCACCCGCCACCACCAAGGACATGAGTGCGACGAGCACAGCCATGGTTCCGCGGCGGCCACAGCTGTTCAGGACAACACGGAACAGATCAGCAGAACGCCAGCGACCACCACAGCACGAGGGAGTGACGAGCTTCGGCTCGCCCGGACTCCTTGAGCCCGCCCAGTCGTCGCCTCCGCTGGGACGGCTGCCGCCTTCTCCACCAATCGCCAGCTACGCCGCGGCCTGCGAGAGAGACGTAACCTGGGAAACGTCAGCGTGGTGGGCGGAGCCCAGTGTGATGGATGGAAGGCCCTGCCAATGGCAGGCAACGGTCGGGGGAGCTGGGCAGTCCCGCCCCCAGCCCGTGACGACCGGTCACGAGTTGGAGGGTAGGGCGGGTGGTAGGGGACAAGGGAATGAGAGAACCTGTCGAGGGGTCCAGACAGCCCGCAGGGTGGGGCTCCCTCCCAGCTGTGAACCTATTAGCCTATCTCGGGTGACGGTCTCCCACCAGGGTGTCTGTCTTTCGCAGTCACGTGGCTCCGCCCCGCTACGAGTGCAGCTGTAGAAGCTGCAAGGCTGGTTTGGGTTTCGCTCTAGCAATTGCACAGATGCTAAACACCTGCTGGGAGGAAGCCAGGAGGCCCTGGAAATCCCTACACTCCAAATAGGGGGTACCAGATAAACTACAGGATTCCCATTTACGTTTGAATTTCAGATAAACAACGAATAATTTTTTAGCACAAATGTGTCATAAATATTTCATGGGACATACTTACATTAAAAAAAAGTATTTGTTGTTTATCTGAAATTCAAACACCTCGGCGTCATGCATGTTGATTTGCTAAATTTGGCAACCCCTAAGATTTTCCGATCTACCAGGAGTTAATTACATTAGTTAATTACTTCCTTCATCCATACACTCAGTGTTATGTGAAGGCTAGACATACTAATTTGACCGGGATCCTCCGTTCTCACAACGGGGTGTTTTTGAACCTATGATATGAGACAGGAAGCGACAGTGTATCATCTGTGGTCAGTAAATGATGCCCCAGCCCATGACCTTGAAAGATGGATTCTGGTTTCAGTATGCAAGGATAGGAGATGGGGAGGTTCTTTCAGGCAGCAAAGCTAATCTGTGACAGGGAAAGAAAACCCAAGTTGAGCCATTAACTGTTTAATTTAACCAAAGAAGAGATTACATGGCGAAGGGGCACAAAACTAAAAATCTCAATTAGGAACATGTTTATGAGGATGTTGAATGTTATATAAAAGAACTACACTCCAGGGAGTTCCCGTTATGGCTCAGTGGGGTTAAGAATCCAACTAGCATCCATGAGGATTCCATTCAGTCCCTGGCCTCGCCCGGTGAGTTAAGGATCTAGCTTTGCTCTGAGCTGTGGTGTAGGTCGCATTTGCGACTCAGATCTGTCACTGCTCTGCCTGTGGTGTAGGCGAGCAGCTCTAGCTCCGATTTGACCTCCTAGTCTGGGAACTTCTATATGCTGCGGCCCTAAAAAGCAAAACAAACAAACAACAAAAAAAAAAAAAACTACACTCCAATTGGTAGGAAATTGGAAGGCATTATAGGTATTGGAGCACTGTGCAATGCACAAATGTAAGACAAAATTGTTGGAGGAAGAATGCCCTACTGTTTTCTCAGTTTCCAATCTCCATTTTCCTATTGGGATTAATGGAGGAAAAAGGGAAGTGGGTTGAAAGCAGTGACCCCAGGAGTTTCTCGGGTATCCTAGGAAAATACTCAGGTTTGAACTTTCTGGAACCAATTCTGCTTACCAAAGCTAGTCTCGGTTTAGGGAGTGAAATATGGATTTCTTCACTCAACTTCAGAAAACTCTTGACTCTAGAATTTGCATTCTTTCAGAGGAGAATTTGCAAAATGTGACTTTAAAGAAATCTAAAGGGGAAACAGAGGTTTTCATGAGGAATGTGAAACTATAAGATTACCAAAACTGTCTAAAGCAGCTAACTTCAAAACATCAACTCTAAAATGACTGACTTGAAAAAATACATCAATAAGAATTTAATCATGTTTAATAAATTCATTTTCAAGCACGATGGAGTCATTTCTCTTCACAGAAACTAAAATTTCATTTTTGTCCATCTTGCTGCATATCCTAGAACAGGTTCTAGACAAAGGGCCTGAAAAGGTTTGCCTAAATATACTTTATTTAGGGGCATAATCAGCTAAAAGTGGGGCGGAGCTCCTGCAATTTTATCCAGCCTAAACAGGAAAAGGAATGAATTTGTCTGTTTTTAAAACAGTTCTAGGAGTTCCCGTTGTGGCTCAGTGGTTAACGAATCCGACCAGGAACCATGAGGTTGCGGGTTCAATCCCTGGCCTCACTCAGTGGGTTAAGGATTCGGCGTTGTGGTGAGCTGTGGTGTAGGTCGCAGATGTGGCTCAGATCCTGCATTGCCGTGGATGTGGTGTAGGCCGGCAGCTACAGCTCCGATTGGACTCCTAGCCTGGGAACCTCCATATGCCGTGGGTACAGCCCTAGAAAAGCCAAAAAAAAAAAACCCAGCTCTAGGACGTTTCTTTTAATTTGAAGTAGGCCAAAAATATTATAGACTGAAACAGAAATAAATTCCACCTCTTTCCCCTCCCGCCTCACAGGAAAACCTCAGAATCTCACAATCTTTCATACTCTATGTCTTGATAAATAACATCGCTTTTGGAGCTAAGGGTGAATAGCTTATCCTTGAAATCTAAGACCCCCCTTTTCATCTGAGGTCTCAAAGGGGCTCTGCTGCTGCTTATATAGCCTTGGAATTCAGCAGGATAAACACTGTAGGAAGCCTTCTCCTTGTTTCGGAGATTGAGAGAGTGAAACCTGGGGGAGGGCATATGTACTCAAGGTCACATTCTGAATCGTCAGCAGTTCTGCTTTTATGAACACAGCCCTTCTGATTCAATCTTTAGCGCTCGGTAAACAACCGGTGATGTGCAGTTAACTTTTCCACTGAAGCATTTAGAGGTGGATATGTGTGTGGCAGGATTATATTTGAAGCAATGACCCATGTGTTAGCCTACAAGAAGCCTCTTGCCCCGCTTTCGCCACACCTCTCCTCCCAGGCCAAGTAGCCAGGACTCCGGTCCTATCCCTTGCCCCGAGGGGAGGACTCTCCAGAAAACAGAAATGTCAAATTCCTGGCCCCTGAGTTTCAAAAGGAGAGGTCTGGATAGAAGAGTTGAAAGAACAGGTAATAATAGCGTTTGCTCTCCTAACTTGGCACCCTCCACCCCCTGTTAATTCCAGCAGTAAGTTCTGAGTGCTCTCCGAGAGACCACTGTGAGATGGGCTGGTCCCTGCAAATCAGCCACCCGGAGCCCTGTGGAGCCCCGTTCAATTAAAATTAAGAATTTCTTTTCAAAAGACACAATATGGAAAAGTGAGAGAGAGGGAGAGAACTTTACAGTGGAGAAATCTGACACTTTCTCAGCCAGGAGTTCAAGGTCAACATCAACAGTGACAAAACATGTTGACAATACATCCCCCCCTCTTTTTTTTTTTTTTTTTTGTCTTTTTAGGGCCGCACCTGCGGCATGTGGAGGTTCCCAGGCTAGGGGTCGAATTGGAGCTGTAGCTGCCGGCCTACACCACAGCCACAGCAACACCAGAACCAAGCCACCTACACCAGGACCTACACCACAACTCAGGCAATGCTGAATCCTTAACCCACTGAGTAAAGCCAGGGATTGAACCTGAGTCGTCATGGTTGCTAGTTGGGTTCATTACCATTGAGCCACAGCGGGAACTCTGATAGTACATACTCTGATATGATAGGATGAAAATGGCACTTGACCTCTGTGGCCTGCCTCCCCAAATCCATAACCCCCGTCTAATTATGAGAAAAATATCAGACAACTCCAAATTGAAGGACATCCTACAAGATATCTGACCAGTGCTCATCTGTCATCAAAAACAAGGAAAATCTGCAGTTCCCCTTGTGGTTCAGCGGAAACGAATCTGACTAGCATCCATGAGGATGCGGGTTTGATCCCTGGCCTTGCTCAGTGGGTTAAGGATCCAGCATTGCTGTGAGCTGTGGTGTAGGTTGCGGACACAGGTAGGGTCCCGCATTGCTGTGACTGTGGTGTAGGCTGGCAGCCGTACCTTTGATTGGACCCCTAGCCTGGGAACCTCCATGTGCGGGGGGTGTGGCCCTAAAAAGCAAAATAATAATAATAATGATAATGATAATGATAATGATAATGATAATGATAATAATGTATCAGTATTGGTTCATTAATTGCGACAAATGTGCCATACTAATGTAAAACGTTAATAACAGGGGACACTGAGTGTGAGGTATATGGGAATACTGTTCTTTCTTTTTTTTTTTTTTTTGCCTTATCTAGGGCCGCTCCTGCCACAGCCACAGCAACGCGGGATCCGGGCCACATCTGCAACCTACACCACAGCTCATGGCAACGCCAGATCCTTAAGGCCAGGGATCGAACCAGGTCCTCATGGTTCCTAGTCGGGCTTGTAACCCATTGAGCCACAATGGGAAGTCCCTGGCTTCCTTCATCTTTTTTTTTTTTGGTCTTTTTAGGGCCGCACCTGCGGCATATGGAGGTTCCCAGGCTAGGCGTCTAATAGGAGCTGTTGCCACCGGCCTACGCCACAGCCACAGCAACGCAGGATCCGAGCCGCGTCTGCGACCTACACCACAGCTCACAGCAATGCTGGATCCTTAACCCGCTGAGCGAGGCCAGGGATCGAACCCGCAACCTCATGGTTCCTAGTCGGATTCGTTAACCACTGAGCCACGATGAGAACTCTGGAAATACTCTACTTTCTTCTCAATTTCTTCTGTAATCTAAAACTGTTCTAAAAAAAATAGAGTCAATTTAAAAAATCCATAAAGCAAAAATATGAGTCACAAAATGGGAAAAGATAAATTGTATCCAGAATGTGGAAATCACTCCTATAAGTCAGTTATACAAAGGCAATCTGATAGTAAAATGGGCAACTGTCTTGAACGGGTGCTTTACAGAAAAGGAAATACAAAAGGCCAGCAACTGTATAAAAAGATGCTCAATTTCATTAGTAGTTAGGGAAATGCAAATTTGAAACCATGAGATACCACAACACACCGCTGGATTGGCAGGAGTTTAAAAGTCCGACCATGCCCAAAGTAGGCAAGCATGTAAATCAACTGAAACTCTCATAACATACTGATGGGAGTAAAAAAAAAAATCAATTGGTGCAATGATTCTTTAAAGCATTGCCTTATCTATTAAAGCTGAAGATATACATACCTTATGACCCAGCAGTTTCATTCCTTGGGAGAAATACTCCAGGAATATGCAGTTCCATGTGCCAGAATGGAGGTACAAGAATGTTCAGAACAGCGCTGTACATAATAGCCAAAAACTAGAAGCAATTGATTGATTGTCTTTTTAGGGCCACACCCTCCACATGTGGAAGTTCCCAGGCTAGGAGTTAAATCAGAGCTGTAGCTGCCTGCTTTCGCCACAGCCACAGCAACGCGGGATCCAAGCCGGGTCTGCGACCTACAACCACAGCTCACGGCAATGCCAGATCCTTAACCCAATAAGCGAGGCCAGGGATCAAACCCGCATCCTCATGGATACTAGTCGGGTTTGTTACTGTTGAGCTGCCACGGGAACTCCTAGATGCAATTTAAATATGCATTAACAGTAAACAGGATAATAAATTGTGTGTTTCATACAATGGGATACACTATACCACAATGAAAATGAATAAATATAAAAAAAGTGATATTATAACATGTGATAGTATATATCACTTTTATGTTATATTATACTATGTTATATAGAAATAAGAAATAAGGAGTTCCCTGGTGACCTAGTGGTTAAGGATCCAGCATTGTAACTTCTGCAGCTGAAGTTCAATCCCTGGTCCAGGAATTTCTACATGCAACAGGTATAGCCAAAAAGAAAGAAAGAAAGAAATTAGAAATGAATAGTATGGGGTTCATTTACATAAAGTTCAACAACAGGAAAAAAGAAAGCACACTGTTTAGGGATGCAAAATAGGTGATCGGAGTATAAAGAAAAGTAAGGAAATGGGCCACACCCAAGATATATGCAGGTTCCCAGGCTAGAGGTTGAATCGGAGCTACAGCTGCTGGCCTACACCACAGCCACAGCATCTCGGGGATCCGAGCCACCTCTGCAACTCCACCGCAGCTCATGGCAACTCCAGATCCTTGGCCCACTGGTCGAGGCCAGGGATCGAACCGGCATCCTCATAGATACTAGTCGGGTTCGTTACCGCTAAGCCATGACAGGAACTCCCTTTTTTTGTTTTTTATTTATTTAAGTTGGGCACATTTCAATTCAAGTACCTCTGATTTTCATTTAAATATATTTAACAACCAGACAAAAATTTTAAAAAGTATGGAAATGATCACCATAAAAATGCCATAGAGGACACTAACTGTGCAAAAAAAAATGCCATAAAGTTACCCATGCGGTGGTAGAGAGGGGGATATGTATAAAAGGGACGTGCAGAAGGATTTAGGGATGCTGGTCATTTCTTAATGACATAGATGTAGTGTTTGTGACATGAGCATTCATTTCATAATATCCATATTTTAAACATTGAAGTTATATGTTTATTTGTGTGTTATATTTAACTATAAAAAGGTTTTGGCATGTGGAAGTTCCCAGGCCAGGGATCGAGCCCGTGCCACAGCAGTGACAACACCAGGTCCCCAACCCACTGAGCCACAAGGGAACTCCATTAAAAGGTTTTAAATTATCTAGTTTGCTTGTTTGAATCTTGAGGAGGCGTCCCTCCCTTTGACTTGGTAGGAATTATTTGTGTGTGATTTCAACTTATGCTTGGAGATTCTTGTGTTTACAAAACATGTCTTCAGTGAGGGTGGAAGTTTCCAAAGAAAAGCCAGAATTGTGGTTAGCTTGTTAACGGGTGTCTTTCAAGAGCCCTTAGAGATGGCATCTACTATGGGAATTCACCAGTCTGAGAATCCCAGTTCTGTCAGTGTCCCAGAGGGAACCTGACTCTGTGAAATTGACCCAAACCAAGAAACTCATAAGGTTTTAATGTTGCAAATAGCGTTTTGACATATATAAGTATGTGTCAGTCTGCATATTCATGACAACCTGGTCAGTGTAGTCTCTCCAAAATGTAAGTGACACAGGAATCCTGGTTACTCAAAATCAACATGGTGAGTATGCAATCTGAGCAAATACTTAATGCATGAGGCTCTGTCGTTCCCATTTCTACAACTGGAACTCACCTGCTGGGCAGACTGGATGTTTGTATCAGATTGATAGACCACTGTAACAAGCCTCCTTTTGCAGCATAGTGCAGGGAACCATATTCAATATCCTGTGATAAACCATAATGGAAAAAGACATGAAAAAGGACATATATATATATATATATATATATATATATGTGTGTGTATATGATAACTGAGTCACGCTGTTGCTGTAGACCAGAAATTAACACAACATTGTAAATCAACTATGCTTCAGTAATTTTTCCTTTTTTTTAGGGCCACAGTCATGGCATATGGAGGTTCCCAGGCTAGGGGTCTAATCGGAGTTACAGCTGCCGGCCCTACACCACAGCCACAGCAACTCATGATCCGAGCCGCATCTGCAACCTACACCACAGCTCACGACAACGCCGGATCCTTAACCCACTGAGCAGGGCCAGGGATTGAACTTGTGTCCTCATGGATGCTAGTCAGGTTCATTAAGCACTGAGCCACGACAGGAACTCCCCAATATATTTTTTTAAACACTCATAATTCATATGAACATTAATTCATATGAACGTTAAAGTTTGGAAAGCATTAAAAAAAAAAAGCCCCCTTTTGAGGGTGACTGCACAGATCAGACAGAGGGCAATCTTATTTCCAAATTTTTTTTGTTTGTTTCCAAGTTCGGTGGGCACTTCATCTCATTGAGCCACTGGATACTGACTTCAGTGACTTTGGATTAATTCTCTCCAAAAGCCCCTGAAAACCTAATCAAAAGCACTGTGTCCTCTGAATCTATGATGACAGAAGTCAAACTCTAATTTATGTGAGGGTGAGAGAGGTACACTGATAAGGGTCGCAAGGGAACTTTCTAGGGTGATGGAAATGTCCTGTATCTTGATCTGGACTGTGGTTACATGAGGGATATACATAGATGGAAACACAAGCTGTTCACTTAAGGTTTGTGCATTTTACCATATGCAAATTACCCCTAAAATATTTTAAAAGTAGAATATTCTCAGACAGGCACCTAGCGCATGAGCATATTGAGACTAACATGAATAGAAGTTGTTTAATTTGTTCATTCACTCATTCATTCACATAGCCAGTGTTGGGTGTTTACAGTGTACTCTGTGAATACTGGGTCCTGCTAACTTGGAGCTGAACCTTGCATAAATAAGCTGAGAATTTAAGTCTCATTTGAAGGGGGGAAAGAGAAAAGCTTCTTTTCATATGGTTCAGCTCCAAGTTAGCAGGGCTCAGTGTTTACAGAGCACGTTGTAAACGCTCAACATTGGATATATGAATGAATGAATGAACTAACAAATGATGGTTTCTATTCATACACGAAGTATATGAGGGAATCTTCAGCTAGTGAAGTGATCACAGCAAGTTCAACTTCCAGATAATTACAAAGGCTAGAACAGAGTGAGACCATATTTCAGCCACAACTGTTTTCACGACAGTTTTTCTTGTTTTTTTTTTTTTTTTTTTTGCTTTTTTAGGGCCGCACTTGCGGCATATGGACGTTCTCAGGCTAGGGGTCCAATCGGAGCTACAACTGCCAGCCTTTGCCACAGCCACAGCAACAACGCGGGATCCGAGCCACGTCTGCGACCTACACCACAGCTCACAGCAACACCAGATCCTTAACCCACTGAGCAAGGCCAGGGATCGAACCCACAACCTCATGGCTCCTAGTCGGATTCATTAACCACTGAGCCACAACAGGAACTCCAAAAAATCTCCTACTCTTATATTTCTACTTTCCCCTCATTTTCCCCTCTGGTAACCATTAGCTCCTCTATATCTATGAGTCTGTTTCTTTTTTGTTATATTCACTAGTTTGTCATATTTTTTAGATTCTACATGTAAGTTATATCATACAGGTTCTTTGTCTGACTCATTTCACTTAGCTTAATGCTCTTCAAGTCCATCCATGTTGCCGCAAATGGCGACATTTCATTCTTTTTATGGCTGAGTAGTATTCCACTGTATATGTATATACACACCAACCGGAGTTTTTTGTTTTTTAGCCGCCCCTGCGGCATGTGGAAGTTATTGGTCCAGGGGTCGAACCTGTGCCACAGCAATGACAATGGCAGATCCTTAACCTGCTGAGCCACCGGGGAATTCCCCAAGTGGAGTTTTGATTCATTTCCTTCCATCCTCTTCTCCTGGATTTGCCTTGGCCCAAGCGTGGATGCTTCCGGTCTGAGGCGCCTGCCCTCTTGCGCAGCCGCAGTGCTCTCTACCTCAACCAGCAGCTGAGCCTCAAGCCAGGAAACCCCAGTGACCTGCAGTTCTGACCTGCACTTGTGATAGCTTATCTGGAGCTATCACAGAGCCTCCTGCAACCACTGCATTCTTCCCCCTGGACTCATGTTAAGTCTCTTTGTATCAAATTTTACCAACCTGGAAGGCTTCCGCACATATTTGGCTTGATCAGCAACAGTTTGGTTGCAAGTGACCTTAACAAAACAGGGGGTCTTTATGGGCAGGATATATTCTGGGATATACAACCACAGCGTTGGATAAAGAGTTCCTATTATTCCAACTGTCGGTGAGACCTTGGACGGAGTGACTTTACATTTCAGGGCTCAGTCTCCTCATCTGTCAACGTGGATAATCGTGGTGTCAACCCCATAGACGACGCGAGGATCAACACACACAGAGCATAGCGCTTGACCTATGAGTGTTCAGTCACCCTTAGCCATAATGATAAAAGTGATGATGGGGGTTATAAGGGTGTTTCAAGGAAGAGCATCAGGAATAAAACGGAAAAATAGGAAAGTAGGTTCCTCTCATCCTCTTTTTTTATTTGATTTTTTTCTCTCTTCTTTTGGGGCTGCACCTGCGGCATATGGAAGTTCCTAGGCTGCGGGTCCAATTGGAGCTGCAGCTGCCCGGCGTATGCCAGAGCTACAGCAATGCCGGATCCGAGCCGCAGCTCTGGGATCCTTAACCCACTGAGCGAGGCCAGGGATGGAACCCGCATCCTCGTGGATACCAGTCGGGTTCTTAACCTGCTGAGCCACCGCGGGAACTCCCCTCTCATCCTCTTTTAAGGCTATGGAGTCTCTCTCTTTCCTGCTTTTCTCTGAGTGTTCAATTCCTTCTCCTGTCCCCTGAAGGTTGGGACACAGGGTACACACGGAAGCTGCAGTTCCTAGTGATCCCAAGCTAGGAGGCTCAGGGTTGGTATTCACATTGCAAATTTCCGAAAGAGAGAAACAGGGAAGCTGCCTGGGCTCGGGCAGACCCCAGGGGTCCTGCCACTGGCAGTAGCTGTGTGCGCGCAAGCGTGCAGGTGGAGCCAGCGCATGCCTAGGGCTTCCCCTCCCAGACTGAGGAAGCAGCAGACTTTCTCAACAGGGGCTGCAGTACTTATCTATTACTGCACCGCAAAGCACCCCTGAACTTAGTGGCTTCAAATAACCGGCTTTGATCACTTCTCAGGGTTTCTCTGCCTCAGGAATTTGGGAGCAGCCCTGCTGGGTGGTGTCCTGGCTTGGGTGTCTCTCATGCTGTTGCCATCAGATGGTGGCTGCAAATGGTGTCGGTTTGAAGGCACTCATGTGTCTGACACCTGGCCTGGGAAGGCTCAAACAGCTGGGGGCTAGAACAGCTGGGCATATTTGGTATCTTGCCTTTTTTTTTTTTTAGGGCCGCCCCTGCAAGATATGGACGTTCCCAGGCTAGGTGACGAATCGGAACTGTGATTGCCAGCCTACACCACAGCCACAGCAACGCCAGATCCGAGCCGCATGTGTGACCTACGTGAAGCTTGTAGCAATGCTGGATCTTTAATTGAGTGAGGCCAGGTATGGAACCCACATCCTCATGGATACTAGTCAGGTTCATTACTGCTGAGCCACAACGGGAACTCCCCATACTGGGTATCTTCCTCTCTGTTTCGACATAGTCTCTCCACATGAACATTCCAGCATGGTGGCTTCACTGTAACCAGACGTCTTAACCAGATGATGGCCCAGGACTCTGAAGGCCTGTGTCCCAAAAGGGAGAGAGAGCCAGATGGAAGTCATCTCGCATTTTATGACCTGGCCTCAGAAGGTCACCGAACATCAGTCACTTCCTCGCTCACTTGCTCATCACATCACTTGCTTGGTCCAGGCAGATAGAAATGTCTACCCAGGTTCAAGGGGAGGGAACACAGACCCCCCCCCTCACCTATCAGTGGAGGCCTGTCAAAGTCACATTGAAAGAAAAGCCTGCGCGTTGGGATATTTATTGGCGTGACCAACTTTGGAAAAGACAATCTCCCACAGGGGGACTGCACTCAGATGAGGAGACAATGGTTATCATAGCTAATGTAATACTGCCTAATGTATTCTACCCAAGAATATATTATAAACATTTCACCACATAATTACTCTGCAACATCCTTTTATAAAAAGTGTTAATTTTTAAAATTCATATTATCAAAGTAATACTCATAAAAAATTCAAAACACAGAAACGCATAAAGAAAAAAATGGAAGGTTTCCCTTTCTCTTCCTGCTAATCATGCTCTCTAGGAATAACAATAAGTTCTGCATCTGACCAGACTTTCCTCTATATGTATTTAATTGTATACATGAATATTTTTTATAAAAATTTATTTTATTTTATTTTTTTGCCTTTTTTTTACAGCTGCACCTGCATCATATGAAGGTTCCCAGGCTAGGGGTCAAATCAGAGTCACAGCCACAGCAATGCTGTGGGATCCGAGCCACGTCCGTGATCTACACCACAGCTCACGGCAACGCCGGATCCTTAATGCACTGAGCGAGGCCAGGGATCGAACCCGCAACCTCTTGGTTCCTAGTTGGATTTGTTTCTGCTGCGTCACAACAGGAACTTCAAATTGTTTATTAAAACAATTGTTTATTTTTATAGGAGTTCCTGTAGTGGCACAGCGGAAACGAATCCAACTAGGAACCATGAGGTTGCGGGTTCAATCCCTGGCCTCGCTCAGCGGGTTAAGGATCCGGCATTGCCGTGAGCTGTGGTGTAGGTCGCGGACGTGGCTCGGATCCCACAGTGTTGCTGTGGCTGTGGTGTAGGCTGGCAGCTGTAGCTCCGGATTCAACCCCTACCCTGGGAACTTCCATATGCCATGGGTGCGGCCCTGAAAATAAAAAATAATAACAATAATAATAATAATAAAATAGTGCATAGTATTCTGTTGTCTGTGTTATGATGTCTATAATTTACTTCAAAGACAGGCAGTGTGTTATAAAGTGTGTGGTACTTATTTTAAGCTACTTTCAAGGCCAGTCACTTGCTCTTTACAGGAACTTACACTCCAGGAGCGGTCAGACAATTTTAATCAGAAAAGTCATCCTCCGAGTGCTTCATCTATTTTTATCTCCCATCAACACTAGATTTTGCTAATTAGCATAATGACTGTTCCAGTGAATCTGCACAACGGATATTCCCAGTGGGCTCTTATTGTTGAATTAAGAAGTATCCAAGGTTAGAGTTCCCATTGTGGCTCAGCAGAAACTAATCCGACTAGTATCCCTGAGGATGCAGGTTCAATCCCTGGCCTCGTTTAGTGGATCCGGGATCCGGTGTTGCCGTCAGCTGTGGTGTAGGTCACAGACACTGCTTGGATCCTGCATTGCTGTGCCTGTGGTGTAGGCCGGCAGCTGTAGCTCCGATTCGATCCCTAGTCTGGGAACCTCCATATGCTGTAGATGTGGCCCTAAAAAGCAAAACAAACAAATAAACAAACAAACAAACTATCCAAGGTATACGGATTAGCTAAAGTATTTTATTTTTTGTCTTTTTTGTTGTTTTAGGGCCGCACTCGCGGCTTATGGAGGTTCCCAGGCTAGGGGTCTAATCGGAGCTGTAGCCACCAGCCACAGCCACAGCCACAGCAACGCGGGATCCAAGTCGCATCTTCAATCTATACCACAGCTCACGGCAACGCTAGATCCTTAACCCACTGAGCGAGGCCAGGGATCGAAGCCGCAACGTCATGGTTCCTAGTCAGATTCATTTCTGCTGAGCCACAACGGGAACTCCTGGCTGAAGTGTTTTAGAGACACTCCCTGAACTCACACAGACAGGGTGGTTGAACCCAGGCAGGTGTTGTAGCCTGTGCTCCGGGGCACCTATGGCTAGATCTCTAAAGGGACCTCTGTCCAGCCACAAATTTGGATATTCTGGTAACATGATGCCACCTTCAAGGCTAACAGAATCCTGCTTCTAGAGTACTATAGCCTTCGCCTTAAATGAACCTTGCCTGCAAGGACTGAGATGGAACTCCTTCGGGTACACAGAAGAGGTGGTACCACTGTCGCTTAGATCGGCTTGTTCATTTATACCTGGCTGATTAGGGCCCGAGACCTGCTTTTGTTACAACACGGTGTTTAGATGGAGACTAGACCAGCCCCACCTTCCTCAGACAGCTAGCTACAAGAAGATGTGGTACATATACACAATGGAACACCACTCAGCCGTAAAAAAGAATGAAACATTCTGCCATTTGCAGCAACAATGGATAGACGTGGCGGGCATAACGCTAAGTGAATCAAGTCAGATAAAAAACCAATACCTGTATGGTATGACTTACATGGAGAATGTAAAAAATATGACAAATATACTGGATATAACAAAAAAGAGGAGTTCCTGTCGTGGCGCAGTGGAAACGAATCCGACTAGGAACCATGCGGTTGTGGGTTCGATCCCTGGCCTTGCTCAGTGGGTTAAGGATCCGGCGTTGCCGTGAGCTGCGGTGTAGGTTGCAGACGCGGCTTGGATCCTGTGTTGCTGTGGCTGTGGTGTAGGCAGGCGGCTGTAGCTCCGATTAGACCCCTAGCCTGGGAACCTCCATATGCCACGGGTGTGACCCTAAAAAAGACAAAAAGACAAAAAAAAGAGTAGGAGGTTCTTAAAAGGGGTTATTATGGGATTACATGAAATCACAGGTATGAAACTTTCCAAAAAAATTTGTTTTTGTCTTTTTGCCTTTTCTAGGGCCTCATTTTGTGGCAT
>PVHT020000193.1:8310108-8368371 GCA_004024745.2 Catagonus wagneri
TTTTTTTTTTTTTTTTTTTGTCTTTCTGCCTTATCTAGGGCCGCACCCGTGGCATATGGAGGTTCCCAGGCTAGGGATCTAACAGGAGCTGTAGCTGCCGGCCTTCGCCACAGCCACAGCAACGCGGGATCTGAGCCGTGTCTGCAACCTACACCACAGCTCACGGCAACGCCGGATCCTTAACCCACTGAGCAAGGCCAGGGATCGAACCCGCAACCTCATGGTTCTTAGTCGGATTCGTTAACCACTGAGCCACGACGGGAACTCCAAGAACCTCCTACTCTTACATTGCCCCTTCCCCCCCCCTCCACTGGTAACCACTACCTCATTCTCGGTGAACTTGCTTCTTTTTTTTTCTTGTCTTTTTGTCTTTTATTAGGGTCACACCTGCCACATATGGAGGCTTCCAGGCTAGGGGTCTAATCAGAGCTATAGTTGCCCTCCTGCACCACAGCCACAGCAATGTGCGGTCCGAGCTGCGTCTGCGACCTACACCACGGCTCACAGCAACGCCGGATCCTTAACCCACTGAGCAAGGCCAGGGATCGAACCCGCGTCCTCATGGATACTAGCCGGATTTGTTAACCACTGAGCCACAAAGGGAACACCCCCCATCACAGGTTTTGGCAGAATCCAGATCAGAACCCAGGTCTGATTGATGCAAGCCCAACTCTTTCCTAATATTTCTAGGCAGAATTTTCTGGAAGAAGGAACTTGGGAGTAAAGTATCAAGAATTACGAGTGGATGTAGCTCTTTGCCCAGTTCCTATCTGAGGATTCCATCCAAGACCTCAACTGACTTTTCCCCTATCCGGGTCCACTTAAAGTGATTCCGCCCCCAACTCTTGTTACAGGTATCATTTTCCCAGCCAGCATAAGAAAGTCTGTCATTACAAATCTAATTTTCAAACCCAGGAAGGCGCGAAGCTCAGTTGTCAGTATATGGAGTTAAATATAACCTCATGCGCTGAGCAATATATTTAACGTCCTAATTAATAATTCAGAGCATCAAGTGCAATGTGGAAAGATATTATGTCTGCACTGCCTGTTTGTGGGAAAATCGGCCACCTTAAGGGCATTACACTCACCTTTCACCCACCAACCAAGCAGCACACCAGCGACATTCGCCCAGGAGTGGCAAGAATATATTAATGACAAAGGGCAGGAAGAGAATTACCCTAATTTGCCAGTGATAATGCTACTGAATAGGGAAGGCCTTCTTTCAGTTCTGTTCTCTGAGACAATGGAGATTTGATGTGGATTTTTGCCTTCATTACTGTGTTTTATAGTCTGTGTTCCTAAGAACTAGGTCAGATTTTGCATTATGTCTGTAATTTATTTTGGAGCGGCTGGTATTTACATTCCTAAGCAAGCAGGATATATAATGCCACGTTAATCCTGGAGTTTTTAAGCTAGAGGAGGTTTTGTGTTTTTTTTAATTGAAATAACAACACCCCCCCATACCGCATATTCAATATAACAATTTTTTTCAGAACAAATTCATCTGTGATTCCCCCTTGGGCAAATTCAGACCTCTCACTCCACACCTCTCTTCCCCCCCAGCCCTAAGGCACCCAGAAGGAAGTTCTATCTTTTCTGATCTTCTGGGGCAGTTTATCAATTTTTTTTTTTTTTTAGGGCCGCACCCTCGACATTTGGAAATTCCCAGGCTAGGGGCTGAATAGGAGCTGCCCCTGCCGGCCTACACCACAGCCACAGCCACGCGGGATCCGAGCCGCGTCTGCAACCTACACCACAGCTCACGGCAACGCCAGAGTCCTAACCCACTGAGCGAGGCCAGGGATCGAGCCCACGTCCTCATGGATCCCGGTTGGGTTTGTAACCCACTGAGCCACGATGGGAATTCCTGGTTTATCATTCTTTGTGTTATATAGCAGGGTGCTTCCTTTGTTGGAATTTTGATTTGTTTCCGGATAAGAGAAGTTGCCTGTTAAAAGCTGTCTGGAGTCCTGTTGATAAGTTAATCCAGTTCAGCTATATTTGTAATTTAAAAAGATTGCAAACAGCCTGAAAGTCTACCAACAGAGGACTTTGGGTTAAGTAATTTACAGTACCTTTGTACTTTGGAATACACCGTAGCTGTAATAAGAACAGAAAGCCCTATGGATTGATTGTAAAGCTATCCTGTTAAGTGGGAAAAAAAAAAAAAAAAGAGAGGTGTTCTTTTTTGAATGCAGAAGTTCCCAGGCCAAGGATCAAATCTGTGCCACAGCAGTGACAATGACGGATCCTTAACCTGCTGAGCCACCAGGGAACTCCAAAAAAGATATTCTGTTAAGTGAAAAAACAATCAAGGAGCAGAACACTGTATTGATGCTACCATTTATGTAAAGAGGAAGGGACTACAGAGAGATTGATTTGCACAGACATAAAAATATTTCTGAAGGAAGCACAAGAAACTGATAAAATTGGATGGTTTGGGGGAGGGGATCTGGTTGGTTGAGGACAAGGGCGGATGGGAGACTTCCTTCACATACCCTTTGATATCTTTTGAATTTTATCGGGTTTTTTTGGTCGTTTTAGGGCTGCACCTGCGGCACATGGAGGCTCCCAGGCTAGGGGTCGAATCGGAGCTACAGCTGCCGGCCTGCGCCACAGCCACAGCAACACCAGATCCGAGCTGCTTCTGTGACCTACACCACAGCTCATGGCAACGCCGGATCCTTAACCCACTGAGCGAGGCCAGGGGTCGAACCCTCAGCCTCATGGTTCCTAGTTGGATTCGTTTCTGCTGTGCCATGACAGGAACTCCATGATATCTTTTGAATTTTGAACCATGCAAATACATGATGTGTTCAAAAAATAAATGAACAAAATGAAAATTAAGAAACAAATTAGGGAGTTTCTGTTATGGCTCAGTGGTTAACGAACCCGACTAGTATCCATGAGGATGTGGGCTTGATCCCTGGCCTTGCTCAGTGGGTTAAGGATCCGGCGTTGCCATGAGCTGTGGTGTAGGTCGCAGACGCGGCTCGGATCCTGCATGGCTGTGGCTGTGGCGCAGGCTGGTGGCTGCAGCTCTGATTAGACCCCTAGCCTGGGAACCTCCATATGCCGTGGGTGCGACCCTTAAAAAAAAAAGCTGGGATTTGCTTCAAAAACTCCAGTGGGGAGGATGTGGGGGAAGGAAAAATCAGGCAGGGTCCAGATGAAGCAAGGCTGGCCGTAAGTGGATATTAATCACACTGAGTGACGGGGACTTGGGGGTTCGTTATGTTATTCTCTCTCCTTTTGTGGAAGCTGGAAAATGTTAAATGTTAAAAAAACCAAGGCCATGTGAACTTCTTTAACCCCGAACTGGTAAAACCTGTCCTACCAAGTTTGTGTCTATACTGTTTGTTCCCGGGCTAGGTTGTTCTCTTTGATCTTTGCAACTGGAGCGTCAACTCCCTAAAGTGAAGAGCTTGTCTGAACAATTCACCAGCTCAGCACCCGAGTTTCTCACCGGGCACATGGAGGCAGCAGAGGATAGAGATTTAAAGGAAGAGTCTTGGGCACACGCTCCCATCTGGGCACAGCCGCCTAGTAGCTTCTCTCCACCTTAGTTTCCTCATCGATGCAACAGGAATAAAGAAAATAATACACCCCAAAGGCTGTTAAAAGGGCTAGACAGGATGATATACAGAATTTTAGCATAATGCCTGACATATAAAAAAGGCTCAAAATGTTGATTGTTATTAATATTAGGCACTCAAAGAGTATTTACTGAGCACGAATGCCTGGGTGAAGAGAGGCGTGTGAGAGGATTATTACAAAATCCATCCTTTTGTAATTTGTCTTTTTTTAAATAATGATTTTTATTTTTTCCATTATAACTGGTTTAGAGTGTTCTGTCAGTTTTCTACTGCACAGCAAGGTGATCCAGTCACACATACATGTATACATTCTTTTTTCTCAGATTATCATGCTCCATCACAAGTGACCAGACATAGTTCCCAGTGCTATACAGCAGGTTCTCATTGCTTATCTATTCCCAAGGCAATAGTTTGCAACTATTAACCCCAAATTCCCAGTCCCTCCCACTCCCTCCCCCTCCCCCTTGGCAACCACAAGTCTGTTCTCCATGTCCATGGTTTTCTGTTCTGTGGAAAGGTTCATTTGTGTCATATATTAGATTCCAGATATGTGATATATCATATGGTATTTGCCTTTCTCTTTCTTACTTCGCTCAGTATGAGAGTCTCTATTTCCATGCATGTTGCTGCAAACGACATTATGTTGTTCTTTTTTATGGCTGAGTAGTATTCCATTGTGTATGTGTACCACATCTTCTTAATCCAATCATCTGTCAAGGGACATGTAGGTTGTTTCCATGTCTTGGCTACTGTGAATAGTGCTGCAATGAACATATGGGTGCATGTGTCTTTTTCAAGGAAAGTTTTGTCTCGATATATGTCTAAGAGTGGGATTGCTGGGTCAGATGGTAGTTGGATGTATAGTTTTCTTTTCTTTTTTTCCGTCTTTTTGTCTTTTTAGGGCCTCACACATGGCATATGGAGGTCCCCAGGGTAGGGGTCCAATTGGAGCTACAGCTGCCAGCCTATGCCACAGCCACAGCAACTCGGGATCCAAGCCGCATCTGTGACCTACACCACAGCTCATGGCAATGCCGGATCCTTAACCCACTGAGAGAGGTCAGGGACTGAACCTGAAACGTCATGGTTACTGGTCGGGTTCTTAACCACTGAGCCATGATGGGAACTCCTTTTTTTTTTAATGAATAGTTCTCTAAGGTACTTCCATACTGTTTTCCATAGTGGTTGTACCAATTTACATTCCCACCAACAGTGCAGGAGGGTTCCCTTTTCTCCACACCCTCTCCAGCATTTGCTATTTGTGGACTTATTTATGGCCATTCTGACTGGTGTGAGATGGTACCTCACAGTAGTTTTGATTTGCATTTCTCTCGTAATCGGTGATGCTGAGCATCTTCTCACGTGCTTGCTGGCCATCTGCATGTCTTCTTTGGAGAAATGTCTATTCAGGTCTTCTGTCCATTTTTCCATTGGGTTGTTGGCTTTTTTGCTGTTGAGTTGTATAACTTGTTTGTGTATTTTAAAGATTAAACCCTTGTCAGTTGCATCATTTGAAACTATTCTCCCATTCTCTAAATTGTCTTTTTTTTTTTTCATGGTTTCCTTTCCTGTGCAAAAGCTTGTCAGTTTGATTAGGTCCCACTGATTTATTTTTTTTATTTCTGTTGCCTTGGGAAACTGGCCTGAGAAAACATTTGTAAGGTTGATGTCAGAGAATGTTTTGCCTATGTTCTCTTCTAAGAGGTTGATGGTGTCTTGTCTTACATTTAAGTCTTTAAGCCATTTTGAGTTTATTTTTGTGCATGCTGTGAGGGTGTGTTCCGGTTTCAATGATCTACATGCAGCTGTCCAGTTTTCCCGGCAACACTTGCTGAAAAGACTCTTTTTCCCATTTTATGTTCTTGCCTCCTTCGTCGAAGATTAATTGACCACATGTGTCTGGGCTTATTTCTGGGTTCTCTATCCAGTTCCATTGGTCTGTGTGTCTGTTTTGGTACCAGTACCACATTGATTACTGTGGCTTTGTAATATTGCCTGAAGTCTGGGAGAGTTATGCCTCCTGCTTGGTTTCTGTTCCTCAGGATTGCTTTGGCAATTCTGGGTCTTTTGTGGTTCCATATAAATGTGTGGATTGTTTGTTCTAGTCCTGTGGAAAAACGTCACGGGTAATTTGATAGGGATTGCTTTGGGTAGTATTTTTTCCTTTTTTTTAATGGCTGCACCTCCAGCATTTGGAAGTTCCAAGGCTAGGGGTTGAATCAGAGCTGCAGCCACAGCCACAGCAACACTGAATCTGAACCACATCTGAAAATCACGCCACAGCTTGCAGCAATGCTGATTCCTCAACCCACTGAGCAAGGCTACCCACAACCTCACAGATATTATGCTGGGTTCTTAACCTGCTGAGCCACAACAGGAATTCCAACCCACCACAGTTTTATTTTATTATTTATTTTTTGTCTTTTAGGGCCGCACCTGCGGCATATGGAGGATCCCAGGCTAGGGGTCTAATCGGAGCTGTAGCTGCCGGCCTACACCACAGCCACAGCAACGTGGGATCCAAGCCGCGTCTGCGACCTACACCACAGCTCACGGCAACGCCAAATCCTTAACCCACTGAGCGAGGCCAGGGATCGAACCTACAACCTCATGGTTCCTAGTCGGATTCGTTAACCACTGAGCCACAACGGGAACTCTCCCACCACAGTTTTAAACAAGAGACTCAACTTTATTTTGTCTTTTTGTCTTTTTAGGGCCGTACCCGTGGCATGTGGAGGTTCCCAGGCTAGGGGTCTAACAGGAGCTGTAGCTGCCGGCCTTCGCCACAGCCACAGCAACGCGGGATCCGAGCCGCGTCTGCAACCTACACCACAGCTCACGGCAACGCCGGATCCTCAACCCACTGAGCAAGGCCAGGGATCGAACCCCCAACGTCATGGTTCCTAGTCAGATTCTTTAACCACTGAGCCTCGATGGGAACTCCAAGAGATTCAACTTTAAAGTTTCCAGGCAGAAGTCTGTTCATAAGCTTTTCAGTAATCAATAAGCATCAAAAAAGTTGTTGCACTAATGACAATACTTTCACAAACATAAGCTTAGTCTTGGCCAAAATGTTGCAGCTAAAGAAACACAAAACCAGAGTTCCCATGTGGCACAGCAGAAACCAGTCCGACTGGTATCCATGAGATTGTGGGTTCGATCCCTGGCCTCACTCAGTGGGTCGGGGATATGGTATTGCTGTGAGCTGTGGTGTGGCTCAGAGCCCGTGGTGCTGTGGCTGCGGCATGGGCCAGCAGCTGTAGTAGCTCAGATTCAACCCCTAGCCTGGGAACTTCCATGTGCCTTGGGTGTGGCACTAAAACCAAAAAGAAAAAAAAAGGAAACATACAATCCTACAGCAGGTGGAGTCATTGAGCATCCCTGCTCTGACCTTTGTCCTAGAAAACTAGCCTTCAAAATAAGGCAGTGGTTTTTGGTGACCTACCCCTGCCTATCAAATCACTCAAAAGTTAGTGACATAAGGAGTTCCCTTGTGGTGCCGCAGGTTAAGGATCCAGCATTGTCACTGCAGTGGCTTTGGGTTGCTGCTATGGCGCAGGTTCATTGATTCCTGGCCCAGGAACTTCCACGTGTCCCAGGCGCAGCCAAAAAAAAAAAAACAAAAACCCACCCCCCAAAAAAAACTTAGTAACTTAACAACAACCATTTTAATATTATCTCTCATGGTTCTGCAGGTGAACAGGGCTCAGCGAAAGGGGATGAGTAGGAAGGTTAAGACATTACAAACCTGACTACAGAGGGGCTTACAGAAGTGACACAGAAGCCTGGAAGATACCGGAAAGTTGAGATTATAAGGAAAAGTGGAGGGGTCTGGAGATGGGAAAAGAAACACACGCCTGTGTTCTCTATGCTCTACAGACATGTTCGGCTGGTGTGATGGGGTTTGAAAACAGGTTTGCAAATCCTTTGACACATCAAGCGATAGCATCTAATTCCTCTCTCTTTAAACGTGGGTTGGCCTTAGAGATTCGATTCTAATGAATAGAATTTGGCAGAAGTGATGCTGCGTGACTTTCGGGGCTCGATCACAAAAGGCTCTGTGACTTCTGCCTAACTATCCCTTTGGAGCACACGTCTTCACAGCCCTGAGTCCCCATATAGGAAGTCTGTTACGGGACGTTCCCGTCGTGGCTCAGTGGTTAACGAACCGGACTAGGAACCATGAGGACTCGGGTCTGATCCCTGGCCTCGCTCAGTGGGTTAAGGATCTGGCGCTGCCATGAGCTGTGGTGTAGGTCGCAGACTCGGCTCAGATCCCGCGTTGCTGTGGCTGTGGTGTAGGCCGGTGGCTGCAGCTCCTGTTAGAACCCTAGCCTGGTAACCTCTATATGCCACATCTGCGGCCCTAAAAAGACAAAAAACAAAACAAAACAAAAGAAGTCTGTTACCCTGAAGCCATCAGGCATTGAGGGCTAGAGGGATGCGCAAGAAGCCCAGCTGTACCAGCTGCCAGATGTGCTGAGTCTTCCTGGCTCAAGTATCAGACATATAAGCAAAGAAGCCTTTACAATATCCCCAGCCTCAACATTTAATAGACATATATAAAGCATTGTGCCCAACAGAGAATGTATATTCCATTGGAACAACTGTGGAGAATTTATAAAAATGAACAGAGACCTAGCCTTCAAAGAAAATCTGAAAACATTCCCCAAAAGATATCATATGAGCCTAATACAATAAAATTAGAAAGTAACAAGAATAGCCCCAACATGACGTTGTAAATCAGCTATACTTCAATTTAAGAAAAAAAAAAAAAAAAGAGGATGGAGTCTCTGTCGTGGTTCAGCGGTAACGAACCTGACGAGTATCTAAATTTAATTAGAAATCTTCCTTGGGTCAAAAGACGTCACCTACTAAGGAACATGGTTATCATCCCAGTGAAGTGAAGTTACTTTTGACCAGAAATTTTGGCCACACATGAGCTGTGGAAATGCAGAGTGCCAGACAATTCCTTTCTCACACCCACTGAGGAAACCATTATGTCATTTTAGCGTCTTCGTTTCTTAGCCTCTTAAAAGGTATGTAGCTATCTTCCTACCTAGGTCTAAACACCTTTGACCTTGACAGGAATTCTGGATTCTTTCATGGTCTCAGGATCACTCAGTACTTTCAGATATTCACATGATACTCGGTTGAATTCTGGAAATCTCACGTGGTCTGTCTGATGCATGATCACCGCATAGAAAGTCCATTCTGCTGATACTTGCTGATGCAAATACCATTGGATTTTCTAGAAAATATGCTAGAGACGTGACTGCGTGAGCTGGCGATCAGAAGAGATTTAGGGCTGTATTATAAATGAGGAAGAAAACTGGAAGGGAGGGAGGAAGGGATGGGAGCAGAGAGTGACAGACAGAGTGTGTGCTTGATAGGGTTTTACCACCTAGAAGGGGAACCGGGGCTTGATGTTAAGCATCCAAGGACAGCTTGGAGAAGGGAGAGATGCCAGCCATCTGCTTACAATTCACAGGGCTTGCACGCCACTCATCTCGGGTTGTTGGGGGTTCTGATGGCTCTGTTTCTCTTCCTTCTCGGGAGATCACCACTTTGCTAGCTGGTCTTTGGAAGGTTTTCTCTGCAAGCCATCCTCCTTGTGATTCTTTAGTTTGCTGGCCAGGGGTCACTCGAGTTTTCTGTTATTACTCAGGAACACATGCAGCCCCCAAAGAGAGCCAGCGTCCTGGTGCACAGGACCTGACTTGAGGCGACTGCCTGGAGCGCTTCAGGATGCTGTGGCTGCAGATGTGTTTGGCTCTTTTAGCGTGATAGATAGATGCTGGTGCTAAAATGCTCCTTCCTACATCTCAGACCTTCCTTCTTCAAGAAGTACATCCCTTAAGGGAGTTCTTTAAGGGAGGGTTGGTTGCTAGTAAAACCTCTCAGTTTTTGTTTTCTAAAAATGTCATTTCTCTCCACCTTTCTTCTTCAATTACCGTTTGGTTATTTTCCCTCAGCTCTTTAAAGATAGCATTTAGTGCCAAGAAAATTCAATGGGGAAAGAAGACTCTTGTCTTCCCTCCCTCTTTCCTTCTTCTCTTCCTTCTTTTTTCTTTTTTTCATCTTTTTTAGGGCCGCACCTGCAGCATATGGAGGCTAGGGGATGAATTGGAGCTACAGCTGCCAGCCTTTGCCACAGCCACAGCCACAGCAACGCGGGATCCGAGCCGCGTCTGTGACCTACACCACAGCTCACGGCAACGCCGGATCCTTAACCCACTGAGCAAGGCCAGGGATCGAACCCGCAACCTCATGGTTCCTAGTCGGATTCGTTAACCACTGAGCCGCAACGGGAACTCCCCCCTCTTTTTTTTTCAAAGTGGATTCTGACAAAGGCTGTTAATGTACCCCGTCTCCCTGACCCACTTCTGCCTCTTGTCCTGTGTCCTGGCCCTCATCTTCTCCCTCCACGTTCTGTGTGTGTGTGTGTGTGTCCGTGTGTGTCTCTGTGTCTGTGTCTGTGTGCTTTTTAGGGCCACACCCGCAGCATATGGAGGTTCCCAGGCTAGGGGTCTAACAGGAGCTGTAGCTGCCAGCCTTCGCCACAGCCACAGCAATGCGGGATCCGAGCCGCGTCTGCAACCTACACCACAGCTCACGGCAACGCCAGATCCTTAACCCACTGAGCAAGGCCAGGGATCGAACCCGCAACCTCATGGTTCCTAGTCGGGTTCATTAACCACTGCGCCAGGACAGGAACCCCCATTCCTTCATCTCTGCAGTGGTGTGATACTGCCTTCTTGGAGGCTGGTTACCGAGATTAGATGAGAGAGCACCCACCCCACCCCATCCTGTCCCTGTTGGGAGGGGGCAGGTAGCTGCCAGGACCTGGAGTGACCCATTAAACACGTTTTTAGGCTGGAGTCCACTGACTGGAAATGACAGCCAGTTGCTGTAAGGGATTGTTTTATGCTTCAACCCTCCACCTAAGTGAGGGCTGCCAGGCCACGCTTGCTCCTCTTGGAAACGTGTCCTGTGTTTGCCCGAGTCCCTCTTGCTGTGCCCAGGCTGCTGGATCAGCTGCTCGAGCTCACTTGGTGGCGTGACAAGCTACCGGGTGGCCTCGGAAACCCCGTCACAGCTCTGAAGGGATCGGTGTGGGGAAGCTGGGTCTCCCGGCTGGGGAGTCATCTCGGCAAGAGACATTTTTAATTTTTTTGGAGCCCTGGGGGGCAGTGGCCTGGAGTTAGGGCCTGGGAGCTCTGTCCCTCAGGGGGCCCAGCAGGACTGGGGGCACCAACCAGCGCCGCCTCTAATGCCTCCCCAATCCCTTAGTTTCATTTTTTTTTGTTTGTTTTTTTAGGGCTGTACCCACGGCATAGGGAGGTTCCCAGGCTAGGGGTTGAATCGGAGCTGTAGCTGCCGGCCTAAATCCTTGCTGTGGAGGATTTAGCGTTGAGCCTCTAGCACATGGCCGTCCAAGTTATTTTCAAGGGCGATTTTGACTCTTAGTGATTTCCTCGCATGGCCTGTCTTTAGAAGCCACCACAACGCAGGATCCAAGCCAGCAATGCCAGGTCCTCAACCCACTGAGCAAGGCCTGGGATTGAACTTGCGTCCTCATGGATGCCAGTCAGATTCACTTCTGCTGGGCCACGATGGGAACTCCTGTTTCATTCTTTTTTTTTCTTTTTTCTTTTTTTTTGCTTTTTAGGATTTGTTAACTGCTGAGCCACAACGGGAACTCCTATTTTTTTTTTTTTTTTTGGCCCTTGCCCATGGCATGCGGAAATTCCCAGGCCAGGGATCAAACCCACGCCACAGCTGCAACCCAAGCCGCTACAGTGACAGCGCCAGATCCTCAACACACTGAGCCACCAGAGAACTCCTAGGGTACCTATTTTTCACACGGTATGCTCCCTACATGCTAGCGAACTGCTAGCAGGAACTCACCCCAAGAAACAGAGACCTTGCTGTGGAGGATTTAGCGCTGAGCCTCTAGCACGTGGCCGTCCAAGTTATTTTCAAGGGCGATTTTGACTCTTAGTGATTTCCTCGCATGGCCTGTCTTTAGAAGCCACCCCCTCCAGAGGGTGCAATTTCACTGCACATCTGTTTACAACATTCAGGCTGCTTTCAATGTTCCAGTAAGAACTCAGATGCTGAGACATCCTTGTCCATAACAGCCGGGTCCCCTTGGCCCGTCCTTTCTTCAGGATACATTTCTTTTTTCTTTTAATTTTTAAATGATTTTTATTTTTTCCATCATAGCTGGTTTACAGTGTTCTGTCAATTTTCTACTGTACAACAAGGTGATCCGGTCACATATACATATATACCTTCTTTTTCTCGCATTATCCATCATGCTCCATCATAAGTGATTAGATATAGTTCCCAGTGCTGTACAGCAGGGTCTCGTTGCTTATCCATTCCAAAGGCAATAGTTTGCATCTATTAACCCCAGATTCCCAGTCCATCCCACTCCCTCCAGGATACACTTCCAGAAGTAGCTGTGAGGGTTCAATTCAGGTGTCAACTTGACTGGGCCCTGGAAGGGCCCGGATATTTGCTTAAACTATTTCTGGGTGTGTCTGTGTGGGATTTCTGAACCGAGCTCGGCATTTAAATTAGCAGACTGAGGAAAGCAGGACCCCCCCCCTCCCCGCAGTGTGGGTGGGCCTCGTCCAGTCCATCAAGGGCTTGAGCAGAACAAAAAAGCACAGGAAGGGAGTTTCTGTCATTGCTCAGCGGTGATGAACCCGACTAGTATCCGTGAAGGACGCGGGTTTGATCCCTGGCCTCGCCCAGTGGGTTGGGGATCTGGCGTTGCTGTGAGCTGTGGGGTAGGTTGCAGACGTGGCTCAGATCCCAGGTTGCTGTGTCTGTGGCGTAGGCTGGTGGCTGTAGCTCCGATTTGACTCCTAGCCTGGGAACTTCCTTTTTTTAGGGCACGTGGGGCCCTAAAAGGCAAAAAAAAAAAAAAAAAAAAAGCACAGGAAGGGAGAATGTGCTGTGCCCTCTGCCTGACACCGCTGGCTCTGCTGGGTCTCCAGCTTGCAGGCAGCAGTCCACAGGACTTGCTAGCCTTCACAGTCACGTGAGCTAGTTCCTCAGAGTAAATCTCTTGTATCGGCCCATCTGTGTTCATTCTCCCTGTCTTTCTCCGCTGGCTTTGAAGTCACATAGAATGAGTTCCAACTCGAGTCCCACCTCTTACTAGCTGGACAGTTTCTGAACCTCTCGGAGCCTTACTTAGTTCCCATCTTGTAAAATGGAGTCCCCAGAGATCCCGTCGTGGCTCAGTGGAAACGAATCTGACTAGTATCCATTGAGGACACAGGTTCGATCCCTGGCCTCGCTCATTGGATTAAAGATCCGGCGTTGCCATGAGCTGTGGTGTAGGTGGCAGATACAGCTCAGATCTGGTGTGGCTCTGGTTGTGGTGTAAGCCAGTGGCTACAGATCCGATTTGCCCCTTAGCCTGGGAACCTCCATATGCCGTGGGTGCGGGCCTAAAAAGACAAAAAAAAAAAAAAAAACGGAGTCCCCAACACACTCTACTTTGAGGTTTTTGTGAAGATTAAAAGCAAGGAGCATAGCGCTGATACAGTAAAAACACATTTAAGTGTCAATCAAATGACTATTTAAATGAATATAATATATAGGATGGGTAAACAACAAGGTCTATAGCACAGGGAACTCTATTCAATATCCTATGATAAGGTGTTCCCGTCATGGCTCAGTGGTTAACCAATCCGACTAGGAACCATGACGTTGTAGATTCGATCCCTGGTCTTGCTCAGTGGGTTGAGGATCCGGCGTTGCCGTGAGCTGTGGTGTAGGTCACGGACGCGGCTCGGATCCCGCGTTGCTGTGGCTGTGGCGAAGGCTGGCGGCTACAGCTCCTGGTAGAGCCCTAGCCTGGGAACCTCCATATGCCGCGGGTGCGGCCCTGGATAAGGCAAAAAGACAAAAAAAAAATTCCTACGATAAAACATAATAGAAAAGTGCACACACGTGTGTGTGTCTGTGTGTGATCACACACATTTACATATACACATATATGTATAACTGAATCACTTTGCTGTACAGCAGAAATTAACACATTATAAATCAACTATACTTCAATAAACATTTTAAAAATAAATATATACATATAATGCAGATATGTATAATACACCGACATGTATGTATATATGCTATTGGTTCTGTTTCTCTGGGAACCTTAACAAGTATAGTGACATGGGCTTATGGTCCCACCAACTGTGTAGGAATGTGTCTTTTTCCTTTTGCTTGCCAACACTGAGTTATCACTCAAAAAATATCGGGGTAGGCTGTCTTTTTAAAAAAAATATGCCGTCCACACACTTGGCACATAATTCAAACAGTGTAAAAGGGTGTATGATTAAAAGTAAAGTGGTCGGAGTTCCCGTTGTGGCTCAGTGGTTAACGAATCCAACTAGGAACCATGAGGTTGCGGGTTCGATCCCTGGCCTTGCTCAGTTGGTCAAGGATCCAGCGTTGCTGTGAGCTGTGGTGTAGGTCACAGACGCGGCTCGGATCCCGCGTTGCTGTGGCTGTGGTGTAGGCCGGCGGCTACAGCTCCTGTTAGACCCCTAGCCTGGGAACCTCCATATGCCGCGGGTGCGGCTCTAGAAAAGGCAAAAAGTCAAAAAATAAATAAATAAATAAATAAAATAAAATAAAATAAAATAAAAGTAAAGTGGTCGTTGGAATTCCCACCGTGGCACAGTGGATTAAGGATCTGACTGTAGCAGCTCAGGTCGCTGCAGAGACGCAGGTCTGATCCCTGGCCTGGCGCAGTGGGTTAAGGACCTGGTGTTGCTGCAGCTGTGGCATAGGTCACAGCTGCGGCTCGAATGAAATCCCTGGCCCTGGCCCTTCCATATGCCATGGGTGTGGCCACAAAAAAATAAAGTGGCCATCTCTATCCCCTAGTCTCTTAATTCTCTTCCAGAGAGGCAGCCCTGTTAACTGTTTCTTGAGCTCCCTTCTGGAAATACCCCAGGCCTGCACTGTCCAATACAGTGGCCATGGCCACCAGCCACATGTGGCTACTGAGAGCATGAAATACGGCTATTCTGAATTGACGTGCCCTAGAAGTGTAACATACGCACTGAATTTCGAAGACTTGAGATACAACATGGAATGTAAGATGTCTCGTGAATAACTATTCATATGGATTAGGTGTCGAAATGATAATGATCATTTGATCAACTGGGCTACATAAATATTCTATTAAAATTCATTTCACCTGTTTCCTCTTTTTTTTTTTTCAATGTGGCTACTAGACATTTTTGAGCGCTATCGGGGGCTTGTGCTCTGTTTCTATTGACTAGAGCTGTTCCATGCGTATTGAAGTGTTTGCTTAGAGCTCTTCCTTTCCCTTTTATTTACCCAAACGGTGGCACCCCAAACATGCAGCAGCAGATGTACCCGGTCGTGGCTGTGGTTGGTACACTGCTGAGTGCAGCTGCGCGGCCCCACTGGCCGCAGCTAAACCTCTGTGTGCTGCTTACAGGCAAGATCGGTAGGTCCTAGTGCTGGAGGGCGGCAGGGTGGCAGGGGTTGGTGGTGGTCGTGTGTGCCTTGCTGTCCTTGGGCCGGGTCACCAGGGCCAACCGTCCCCTCCCAGGCTAGAGCCTCAGGGCCGAGGTACAATCTTGCCTTTGGAATATCTGTAACATTTAAAAACCAAATACATTTTAAATCCCTCTTGCCCTCAAGGCCACTGAATTGTCAGCCTGAGGCTGAAACTGTGGCGGGTATGCATCTTCCGTTTTTTTTCTGTCTCCCGTGGAAAGGTTTTGTCAGGCCAAGCCCCCTACCTGCAGAGAGGCCAAAGTCTAGGAATACGAGGTGAACTGTATGTCAACATCAATGAAATGGAAAAACAAATGATTTTTTTATAATTGTCGGTGCTTTGCTGCGAGGTTACATTTTGTCCTAGAAAATACAGGTTATTGATTTTGCCCTCTGTATATACAAATCCATTTATAATCCTACTATCGCAGAAAAGTAAAAACTTAAGGGGGAGGGGGAGAAAGAAAAAAACAATTCGGCTACCCGAGAAATGATACAGGAAACTAGAGCATGTCAGGATCCCATGAAGTTCCAGGATGAAACAGGGCAGATTTGGAGCATTCGTGCAGGAAAGACTGGCAAGGAAAGATCAATTGAAACCATCTGTTTCTAGAAGAGGGCCAGGTGCCACCCTGACAGATGGCACGAACGCTAGCCTGGAGCGGGGCCAGCTGACGCCCGGCCTAATGGCAGAGAGCAAGGTCTCCTCTCAGCATGTGTGGCGACCACCCAGACCTGGTCAAGGCAGGGCCCCAGGGCCCCGTAACTGCTGTCCTCCTGAGTCCTGAGGTGGAATTCTGCACAGTGCTTTGGGGCCGGAAGTGGAGGTGACCATAAGGAGACGGGCGGGAGGGAGCTGAGGGCTACTCATCTGTGTGTTGTTGGGGAAGGGGTACACTTGAAAAGCATTCTTTTCCTTTTTTTTTTTTAGGACCGCATTCGTGGCATATGGAGGTTTCCAGGCTAGGGGTCCAATCGGAGCTGTAGCCGCCGGCCTACACCGCAGCCACAGCAACGCGGGATCCGAGCCGCATCTGCGACCTACATCCCACCTCATGGCAACGCCGAATCCTTAACCCACTGAGCGAAGCCAGGGATCGAACCTGCGTCCTCATGGATACTAGTTAGACTGGTTTCTGCTGAGCCACGATGGGAATTCCTGGGGCTCAGATTTGACCCTTAGCCCTGGAGGTGGGGGGTGGGCAGTGGCTTGGCATTAGAACTCCTTGGAGTTCCCTTTGTGGCTCAGTGGTTAACGAATCCGACTAAGAACCATGAGGTTGTGGGTTCGATCCCTGGCCTTGCTCAGTGGGTTAAGGATCCGGCGTTGCCGTGAGCTGTGGTGTAGGTTGCAGATGCGGCTCAGATCCCGCGTTGCTGTGGCTGTGGCGAAGGCCGGTGGCTACAGCTCCTGTTAGACCCCTAGCCTGGGAACCTCCATATGCCGCGGGTGCGGCTCTAGACAAGGCAAAAAGACAAAAAACAAAACAAAACAAACAGATGTGCTCCTTGATGACATGTACTGCTCTGGCCTTCCGTTTCCAAGAAAATGATTCGAATCCATTCTCACCTGTGGTAGCTCACACAGATGACCACGATTCTCACCCCTCCGTTCGCCCGTGCCCTTGGCCACGTGACTTTGCAGCACCTTCCCACAGTGGGTGGCTTAATCTACCCCAGCTCTGGGTGCTGGGCTCAGCCGCGTGACTGGCTGAAGCCAATGGGCCTGTTAGCTGGCCTGTCACAGAGGCTGGAAGTGGCCCATGCCTTGGCACTTGCTCGCTCTTGGGCAACTGCCATCTTCATGTTAACATGCCCAGGCTAGCCTGCTGGACCATGAGAAACACGTGGAGTGGAGAGGCGCTGAGGCCAGCCCCGACCAGCCACCAGCCAGCACTGAGTGATTCCGGCTGAGATCAGCAGAGCCACTAGCCAACCATCTGGATGCGTAAGTCCTGAGCTTTGAGTTGTTAGGTGGCGTTGCTATAGCAGGAGGTAACTGATATATTCAAAAGTCTAGATGGCCCGAATCTGCCTTTGGTACTACATGGGAAGGGGAAATCAATTTTTTCAGAGACTTTCTAGCCAAGGCTGCCCCACTGATAATATTTAGAGAGGAATTGGTGCAAATTTGTCTCCAATTGCAGCAGCCCCAACGGCGGAATCCTGGGAGATTTTGGTGACCCAGAGCAGTCATAAATTAGGCCATATTGGAACTCTGTATGATTTTATAATATGATCACCCATAAAACCTTAAGAGCTCCTTTAGAAAAATGTTCAAAAATCACGTGTGGGCAAAAAGCTCCATATGAGTAACTGGAGCTAGCTAATGTTTGTTTTAGAAACTTCTCTATTTCCTGACTTGCAAAAGTTCACCCTTGCAGACTCAGCAGGGTAATAACGTTGGTATCTGCATTAACGTCCTGTGCCTCTAACAAGAATCTCTTGCATCCACGTAGAAGTAATTTCAGGAGTTCTCACAGCAGGGTCGTAATTCTTAAATACTTAAAATATTATGTATGTTGTCTCTCCTGATGTAGAGAGCATTTTTTCATCTGGCTGTTAACAAACTTAGATTCTCTCAAGTGATTGAAAAGCTCTCTGCAAGCCTAAAGTTCTATAAAAACTCTAAGTAATAGCAACAATAAAACCTTATTAGCCATTTCGGGCTCTGAATCAAGATTTTCAATCCTTGGCATCTAATTAAACGTTTTACATTCTAAAGGAACACATAGCCTTATACCTCTCTCCAAATGCTTCCTTTCCTGATTGGGATTAGAAAATTGGTGAAGACTTTGCATGAGGCACACAAATACAACTCAAAATAAAGATGTCTTGGGTATTATTGCATTCAAACGGGATCCTCCATGCCTAACTGCAGGTGGAGGTTGAGGGGGCTATGAGAAAGCCACTGTTTGGGGACGACGTACAGGCATGCCAGGCACTTTCGGGATGTTAGCTTGCTAAATAAAAGTCTCACACCAGGCATGATCCCTGAAATTTATGGAGAAATGAGAAGTGAGGGCTAGCAAGAGCCTTCGAGTTCAGGCTTAAAACTTAACAGCTTCAGAAGCAGAAGTGCACAACTTGCATCACTTTTAAGCTGCGCCTGCGCCGTCCGATTCGGTCACCGCCGTGGCTCCTAGATGCCGGCAAGGTGACCAGTCCAAATCGGGAGGTGCTGGGTCAAATATCCGCCAAGGTTCAAAGGCTTTTGTATGAACAAAAAGCAGTGAAAATACCTGCTTAATTATCTCTGTACCGATTACGTGTGGAAATGCTATTTTGGATACATCGGCTTAAGGAAACATGTAATGTTGGGGTCAGTCTCGTCTGTTTCTTTTTATTTTGTGGGTGTGGCTGCCAGGAAAATGTAAGCCTCTGTGGCTTGAATTTGACTTCTATTGGACAGGGCACCCTAGAGGCAGAGAGATGGCGAAGGTCAACAGGGACAACCTCCAATGGGAGTGGACAACCTCCAATGGGAGTGGACAACCTCCCGGGCTTGTCCCCAGGTTGGAGGGAGTGAGTGGGGAAGTCATCCCTTAGAATTGAGCAGGTGGGCTTGAAAACCGTGTAGCAGCCCTTTCGGAATTGGGTCTGAAGCCTACAGGATCCCAGCCTGGCTCACTAGCCTCGGGTTCTCGGGTCTCTGAAGCTTTGGGTTCTTTGGTGGGTCTCGCTGCCAAGAGCTGATGGGAGCGGGCAGCTGTGGCAAGGACCACCAAGGGAGCCCCAGGAGAGGCAGCCTCCTAACATGGTTCAGAAAGGGTGTTGACCTTCCCCAAGGTCACTGTCTCATGCAGGGTTCCCCAGGAGGAGGACTCTGAGAAAGAGTTTAAACTGCAGGAGGTTTTCTAGGGAGAACCCTTGGGCTCTAATCCCAGGGAAGGGAGGGGAGAAAGCAGGAGTGGGCAGAGGGAGAAACTGAGCTGCGATGTGGTCTTCACGGGAGCCTTAGCTGATGCTACAGGGTGTCTGAAAGCTCCAATGAGACTAAGAGCTGCCTGAAGGTGGCGCAAGAGAGCTGAGCCTTAATACCCCGCCCTTGTCAACGCGCCATCGGAGGTGGGCTACCTGGGAAAAGCGTGGCCTTGGCCAGACGGGCTCTCTAGGCTGGGAGGAAGAAGTCCTTCATTCCTGAAGGCAAGATGCCGAGGTCACACAGCTGACATCTGAACCTCGGTCCTTTGATTCTCCCGTGCAGCGCCGGTTCTCAGCTGGTCCAGGGGATGGGGGGGCACCCACCCACCAAGAGAACCCGAGCTGCTGTTCAGGGGATGTGGGGCAACAGTGTCCAAAGCCAGTTTGGAAAATGCAGTCCTGGATCTGGGAAGCCTGACTTTATTTCTATCATTGTCTTTCTTAGGCAAGTTGCTCTTTTTTTTTTTTTTCATGGTTAACATAGGAGTCATTCAGCCTTCGCAGGGCCCCAGTAAAACTAGATGGAACCATATCTCTCTCAGACAGACAGGAATGAGGGCTGGTGTTGCAGATAGCGCTCTGTTCAGAGCCCCGACTGGGGGTGTGGAGAAATGCAGACGAAATAGAAGCCAGGTAATGAAAGTTCCAAGCATAGCAGCAAATAATCAGGCAATTATTGAACTAAGACTATAGTTTTAAGTCCTGAAACTTCCGAGTCAGAAAATTCTTCTAATAATAGTTAATAAGAACATAATCCTTAACCATAAGAAGCAGGGAAAGTTGTCTAGAAGACGAAGTGTGGGCTACAGTTGAGTTAACAAACAAAAACGCAGATTTGTGACGACTTTAACCAAAAAGAATGGAACAATAGTAAGTGCAGTGAGGCTTGGCAAAGGGGAGAAGGCACCGGTAGGAAACATGAAAAACCCGCTTTACCTTGATTAGCTCTTAATGAGTTTTTGACTGAATGGCGGGACCACTCTTTTACCTCCATCTTGTGGTCAAGCGCAGAACTGCAGCCTCTTCTGGGTCTTTCCATCCCCTCCCCCTTTTTCTATTTGCCAAACGTCCCTGTGCCTCAATCCCCAAAGTGGGAGTCGGCTGATTGAATTTGCCCCACCGTTTCACCTCTGTGGTTTTCAAGTCCCAGCTCTATTACAGGATAGAACCGAAGCCTTTTTTACTTGGCTCTTTCTTCCCTCTGTCAAAAGATACCTCCCAGCACGCCTGGCTGTGGAAATGTCTGGGGTGACGGCACACACATAGGTGAGGTCGTAGGGTGAAACCGGAAGAAGACCCCAGGCTTCGCGGGGTCTGAAACTCATACAATTTTGGGGATCCCTCTTTCAGTGCAAGAATATAAGGTTACAGGTCCGAAATTGGGTATGACACGAAATCACAAGAAATTCTGGATTTTCAAGAGCGGACAAATACCAAAACCTCACAAAATCCAGCCAATGCGCCGTAATATTTTTAACTGCCTAACACACTTCTGTGGTACTTTTTTTTTTCCCTTACAATTTTGGGCTGCTTACTTGTTGATTGCTTTTTGGTTTGATTGATAATTCTGAAAAAAAATATATAAAGTTAATCTGAAATTAGGGCACACAAGGACAATTCAAATGCCTTCTTAAATTGCCACCACACTGTACCGGGCTCCATAATCGGATTACTCTTATGGGATAAAAACTGACTCATTGATAAATACGTTTCTTTAGAGTATTTTGCTGTGTCAGTGGCAATGTTGCCGGCTTGTTTCATCTGGAACTGCCAGGCTTCATCAGAATAGGAAGAATCAGCTACTCTTAGATGTGGCCCAAACCACTGGGGTGGCTAAAACATGTGACTTCACATACAGACCGACTCACTGTTTGTTATGCTGCCATCACAGGTTTGTGCCCTGCAAGAATTCTGATACATTCTATTCTACTCACATGCTAGCGGAAAGGAAAAAATAAGATACGGTGCCTTCATAATTATATCCATTTCATTACAGGATATATTCCTGGCAGAAGAGAATTTCCTTTGTCTAGGGATGAATATGCTTAAGACTTTTTCATCTGATGACTGGAAGAGTTTTCTGCAGAGCAGCTTCTGACTCCATACTTTTCAAACCTTATTTCTCCTCCACCACTCGCATGCTTCCGGTGCTGGATACCATGGGACGTGTGTACACTGGGGTACAGCCTCTGGGGCCTGAATCTTCATGTTACATTACTCAGGGGTGGGGTCAATCCAGTGAAGGGTGAGAGTGTCCCTGGAAGCTGTTCCTACACTGGGATGGCTAGCAAGATTTTTTTTTTCACTTTATTTTCTTTTTTTTATATTAATTTTATTTATTTTTTCCCATTATACCCAACTGCACAGCGTGGTGACAGGGTTACACATACATATTAGCAAGATCTTAAAAAACCCAGTCATCCCTCGGTACTCTCTGGGGGTTGGTTCCAGGGCCAGCAGTGGATATTAAAATTCGTGTATGCTCAAGTCCCAGAGCCAGCCCTCTGTATCCATGGATTCCGCATCTACAGATTCTCCCAGCCTTGGATAGGAAACATAATCGTATGTATGTGTATTGAAAAAAAAAATCTGAAAATAAGTGGATCTGTGTTGTTCAAAGGTCAACTGTACACACAGAATATCCCACTAAATCTAAACTAAATATATCACCCACTCAGCTTCCTCTTAGCTGGATAAGGGGAAAAATTTCCCTTAGCTGCTCCAATGCTACCATCTCTGAGGGGAAGTGCAGCTGATAGGAAGTAGGAGGGGAAGGAACCAGCGATCATAGACAGATGAATAAGATATAGCACTGCCCCCAAGAATCTTGCAAACCGGCAGGGCATTTAAAGATGGCATGTAAAATCCTACTCCCGGGCATATCCACATAAAACTATTATTCAAAAAGATACATGCACCCCTATGTTCATAGCAGCACCATTTACGATAGTCAAGACATGGAAACAACCTAAATGTCCATTGACGGGTGAATGGATAAAGAAAATGTGGTACATACACACAGTGGAATACTACTCAGCCCTAAAAAAGAACGAAATAATGCCATTTACAGCAACATGGATGGAACAAGAGACTCTCATATGGAGTGAAGTAAGTCAGAAAGAGAAAGACAAATACCATGTGATATCACTTGTCTAGAATCTAAAATATGGCACAAAAAATAAAAAAAATAAAATATGGCACAAATAAACCTATCTAAGAAATAGAAGCAGACTCACAGATATAAAGAACAGACCCGTGGTTGCCAAGTGGAGGGGGCTGGGGGAGGGATGGAATGGGAGTTTGGGGTTAGCAGATGTAAGCTATTATATATAGAATGGATAAATAAAAGGTCCTATTATATAGCACAGGGAACTATATTCAACATCCTACGATAAACCATAATGGAAAAAGAGTATTTTATACACACACACACACACACACACACACTATATATATAACTGAATCACTCTGCTGTGCAGCAGAAATTAGCACAACATTGTAAATCAAGTACAATTTTTTTTTTGTCTTTTTGCCTTTTCTAGGGTCACACTCGCGGCATATGGAGGTTCCCAGGCTAGGAATCTAACAGGAGCTGTAGCCGCCGGCCTTCGCCACAGCCACAGCAACACGGGATCCAAGCCGTGTCTGCAACCTACACCACAGCTCACGGCAACGCCAGATCCTGAACCCACTGAGCGAGGCCAGGGATCCAACCCGCAACCTCATGGTTCTTAGTCAGATTCATTAACCACTGAGCCACGACGGGAACTCCAACAATACTTCAATTTTAAAAAAAGATGGCATATAAGTGGCTACAGTACAAGACAAAAATTGATGAGGTCTTTAGGAAGGATAAACAACAAAAACAATAATAAAAAGCTAACAATCATTGCATATTTACTACGTGCCACATACTTTTCTAAGCATTTTATGTGTGCAATATCTTCTGAACCTTCTAGAGACTCAAATAGAATAGGTATTATTCTATTAATAAATAGCCCATTTTACAGATGCAGAAACAGAAGCTGAGAGAGATTCAATGAGTTGTTCAAGGTCACGTGGCTAGTGGAGGGCGCAGCCTAGGAGTGGGGAGACTGACTGGGGGTGGGAGGTAGGTTTGCACCAGGACAAGGGCTATTGGAGAAGGGTAGAGATGGCCAGGAGGCTGGGCGACTCCCAGAGAGCTGGTTTTGGGGTCAACAAACAGTAATGTTATTTGCTGAAAAGGAGAATGTAGGCAGAGAAGCCAGCTTTTAAAATGGTGATGAATTTAGTTCAGCCGTATTGCTTTGGTGCATTTGTGGGACATCCACGTAGAGATGGCAGGGGGCAGGGGGCTATCCGAGTTCAGAGCTCAAGAGAGACATCGAGGCAGGAGACCGGCAGTGTGGGTCATTCCTGTGGAGTGATGACCGACTTCAGGGGAGTGACTGAGATCCCTCAGGATGCGTTGGGTGTAGGAGAAAGCCGAGCTGTAATCCTAGGTTGGGCAAAGCAGTGGGCAACAAGGGGACGGGCAACCCAGCAAGTTGAGGGAGGAAAGCATTTCCAGGAGAGCTCATGGTCATGGATACACGTTGCAGATAAAGGCTGGGACTCTTTTTTTTTTTTTTTTTTTGGTTAATTTTTATTGTTTGTTTGCTTTTTAGGGCACACCCGCAGCATATGGAGGTTGCCAGGCTAGGGGTCGAATCAGAGCTACAGCCGCCGGCCTACACCACAGCCACAGCAACACGGGATCCGAGCCACATCTGCGATCTACACCACAGTTCACGGCAACGCCAGATCCTTAACCCACTGAGCAAGGCCAGGGATCGAACCTGCATCCTCATGGATATTAGTCGGATTCGTTTTCCTGAGTCACAACGGGAACTCCAAGGCTGGCACTCTCTTTAACAACAACAACAAAAAAATTCACGATAATCCTGGTGTCTGAGTGTGGGTTGTTCCTGAGACAAAGACTTGCAAGCAAGAAAATTTTAGGAGATTCAGAAACTACGGGCCATGGGGAAGTGAGATGACGGAGGGAAGGCAGCCAATAAAGGGAGCATTACCAAGCTGGTTCCCACTGTGGGCGACTGGGACTCAGTCCCATAGGGACCTCTGGGAGACAGGGTGGGACACCCAGCTCAGGGGTATCTATCACAAGTTAGGTTTTCTGGAGGCAGAAACCGACATGGAGTTTGGCATGCGAGCTAGTTCACCACGGATGCCATATGTGGAAGGACAGGGAGAAAGTGGCATGGGGGCGGGGTAGGGCTTGAAAGGCAAAGCTGGCCTGGCAAACCTGGGCAGACCCTCTGAGAGATGCTGAAGGATGTATAGCCTATCGGGGTTGTTGCACAGTAGATGAAATGGCCATTTGTTGGATGTGGACTAGCCCAGGAAGGGGGTGCCTTGGGGCGAGGTGCTTTTTCCGCTGAGTCCCTCTCTGAAGGGGGCCTGGGGGGGGGGTGTGCATCTCTCTGGCTCCCACGTTTACCCCCTGGAGGAAGCCGGGCTGGTTCAATATCAAGGGTCCTGGCTGAGTCAGCTGTGGGTGCCATAATTCCTTAGCATTGCTGACCTATTGCACATACAGGCAGAGCAGGGCTCCGAGGCTTCAGGCAGGCGTCAGCAGCTGGAAGAAACCAGAGCCCTGAAGACGCAAGGCTTGCGCCACGCAGGTGGGACACCAAGTGGTGCATGAGAGGAGTTTCAAGCAAGTGCTGCCGGTGAGGGAGGAGCCAACTGAAAAGCTGGCTCACGATGCCCTTCTCTGCAGCTTTGGGGCTTTGCCTCCTGGGGCCGTGGCTGATTGACCAATGGGAAGATACTTGACTCAGGCTGGACCAATCAGAGTCCTTCCCTGGGAATTTTCAAATTGGAGTTTAAAGGGACCCACGGGGTAGAAGGGTCTGGTGCGGTTGGGTGTAACGTGGAGGAAAGAATGGCATTATTCCAAAAGAGAGAAGCTGGGAATACAGAGGGTAGGGGTGGGGGCAAGGAAAAAGCCCCAGGGGATCTGGTGGCCCAGCTGCATCCCTTTCCTTCTTTTCTTCCCACAGCCGTGTGACATTCCCAACATCCTGCCAATAAAACCCCCATTGTGCTAAGCAAGGCTGGGCTGAGTTCCTGGTCTTGGAGATGAGAATTAAGGGCTGAGTGGGATGTGAAGAAACACCACGAGCGCAGATGACTCCCAAAGAGCTCACGACAATGAGAAGGGGGGAGGGGGAGGCAGAGGGAGGGGAGGTGGCGGGGGGAGAGGACGCCAGGAATGCAGGGTCAAGGCAGGGTTTTTTATTTTATTTCATTTTTTTAAGCTGTGGAAAACTTAAACATGTTTATGTGCTGAGGGTAAAGAGCCAGTAAAAGCAGCATAAATCATAACAACAGAACTACTAAAACAAGGCAGAGATACAAAGCTATAAAAGCCTTAAAGATAAAGAAAACATGCTGTCAATAAAAATAAGGAGAAAAGGCAGGAGGAAAATAAGCCTTGCAGTGGAAAGCAGGCGTTGGCATGAGTGCCCATGGTACATACCCAGACCTGGGCAGCCGCTCACTCTGGGGTGGGGGTCAGACAAGTTCCAAGCCCTTAACCTCTTGCTTCTTTCACCTCTAGGATTCCTCCCAAGTGACTGGGAGGGAAGGAGCCCTAGAGAAGCAGTTACCTGGTGATTAGGATGAGACATTTCCACCCAGCCCAGTACACACAGCCTTGGGCGCTTACTCAAGACCACAGCTGGAAAGGGGCCATGGGAGAGCAGGAAATGGAAGATTCAGGAGAGAAAGATGATGGCCCCGGTCCCTGCGGAGGAGCCGGTGTCTAGAGCATAAGGGAGAGATTAGCCTCAGATCAGATAAGAGATCCTTGGCTATGAGACAAGAACGGAGGGAGAAATCTTCTGTGTGGGGGGTGAGGGGGGTGGGCAGGAAGTAGATCCCATTTTCTCTGCAAAGTCAAAGGCAAGGGCATCTGCTGAGAGTTATCAGGGAAGTGTTGGATATGTCAGTTAGGAAGGCTTTTGGCTTCGAGTACCCCCAGCTCCAAGTAAGAGTGGCTTAAACCCTAAGGGCCTTTACTGCTTAGCTAGCAAGAAGTCCGAAGGTAGGCAGTTTCAAGATTTGTCCATGGTTCATTGATTGTGTGGAGGAGCCAGTTCTGTCAGCCACTCTGCCCTGCCATCCTAAGTTATCGGCTTTTCGTCCCCAGGCTTGCTACCTTGTAGTCTCAAGATGGTTGCTGCAGCTCCAGGCATCAAGTGCCTGTTTTAGGAGAGGAAGTCATGGACAGTCAATCAAGGAGAACACTCCCCCACGCTCACTTCTCGTCAGGAAGAAACATGCATTCTTGGCGTCCTTTCTTCAGGAACTTCCCAGGAGACTGCCTCTTATTAGCCAAGACTGGGTCGCAAACTCATATATAACATACCACCTAAAATTAAAAGATTTTCACCCAATGCCCAAACAAAACTGGGTTCTGTCAGCAAGAAAGAGGTGGAGGGATGCCTTGTATGGACAGATTTAGGATCTGCTACAATCTGGTAGGGGGATGGAGAAGAGGGAAAAAGTTTTCCAGTAGCTATAAAAGGGAAAGGAAAGAAATAGAGGATTTCCCAGAAGAGTAGAGGCCCAGCTGGGTTCAAGGCCCAGCATAAGGGGGCCAAGTGACAGTGGGGAAGATGGAAATAGTTGCCAAAGTCCCATTTAATGAAGGTCTCCATCAGGTGCCACCAAAACCTCACATAAGGTATGATAAAATTTCAAAACATCCACTGGCCTGATCATCACATAACTAACACACAGGGTTCCATTATAGGAAAAGAAATCACTCCAGCTATTTTAAGCAGAAAGGGATTTAATTCAGGGTATTGAGTATTTGCAAAACTGTGGTGAGTATGGGAGGATCAGGCTTTGGGCTGGCCCTCCAGAACTGACTCTCAGAATGACACCACAGAACTACTGGCCTGCCAGGGGAGCTGCTCTACCTTGACCTCAGCCATGAAGGTGGGGAATTAAAAGGCTTTATGGGGACCGGTAGCTTCAAGAGTGTGATGCTTGAGCTGTCATCCAAGGGTCAGGAAGACTCGTATGCCACAACTACCAAATGACATTCATGGGGCTAGTGGTGGGCACTGGAAAACTGCTGCAGGAATTCACTGGCTTTATGACTAAACTTGTCAATGGAACGTGGCCTCGGCCTCACTTCCACCCTCCAGATCATCCACAAGAACATCAAACTGGTAGAATCCAGTTCATACCCATAGCCCTAGATTTTCACGCTCTACATTACAGAAAGGCGCACAGAGAGTGGAATGGATGTCAAGAAAGCAGACCCTCCATATCCATTACAACATTCTAGTAACATTTCCTGATTCTGAGGCGGCTTTGAAAAGCTCTTTCATAATTCAGATCACAAAAAGCTTTGGTAAATCATTCTTTTTTTAAAAAAAATTATTTTTATTTGTAACTGTGGTTTAAAAAAAAACTCCACATAAAGTTTACTATCAACCATTTTTAATTGTCCAGTTCAGTAGTGTCAAGCATATTCACATTGTTAGGTAACAGGTCTCCAGAACATTTTCATGTTGCAGTACTGAAACTCCATACTCATCAAACAGCAACTCATTCCTCCTCCCCTCAGCCCCTGGCAACCACCATTCTGCTGCTTCTATGAATTTGACTACTCTTGATACCTCAACTAAGTAGAATCATACAGTAGTTTTCTTTCTGTGCTTGGTTTCTTTCTGGTGAATGATTCTTTTAAGAAACTCAGGCTATCAAAATCTGCAAGGAATAAATAGGACCCCAGATTATATAACAAATCTTTGCTATAATGAGCAAACACGTTCCACAGTCTCAGTAGCCGAGCTATAATGCATCAGCCCAAAGGCATCCCTTTAAGCAGATTTTATAATGATACGTCTCTCTCAAAACCTTGGATAGGCACGGAACTCTCAAAATGAGTGCTCAAGGAAACCCTCACTACAATGAGGAGAAAGCTATCTCCAGTATGCTTTCTGTGGTATGCAGAATTTTACGATGGCCCCCAAGGGTCCACACTCTGTAGAATCCTCTCTCCTTGAGTATAGGAGGGACTTATGAATATGATGACATATCACTCTTGTGATTAGGTTGTGCCACATTGCTCGGGTTGATTTTTTTTTTTTTTTTTTTTTTTGCTTTTTATGGCTGCATCTGCAACATATGGAAGTTCCCAGGCTTGGGGTCGAATCAGAGCTGCAGCTGCCAGCCCGTGCCACAGTCACAGCAATGCCAGACCCGAGCCTCGTCTGCCACCTAAACCACAGCTCATGGCAACGCTGAGTGGTTAACCCACTGAGCAAGGGCAGGGGTCGAACTGGCATCCTTATGGACACTAGTCAGGTTCCTAACCCACTGAGCCACAACAGGAACTCCCACATGTTTGACTTTAAGTAAGGGATATTAGGAGGGGGCTCAAGACGGCAGAGTAGGAGAACACGGAGCTCACCTCCCCTCACAAACACATCAAAAATGCATTAACATGTGGAACAATTCTCATGGAAAACCAACTGGAACCTGGCAGAAGAACTCCTATACAACCAAAACTGTAAGAAAAATCACCACATAACCAGGTACAATGGGAAAAAAAGCATTGGGTTGGGACCCATGCCCCTGAGAGGAATCTAAAAGGAAGAGAAGGTCCACATAGATGAACCCTCATCCTGGGAAGTGAGCTGATCAAGCCACAATCTGGGCATCCTAGTCCTAGGGACCCGCACAGAGGACAAGCCAACCTTGGCTGATGGGAGAATGGCTGGGACAGACAGAAAGATCTGAGGAGCCTATACTCTACTCACAAGGAGTGCACACAGGCTGGCTTCCCAACAATCAGGACAGAGAGAGTCATGCACTCATAGCTGCTGCCCCAACACACTTCCCAATCCAAAGGGGCAAACATCCTGGCCCCACTCACTCCATACCACAACTTGATGATCTGGGTCAGCCAGGCTCTGGGAAAAAGAATGGATCTAGCTACACAGAGACAGCCTGGAAGACCTGGGGTGTGGTCTGGGTGGGGTGGTGATGGCCACTGTCAGCACATTCAGGAGCAAGCATAGTTAGTCTTCCAGCCAGAGCACCCTGGCTCCACCCACTCTACACTGCAGTTTAGCACAGGATCTGGAGAGACAGGTCCTGGGAGAAGACTGTCAGAGAGGCAGCCCAGATCTCAGGCAGCAGTGCAGCCACCCCAATTCCTGCAGCCATAATGCCCTGACTTCTAGCAGCCCCAGCCTACTCCACACCCAGCCTTGCACTAGATCTGGGATGAACGCAACAGGGGAAGGGACATGATCCTGGGATGCTTCTGAGAGAGCTGCAGGTATCTACACAGGTGGCACAAAGGTTTACTGTGAACACATGGGCCTCACTTGCTTTAGCAATTACCACAGGGCCTGCACTCAAGGGCAATGGAACTTTATCAAGCCCAACCCTAAAGGCTTCTCCTCCAACAACTGGGGAGCAGACCCCAACCCTGACGGGGCAGAAATAGCCAGAGAGCAGAGAAGTCCTGACTCACACCTTTAAATCCCTCAATACTAACCACACCCCATATCAAGGGGATCACAGTCAGCATACCCTGAGGAAAGATGTGATTGGGGTTCACATCAAACCCCCAAAGACACACCAAAGACACTGGACATCACACAGGGATGCTCCCATATAAAAACACCCACTCAAGACCACAGCAGATAACTGTTTCTCCTAAATTCATAGAGACACAGAAAGTTAAGTAAAATGAAAAGGCAGGGGAACTACTTCCAGTTAAAAGATCTAGAGAAATACCATGAAGGAAAAAGTAGTGGAACAGTCTACCAGATCCCAAGTTCAAAAAGGTGGTAATAAAAATGCTAATTGGGAGTTCCTGTCATGGCTCAGTGGTAATGAACCCGACTAGTATCCATGAGGATGCATGTTTGATCCTTAGCCTTGCTCAGTGGGTTAAGGATCTGGCGTTGTCAAGAGCTGTGGTGTATGTCACAGACGTGACTTGGATCTGGCACTGCTGTGGCTGTGGTGTAGGCCAGCAGCTGCAGCTCCGATTTGATCCCGAGCCTGGGAACTTCCACATGCTGTGGGTATGGCCCTAAAAAGACAATAAATGAATAAGCAAATAAATAAGTAAATAAATAAATAAAATGCTAACTGAATTTAAAAAGATTATTGATAGAAACACAGATCACTGTGACAAGGAACTAGAACCTATAAAGATGAACCAATCCAAAAATAGATAATTCAGTTGCTAACAAAAAAAGTGATCTAGAAGCAATGAATAGCAGAATAAATGACACAGAAGAATAAACAAGTGATCTGGAAGAGAGAATAATGGAAATCACCCAATTAGAATAGCAAACAAAGAAAAAATTTAAAAATAACATATGAGAACTATGGGATAATATAAAATGTGCTAACGTATTCGCAATAGGAGTTCCAGAATGAGATGAGAGAGATAAGAGCGGTTGAAAATGCATTTGAAAAAGTTATGGCTGAAAAATTCCCAAAGCTAAAGAAGGAAATATCCAGGAGCAGGAAACAAGAGGGTCCCAAACAAGATGAACCCAAACAGACCCACACCATGACATATCATAATTAAAGTGGAAAAAATTAAAGATAAGATTATAAAAGGAGCAAGATGAAAACAAAGAGTCAGTTACAAGGGAAATCCCATAAGGCTATCAACTGATTTTTCTGCAGAAACTTTGCAGGCCACAAGGGAGGTGGCATGATATGTTCAAAAGTCCTGAAAGGGGAAAATCTGCAACCTAGGATACTCTACTCAGGAAGCTTATCATCTAGAACAGAAGGAGAGATAAAGAATTTCTTAGACAAGTGAAAATTAAAAGAACTCAGCAATACTAAACCTATCCTAGAAGAAATATTGAAGCTATTCTCTAAATAGAAAATAAGCAAGAATCTATATGAAAGCAAAAATCACAATAGGAAAGGCAAATACATAGTAAGTATCAAAGAGCATTTAAATAAGCCAGCATATAGATTTAAAAATGATAAAAAATTATAAAAGTGATTATAACTATAATAAACAGTAAAAGGAGAAGTATGATGATGTAAAATAGGACAGCAAAATCACAACATGTGGGAGAGAGGAGTACAAAAGCAGATCTTTTAGAATGTGTTTGAGCTTGAATGACTGTCAGTTTAAAACAAGTAGATATAGTTATGGGTCAATATACTTGAACTCCATGGTAACCACAGATCAGAAACATAGACTCACAGAAACCAGAAAGAAAGGAACTCAAGCATACTACAAAATAAAATTACAAGAGAAAATCATCAAACCACAAAAGGGAAAACAAAAAGGAGAAATGAACAAAGAAGAAAAAAAAAAGCAAGTGGAAAACAAAGATTAAAATGGCAATAAGTACACATCTCTTGATAATTACTTTAAGTGCCAATGGACTAAGTGCTTAGATCAAAAGACATATAGTGGCAGATGGGATAAAAACACAAGAACCTGGAGTTCCCATTGTGGTGCAGTGGAAACGAATCTGACTAGTATCCATGAGGATACAGTTTCAATCCTGGCCTTGCTCAGTGGGTTAAGGATTCGGCATTGCCATGAGCTGTGGTGTGGTTGCAGATGTAGCCCAGACCCCACATTCTTGTAGCTGTGGCATAGGCCAGCAGCTTCAGCTCTGATTAGACCCCTAGCCTGGGAAATTCCATATGCTGTAGGTGTGGCTCTAAAAAGCAAAAATGAAAACAAAAAACTCACAGAAACCTGCAATATGCTGTCTATAAGAGAATCGCTTCATAGTAAAAGACACACGCAGACTGAAAGTGAAGGGATGGAAAAAGATATTTCATAGAAATGACAAAAAAGTGAGGGTACTGATACTCATATCAGACAAAACAGACTTAAAACAAAAGCCATAAAGCCAAAGAAAGGCATTATATAATGATAAAGGAATCAATATAGGAAGAGGATATTACATGCATTAACATATATGCACCCAGGAGTTCCCTTCGTGGCTCAGTGGTTAACGAATCCGACTGGGAACCATGAGGTTATGGGTTCGATCCCTGGCCTCGCTCAGTGGGTTAAGGATCCGGTGTTGCCGTGAGCTGTGGTGTAGGTTGCAGACGCGGCTCAGATCCCGCATTGCTGTGGCTGTGGCGAAGGCTGGCAGCTACAGCTCCTGTTAGACCCCTAGCCTGGGAACCTCCATATGCCACGGGTGCAGCTCTAGATAAAGGCAAAAAGACAAAAAAAAAAAAAAACATATATGCACCCAATATAGGAGGCACCTAAATATATACAATAAATACCAACAGATATAAAGGGAGAAATTGACGATAACACAATAAGAATAGGAGACTTTAACACCATACTGGCATCAATGTACAGATCATCCAGATAGAAAATCAATAAGACAACAGAGGTCCTAAATGACATGATAGACCAGTTGGACTTAATTGATGTCTACGAAATAGTACATCCATTCCCCCCTGCCCCAGAATACACATTCTTTTCAAGCACGCATGGAACATTCTCTAGTATAGACCATATGCTAGGTCACAAAACAGGTCTTGACAAATTTAAGAGAATAGAAATTATTTCAGATATATTTTCTGACCACAACAGCATGAAAGTAGAAATCAAACAGAAAGGAAAACGTGAAAAGAATAAACACATGGAGAGTAAACAAAAAAACCAAGGGGAAATGATGAAATCAAAGAAGAAATTAGAAAATGCCTCAAGACAAACAAAAATGAAAATGCAGCTTTACAAAATCTATGAGATGCCATAAATGCAGTTTTAAGAGGGAAGTTTACAGTGCTACAGGCCTTCCTTAAGAAACAAGAAAAATCTCAAATAAACAACCTAACCTACTACCTAAAAGAATTAGAAAAAGAACAAATAAAACCCAAAGTCAGCAGAAAGAAGGAAATAATAAAGATAAGAGGAAATAAATAAAATAGAGATAAACCAATAGAAAAGATAAAAAAAAGAAAAGCTCATTTTATTTAAGATACAAAGTCAGCAAACCTCTACATAGGCTCACCAAGAAGAAAAGAGAAAGGTCCAAATAAACAAAATAAGAAATGAACGAGGGAGTTCCCTTCGTGGCTCAGTGGTTAATGAATCCGACTAAGAACCATGATGTTGCGGGTTCGATCCCTGGCCTTGCTCAGTGGGTTAAGGATCCAGTGTTGCCGTGAGCTGTGGTGTAGGTCGCAGACGCGGCTCGGATCCCACATTGCTGTGGCTGTGGCGAAGGCTGGCAGCTACAGCTCCTGTTAGACCCCTAGCCTAGGAACCCCCGTATGCTGCGGGTGCGGCTCTACATAAAAAGGCAAAAAGACAAAAAAAAAAAAAAGAACGAGGAGTAATAACAACTGATACCACAAAAACTTTAAAAACCTTAAGAGAATACGACAGTTATATGCCAATAAATTGGACAACCTAGAAGAAATGGACAAGCTTCTAGAAATGTCTATGTAGAGCCTGCCAAAACTAAGTCAAGAAGAAACAGATAATTTGAACAGACTGATCACCAGAAGTGAAATAGAATCTGTAATAATTAAAAAAAAAAACTCCCTATAAACAAAAGTCCAGGACCTGATGGCTTCACTGGATAATTCTACAAAATATACAAAGAAGAACTTATATCTATCCTTCTCAAACTCTTCCAAAAATTGGAGAGAGAACCCACCCAAATTCATTCTATAGGGCCAGCATCACCCTAACACCAAAACCAGACAATGACACTACCAAAAAAGAAAATTACAGGCCAATATCTTTAATGAATATAGATGCAAAAATCCTCAACAAAATATTAGCAAATTGAACCCAACAATATATAAAAAAGAACATACACCATGATCAAGTTGGATTCATCCCAGGGTCACGATGATGGTTCGACATACGCAAATCAATCAATGTGATACACCACATTAATGAAAGAAAAGACAAAAATCATACGATCATCTCAATAGATGCAGTAAAAGCATTTGACAAAATTTGACATCCATTCATGATAAAAACTCTCACCGAAGTGGGTATAGAGGGAATATATCTCAACCTAATAAAGGCTATTTATGGAGTTCCCTTGTGGCATAGCAGATTAAGGATCTGGTGTTGTCACTGCAGTGGCTTAGGTTGCTGCTGTTGCGTGGGTTTGATCCCTGGCCTGGGAACTTTAATATGCTGCAGGCACAGCCAAAAAAAAGGGAAGGGGGTAAAAAATAAAGGCCATTTATGACAAACTCACAGCCAACATAATACTCAACAATAAAAAGCTGAATGATTTCTTGTTAAATTATGGAACAAGACAAGGATACTCAGGGTTTTTTTTTTCCTTTTTGTGGCCATATCCATGGCATATGGAAGTTCCCAGTTCCCAGGCTAGGGGTCAAATCGGAGCTGCAGCTGCTGGCCACAGCCACAGCCACAGCCACAGCAACGTCAGATCTGAGCCACATCTGCGACCTATACTTCAGCTCACAACAACAGCAGATCTTTAACCCACTGAGCAGGGCCATTCCAACCTGCAGCCTTATGAATACTAGTCGTTAGCACTGAGCCACAGTGGGAACTCTGAGGATACCCATGCTTATCACTTCTATTCATCACAGTATTGGAAGTCTTAGCCACAGAAATCAGGTAAGAAAAAGAAATAAAAGGTATCCGAATTGGAAAGGAAGAGATAAAACTGTCACTATTTGCAGGTGACATGATACTCTACATAGAGAACCCTAAAGTCTCCACACAAAAACTATTAGAACAAATGAATTCAGCAAGGTAGCAGGATACAAGATTAATATACACAGATCTGATGCTTTTCTCTACACTAATGGAATACCAGAAAGAGAAAGTTTTTAAAAATCCTGTTTAAGGGAGTTCCCATCGTGGTACAGCGGTTAACGAATCCAATTAGGAACCATGAGGTTGCAGGTTCGATCCCTGGCATTGCTCAGTGGGTTAACAATCCGGTGTTGCCGTGAGCTGTGGTGTAGGTCGCAGACGCGGCTCAGATCTGGTGTTGCTGTGGCTCTGGCGTAAGCCGGCAGCTACAGCTCCAATTAGACCCCTAGCCTAGGAACCTCCACATGCCGCGGGTGTGGCTCTAAAATGACAAAAGACAAAAAAAAATCCTATTTAATATCACATAAAAAATACCTAGGAATAAACTTAACCAAGGAGGTGAAAGACATATATGCTGAAAACTATAAATCAAAGGAAACTGAAGATGATTCAAAGAAGTGGAAAGAGAACCTGTGCTCTTGGATTGGAAAAATTAAAAATGTCAAAATGGCCATACCACCCAAAGCAAACTACAAGTTTAATGTGCTCCCTATCAGAATACACGTGACATTTTTCACAGAACTAGGACAAACAATCCTAAAATTTATATGGAACCACAAAAGACCCACAATTGCCAAAGCAATCTGACAAAAAGGAACAAAGCTGGAGGCATAACCCTTCCAGACTTCAGACAATACTACAAAGCTACGGTAATCAAAACAGCATGGTATTGGCACAAAAACAGACATATAGATCAATGGAAGAGAATAGAGAGCCCAGAAATAAACACACACACATATGATTAATTAATCTCAAAGGAGGGAAGAATATGCAGTGGGAAAAAAGGCAGTCTCTTCAACAAGTGGTGTTGGGAAAGCTGGATAGCTACATGTAAACCAATGACACAAGAATACTCCCTCACATCACATACAAAAGTAAACTCCAAATGGTTTAAAGACCTAAATATAAGACAGGATAACATAAAACTCCTAGAAGAGAACATGAGCAAAACATTCTCTGACATAAACTGTAGCACTATTTTCTTAGATCAGTCTCCCAATGCAAACAAAATAAAAGCAAAAATAAACAAATGTGACCTAATCAAGTTTAAAAGCTTTTGCACAGCAAAGGAAACCAACAAAATGAAAAGACAATGTATGGAATGGGAGAAAGTATTTGCAAATGATGTAACCAACAAGGGGTTAATATCCAAAATATCCAGATAGCTTATACAACTCCCTATTGAAAGAACAAACAAACCAATCAATAAATGGCATAAAACCTAAATAGACATTTCTCCAAAGATGACATATGGATGGCCAAAAGGCACATAAAAAGATGCTCAACATCGCTAATTATTAGAGAAATGCAAATCAAAACCACAATGAGGTATCGCTTCACACCAGTCAGAATGGTCATCATTAGAAGTCTACAAGCAATAAATGCTGGAGAGAGTGTGGAGAAAAAAAAGGAACCCTTCTACACTATTGCTGGAAATGTAAATTGCTGCAGCCACTGTGGAAAACGGTATGGAAAATCCTTAAAAACCTAAAAATAGAGGTACTATATGATCCAGCAATCCCATTCTTCAGTATATATATCTAGAAAAAATGAAAACTCTATTTTGAAAAGACACACGCACCCCAGTGTTCACAGCAGCACTATTTCCAACAGCCAAGACATGGAAGCAACCCAAGTGCCCATCAACAGACAACTGGCTTCAGAAAATGAGGTATAAATATACGATGAAATAAAAAGAATGAAATCTTGTCATTGGTAGCAACGTGGGTGGACCTAGAAAATATTATGTGTATAGAAATAAGTTAGGCAGAGAAAGACAAAGAGTTTATGGTATCACTTATATGTGGACTCTAAAAAATAAGACAAATGAATCTGTATACAAAACAGAAACAGACTCACAGACATAGGAAACAAACTTATGGCCACCAAAGGGAAGAGGGAGGCAGGGAGGGACAAATTAGGAGTATGGAGTTAACATATACAAATTACTATACATAAAACAGATAAACAACAATTTACTGTACAGCACAGGAAAGTATACCCGATATCTTGAATCACTATGCTGTACATCTGAAAATAACACAATATTGTAAATCAATTGTACTTAAATTTTAAAAGGTGGGGGGATTGTCCTGGGTGGGCCTGTCCTTATCAGGTGAGTCCTTAAAAAGGGTTCGGGCTCCTCCTCCTGAGAGGAATCCAACCCGTAAGAGACAATCGGCGTCGGAGAGAGTCTCCATTCCTGGCTATAAAGGTGGTTGGGGGTCACATGTCAAGGACCTAAAAGTCTCTAGGACCTGAGGGTGACTCCTGGCCAACAGCCAGGAAGAAAAAGGGCACCTCAGCCCCACAACTGCAAGGAATTGAATACTGCCAGCAACCTGAATGAACCCGAAAGGGGATCCTGAGTTCCAAGTAAGACTGAAGCTCTGGTCAACACCTTGATTTTAACCTTGTGAGAACCTGATCTGAGAATCCAGTCACACTGGGCCCCAACTTTTTTTTTTTTTTTTTTTTGGCTTTTTAGGGCTGCACTTGCAGCATATGGAGGTTCCCAGGCTAGGGGTCCAATTGGAGCTACAGCTGCCGGCCTGCACCACAGCCACAGCAACACAGGATCCGGGCCTCATCTGTGACCTACACCACAGCTCGCGGCAACACTGTATCCTTAACCCACTGAGCGAGGCCAGGGATCAAACCTACAACCTCATGGTTCCTAGTCGGATTTGCTTCCGCTGAGCCACGATGGGAACTCCTGGGCCCCAAGTTCTGACCTACACAACTGTAAGGTGATAAATGACTACTGTTTTAAGCTACTAAATTTGTGGTGATCTGTTATAGAGCCATAGAAAACAAAGAGCACCTCGGTTCTAACACTGGTCCTGCCTCTGGTTTACTGTGTGACCAAGGGCATGACATTCACCCTCTCTGAGCTTCCGCTTCCACTGTTAATGGAACAATAACTCATCTCCTGCCTGCAGGATTCATGTGAAAATGCAATCAATTAACGTATGCGAAAGCTCTTGCAAAGTTATGAAGCGGCTTATAAATGGAAAGTGTGTTACTCTTTGTTAAAAATAACCCCCCAACTTTGACCACAGGAAACGATTTAGAATCAATCAATCCAGGGCTTTGGAGTTAAACAATCATGGGCTAAAATCCTGGTTCTTCCATTTATTAGCCATCTATTGAAGGTGTTTTTTTTTTTTTTAAACTTTTTTAAGACTTAGTGTCCTGGGTGTACAAATATGAACCTCATAAGTTTGTTGTGAGCTTCAAATATCATAGTAGCTGGCACAGAATAAGTGTTCAGTATATAATACTAAAAGTCATACATGTACCACGCTTGGAGGGCAGCCTGTACAGATTGGGGCAGATCAGAAGTCTCCAGGAGAGAGATTTTCCGCAGGATGAAATTGATCGAACACTTGATGTGTCTGGAATGTCTTCAGAGGAGATTCAGACATCTGGCAAAGTTTACAGTTGCATTACTGATAAACGTATAGAAAACTAAGAGGCCCAAAAGCCAGATGACTATTAATTCCAGGGGAAGGATTATACGAGAAAAAAAAAATCATAATTTACTACATGGATCAGCTATATATTTACAAAACATTTAATAAGATAAATGTTTATCTGAACATTTAATGGAGTAAAATAGTGATCCAACCAAAAATATACTGTAACTTTATTGGGAGCTCAGGAGGGGTGGGGGAGGGGCAGGGAAAGGGCAGGAGGAGAAATTTTTAAAATTTAAAGAGAAAAGAATGGATTCATGGATAAAACATTATGCTCTAACTTGATCATCATAAGTGAAAGATATTTCAGTCCATTAAAGATTTTAACTTGTGAAAAAAAAGATATAGTGAGAATAATATTTTAAGAGGCCTCAACCAGGATTTGGGGCTAGCTCAGAGGCATCTGACGGGGCAATATTTTCCTGTCAGAGGGAAAGCTGCAGTGTTCCAGAAGGCACAGAAGTTTCTAGCCAGTGAAAAAGAAAATTCCTATTTTATCTGGGAAGGTTAAAAAAAATAGCAAATAAATGTGAAAACATCTACCTATATCAAGTCTGTGCAGAGGTAAAATGGTATTGCAGGTGGCAGTGTCCAAAAGGAGTGAATTTTTTTTAATAATAATGATTTTTATTTTTTCCATCATAGCTGGTTTACAGTGTTCTGTCAGTTTTCTGCTGCACAGCAAGGAGACCCAGTCACACATACATGTATACATTCTTTTTCTCGCATTATCCATCATGCTCCATCGTAAGTGACTAGACATAGTTCCCAGTGCTATACAGCAGGGTCTCGTTGCATATCCATTCCAAAGGCAATAGTTTGCATTATTAACCCCAAATTCCCAGTCCATCCCACTCCCTTCCCCTCCCCCTTGGCAACCACAAGTCTGTTCTCCAAGTCCATGAGTTTCTATTTTGTGGAAAGGTTCATTTGTGCCGTATATTAGACTCCAGGTAAGTGATATCATATGCTATTTGTCCAAAAGGAGTGAATTTATTCAGTCCTTGGGGACTGAACATGCCCACATCCAGCTGACATGTTGACTGAGGGCCTGTAACAAAACAGGGGCTCATCAGCCCTGGGTTGGTTGATTCTAAATCATTTCCTGTGGTCAGAGTTGGGGGGTTATTTTTAACAAAGAGTAACACACTTTCCATTTATAAGCCGCTTCATAACTTTGCAAAAGCTTTCGCATACGTTAAATGATTGCATTTTCACATGAATCCTGCAGGCAGGAGATGAGTTATTATTTCCATTAACTATGGAAGCGGAAGCTCAGAGAGGGTGAGTGACATGCCCTTGGTCACACAGTAAACCGGAGGCATGACCAGTGTTAGAACCGAGGTGTTCTATGCTTTCCATGGCTCTATAATAGATCACCACAAATTTAGCAGCTTAAAGCAGCAGCCGTTTATTAACTTATAGACGTGTAGATCAGAAATTGCCTCCCTGCCCAGCACCATCCTAATGTATAATTTACATGCAGGAAAGAACACAGATCTTAAGTACTTGATTAACTTTTTTTTTCTTTTTTAGGGCCGCACCCGCGGCATGTGGAGGTTCCCAGGCTAGGGGTCAAATCGGAGCTGTAGCCGCCGGCCTACACCACAGCCACAGCAATGTGGGATCCGAGCCGCGTCTGCGACCTACACCACAACTCATAGCAACGCCAGATCCTTAACCCACTGAGCAAGGCCGGGGATCCAACCTGTGTCATGGATGCTAGTTGGGTTCTCAACCCACTGTGCCACAACGGGAACTCCTAGTACAAGGTTACTTTTTATATGTGTATGTAGTCCTGTGACCAACACTTGGACCAAGATCTGGAAGACTTCCATCCCCCCCAGAGAGTCCCCCTGTGTCCCTTTCCCATTAATACGGCCCCTCCTTTGCCCCCAGACGTAACCACTATTGTGACTTTCACTACCCTAGATTAAGTTTTGCCTCTTTTTACGACTCCTGTAAATAGGAGCATGTAGTATTTATGTTAAATGTCTGGTTTCTTTCACTCAGCAGAATGTCTGGGACACATCCACGTAGTTGCGTGTATCCAAGCCTGTTCTTCTTCTATTTTTTTTTCTTTTAGTCTTTTGAGGGCTGCACTTGCTGCATATGGAAGTTCCCAGGCTAGGGGTCGAATCAGAGCTGCAGCCAGCCTATGCCACAGCCGCAGCAACGCTGGATCCCCGACCCACTGAGTGAGGCCAGGGATTGAACCGGCATCCTCACGGAGACCAGCCAGATTTTGGCTTTTTTTTAAGGGCCGCACCCACGGCATATATGGAAGTTTCCAGGCTAGGGGTTGAATCAGAGCTACAGCTGCTGACCTATGCCATGGTCACAGCAACTCGGGATCCAAGCCCCGTCTGCAACCTACACTACAGCTCACGGCAACGCCGGATCCTTAACCCACTGAGTGAGGCCAGGGATAGAACCCACGTCCTCATGGATTGGGTTCATCACCGCTGAGCCATAATGGGAACTCCCAGGCTCTGTTCTTTTTTTAAACATATATTTTGATTTTTAAAAATTGGCGTAATGGACGTATAACTCTATATTCATTTCAGGGGTACAGCAGAGGCATTTGATCCTTGTACATACTGTAAAATGATCATCCTAACAAATCTAGCCAACATCTGTCACTACAGAGTGACAGATTTCTTTTCCCTTGTGATGAGAACTCTGAATGTCCATTCTACTGCAGATGGACACTGGGGTTGTGTGAAGCCCGTGTGCTTAACCGCTAAGCCACGTATGAAGTCAAGGTCATCCTCCTGTGGGTTGGCTTTGCTTGGACTTCACTTACCGGGGCTGGTAGGATGGCTGGGGCAGAGTCACTGTCAGGGAGCAGGTGAGGGCCTTGGGGCTTCTCAGGGAGTGTGCCTTGGACCGTGCTGGCCAGGGCAAGAGGCCAAGCACCTTTGCCCACTGGAGACAGGAGCTCCCAGCTGTATCTGCCCTTCAAGGGCAGCCGGAGTTTCTCCCTGAGGTTAATTGTTTTGAAATCTCCATGGAGACTCGAGAGCCCTCCCCCGCGTAGTTCCCACCTATCGAGTAGTCAGGGTTCAGAGGGGTTGTCCGGCCTCAAAAGCCATTAGTAAAGCGAACAAACAAATCACAAGGCAAATTGAGTCCAGTCTGTTTCTGGGTGAAGGCAGCAGCCGTTTCATTGCGGGCTTAAGGGTGGGATGGCTAAGGCGCGTGGGGTCACCTGCACAAAGCCCGGGGAAGTTTTATGGGCCCTCAGTGGACTTGCACTCCTGCTACAATGAACACGCCCAACAAAGGGGCCCTTTAAAGAAGCGAAGTTTTATGGCCTTCAACAGCAAGCTGGGGCTTGTTCTCTGGCTTTGGGGAGGAGGTGAGGGAGAGCGAGATTTACAGCAACTGGGGCACCACCCCTCCTGTGAACTTCTTCAGGTTAAAACACGCATCTGGTGGTCTCCAGAAGCTTGCAGGCTGGTCTACGGTAAGCAGCTGGGGGTGACAGCTTACAGCTGGGAAGATGATTCAAAGCCCAGAAAACGGGACTGACAGGCACTCCTGAAAAGAACCGGAAGTTCCCGTTGCGGCTCCGTGGGTTAAGAACCAGACAGTCTCCATGATGATGTAGGTTCGATCCCTGGCCTCGCTCAGCGGGTTAAGGATCCGGTGTTGCTGCAAGCTGCAGCGTAGAGTGCAGATGCAGCTCAGATCCTGAGTTGCTGTGGCTGTGGCGTAGGCCAGTGGCTGTAGGTCCAATTGGACCCCTAGCCCGGGAACCTCCACATGCCGTGGGTGCAGCCCTAAAAAACGGATTATTCAGGCTGGAGAAGTAAAACTGAAGTATATGAGGGGTGGTCGGCTCTTCTTTCTCTCTCAGAAAAAGGGGGGGAAATTATAAGATGAAGTGGTTTTAAATTCCAGTGGAAGGGACGACTCAGGGTTGAGAATAAAAAGCAAAGGTCTGACAATGAGAAGAGAACGTTAGACTGGGTTACCATGGAGGCTGATGGGCCCTTTTCTGTGGAGCTGGCCAAACAGACTGGATGCATCTAAAGGTCAAGAGGGTGACAGCTCAGGTTACTTTAGTTCTTTTCTTTCTTTCTTTTTTTTTGCTTTTTAGGGCTGCACCTGCAGCATATGGAAGTTCCCAGGCTAAGGGTTGAATTAGAGCTGCAGCTGATGGCTCACGCCACAGCCACGGCAACTCAGGATCCGAGCCGTGGCCGCGACCTACACCGCAGCTCATGGCCACGCTGGATCCAAACTCACCTGGTTTGCAGGGATCAAAGCCGCATCCTCATGGATGCTAGTTGGGTTCGTAACCCACTGAGCCACAACGGGAACTCCCAGGTTGCTTGATTTCTCACTGCTGTCTTAGTGTGGGTCCCTGAGAAGTGGACCCTGAGATAAGCATGTGGGTTCATTTGGAAAGAGGTCCCAAGAAGCACAGTGATGGTCTGGAGAGGTGAGGCAGGGCGGAAAGGCCGAGCAAGGGTGAGCTAAACAGTGGGCAGCCTCTGTGGGCGACTGGGGTGCGGTCGCACTTGGGGGGACTCTTTGGGAGACAGTGTGGAGCAGAATTGTTGTCCCCGATGAGCAAAGAAGCTAGGAGATTTATCAATTCCCATCTCTCGCTGGTCGAGGCTCATTCTTTTTCTGAAGAGTCCTGTGGCCATTTCCTCGGGCAACAGAGCCTTAGAAAAATGAGACGACACAGACTTTTCAAGGATTTGGGATACCAGCGTTAACACTGGGGACACAAATCACCGCCATGGGCCCCCCGCTAGAATGGGAAGGACATGGGGGCCGGGTGATAAATGGAGCTCTGGTCAGGTCTGCCTGATGGTGGTTCCATCTGGTCCACGAACCTGCCCAGTGGCCAGGTCTCTGGTCGCTGAGGGTCTAATTGGAATGGACATACTCAGTGGTTGGCGGGACCCCCACCCATATTGGTTCCTTGGCCTACGGAGTAAGGGCTACCCCAGTAAGAAGGTAAGATGGAAGCCTTGGAAATGCCCCCTTGCACACCAAGCCAAGACAGTAAATCATGAGCAGCAGCATATCCCGGGGGGATGGCAGAGATTAGAGCGGCCCTCAGTGATTTAGAGAACACAGGGTTGGGAGTTCCCATCGTGGCTCGGTGGGAAGGAATCTGACTAGCATCCATCAGGACACAGGTTCGATCCCTGGCCTCGCTCAGTGGGTTAAGGATCCGGCGTTGCCGTGAGCTGTGGTGTAGGTCGCAGACACGGCTCGGATCCTGCGTTGCTGTGGCTGTGGTGTAGGCCGGCAGCTGCAGTTCCAATTTGACCCCTAGCCTGGGAACCTCCATATGCCGCGGGTGCGGCCCTAAAAAGACAAAAGACAAATAAAATAAAATAAAGGACACGGGGTCGATGGGCCCCAAATAGCCCCCATTTAACTCACCAGCTGGCCCCTAAAAGGACTGGATGGATCTGGTGAATGAGAACAGGCGGCAGTCCCACTGCAGCCGCTTTGCTTAAATGTGGTATCTTTGCTGCCGACACCTGGCACACGGCCATGGATCTGGCAGACATGTTCTTTTCCATTTCTAATGGCTTACATTTGTGTGGGATGGACAACAGTAGACACGGATGGTCTTGCTTCCGGGCTATGTTAACTTTCCCACCCGCTCTCGCATAACCTGAAGGGCCCTGGACCACCTGGACGTTCTGCAAACCATCACATGGATGCCCCATGTTGCTGGTGTCACGTTACTCTTACCAGATGGGCAAGAAGTGGTATGTTGGAGGTCTGGATAAGACACATGAGCACCGAGTTCCTGTTGTGGCTCAGCAGGTTACAAACCTGACTAGTGTCTGTGAGGATGAGGGTTTGATCCCTGGCCTCACTCAGTGGGTTAAGGATCAGGCGTTGCCCTGAGCTGGGGGGTAGGTCGCAGACGCGGCTCGGATCTAGCATGGCTGTGGCTACAGCGTAGGCTGGCAGCTGCAGCTCCAATGTGACCCCTCGTCCAGGAACTTCCATATGCCTCAGATTTGGTCCTAAAAAAAAAAAAAGACACCTGAGCACCAGAGAGTGAAAAATAAACTCTGAGTTGAGGGAGGGCCCCACCACATCAGTGAGGATTTGAGGGACCCAGTGAGCTGGGGCATGCGGGGTCACCCCCTACAAAGTAAAAGACAACTTACTGCCTTTCACATGTCCCACCACTGAGAAAGGCACGCCGTGTTTGATGAGCCTCCTCCGGCAATATCCATCAACTGAGTGACATCAACCGAGTGATAACAGAAGGGCTGCCAGCTTTGAGAGGGACCCATGGCAGGAAGGAACTCTGAAACAAGTTCAGAGGTGTCAGCCGCCCTATAGCTGGGACTCCATGGCCTGATACTTGACATAAGTGCAGAGGGAAAAGATGCCGGCTAGTGTTCACAGCCAGCGCCAACAGAAGAATCCCAACGCAGATGCCTAGATCTAGCTTCCGGAGCAAGGCCATGTCATGCCATTCAGAAAGCAGCTCCCTGCATGCTACTGGGCTCTGATGGAGACGGAGGATCTAAATGTAGATTATCAAGTGACCATAACCACCCATTATGAGCTGGGACTGTAAGATCTCAAATCACAAGTCTGGGCAGGCCCAGCACAATCCATTGATTATGAGAATGGTACTCGTGGATTGGAGACAAGCAGGAGCAGAGGGCACAAGTCAGGTGCGTGAATAGGTGACCTAGGTTCCATGTCATCCACCACTGTTATACCAGCATCTTTCCTTCAGCTGACCTCACAGGGCCACATGTTAGGGGTCCCTCATGACCAGCTGATGGATAAGGGAAAAGGCTGAGCTTGAGTTACAGATGGATCGACTTGGTACACTGGTACAAGCCAAAAATGGATGGCAGCCACACAATAGCCTTTGTCAGGGGTGGTTTTGAAGACAGAAGTGAGGAAAAATCCTCTCAATGGGCAGAGATCTAGTTGATGCACCTGATAATTTCCCTTTTCAGGTGTTAATGGACACCTGATCATCTTGCGCAGAAAGAGAAGTAGCCTGAAGAAAGAAATATATAGACTCATAGGCAGTGGCAAGTGGCCAGGCTAGGTGGTCAGAGTCCAGAGAAGAGAAAGATCAGATCAGGGACAAACAAATCTGGGGAAGAAGCATGCGGAGGGCGGGACCTATGGGCATATGCACAAAACCTGAAGATCTTTGAACTACACACAAATATGCACCAGAGAGCGCTGACCACAGAAGAAGAACTAAATAACCAGGTAGACAAAATGACTCTGCCAGTTGACATCAGCCACCCTCTGTCACTGGCCACACCAGTGCTGGTTCGATGGCATAACAAGTGTGTGAATGAATTAGTTATGGCAGCAAGGACAGAGGGTCTTTGTGGGCACAACCACATGGGCTCTCTCTCACTAAGGCTGGTCCAGCTACTGGCACTGCTGAATGTCCAACCTGTCCACAACCGACAGCAATGCCGAACTCTCCATATGGCACCATTCCTCAAAGAGGCCAGCTGACCACGTGGTAGCAAGTTGATTTCCACCACGGAAAGGGCAATGATTCAACTTGACTGTGATCAACACCTATCTGTGGTGTGGGTTTATCTTCCCTGAGCCCTGGGGCTCAGCTAGCATCCCCACCTGAGGGCTTACAGAGCACTGGATCTGCTAACGTGGGGTCTCACACAGCACCACCTCGGTCAGAGCGACCCTACTGACAGCCAACAAGGCATGCCAGTGGGCACGCAACCCCAGGGAGCTCTGGTTCTATCATAACCTGTACCACCCAGGAGCTGCTGCACGATAAAGCCTGTGAAGGGTGAGGCTGCTGTCCCAGTTTGGAGGAAGTCTTCTGAAAGGATGGGATGCCATCCTCCAGGGCACTGTCCAGACTCGAAATCAGCAACGATTCCATAGGGCTGTGGCCCCAGTGGGTAGAGTATGTGGATCCAGGAACCAAGAGGCAGAAGGAGGAGTGGCCCAGTGAATTCCAATCCCATTGACCCACTTGGGAATTTGTGCTTCCAGTCTTCTCACTATGGGTCTACAGGCAGGACTTGGTTCACAGAAGAGGAATGCTTCCATTAGGGGACACAGGTTTTCATTACACTTTAAGGTTCAGTGGCCTCCCAGTCTCTCTGGGCTCCTTATGCCAAGTGACTAGCACGCAAAGAAAGGTGTCACCATCCTGGTGGTGGTAACGGACCCCTGATCGTTAGGAGGAGCAGGGCTGCTGCTAGGCAACCGGGACAGTGAGGGATCTGGCTCCCCAGCTGTCCACTGGAGAATCTCTCGGGTCCCTTAATGTCCCGGGTTAATGGTAAATGGACGAGTATAGCAGTCACAGCCTAAGAAGGCCACGATGACTCAGCATCCAGACCTTTCAGCGATAAGGGTCTTTATCACCTCACCAGGAAGGGCAAGTAGACAACAGAAATCTATAAAAGCTGGTGCTCTTCTTGTAAGTTTCTTGGAAAACAAGACCCCAGGAGCCTGGACAAGCTCTTCTCAAGTGGAGTGAATTCATTATAAGAAGTGAGTGAAGGAGGTGGTGTGAGGGGCGGGCTGTGGTAGGCACTGTCTTGTTCTACCCAGATTCCTCTTTAGGGCCAAAAATGCACCCCCCACTCCTCCCTCGGTGACCGATGGCTCACAGCCATGGCCTTTAGCTGCCACTGTGCTCAGGCAAACGGAGCTTCCTTGCCCAGGGTTATGCTCCTTCCCCAGGGAAGCCTGCAGCCAGTGATGGAATGACACAGACCTAGTTTGTAAAACAGAGGCTCAGGAAGGTCTCGGGTCCCAAAACTCCTTTTTCTACAGTCCTTAGAGTTTACCTCTTGTATGACTGTTGGCAACCATGTGAGCCAAGGGCAGAGGCAGTGCTGCAGCTGGATTAAGAAGAGAAAAAGTCAGGAGTTCCCTTCACAGCTCAGTGGTTAACAAACCCGACTAGGATCCATGAGGATGCAGGTTCGATCCCTGGCCTTGCTCAGTGGGTTAAGGATCTGGCGTTGCCGTGAGCTGCAGTGTAGGTCGCAGATGCAGCTAGGATCCCACATTGCTGTGGCTGTGGTATAGGCTGCAAGCTGTAGCTCCGATTTGACCCCTAGCCTGGGAACCTCCGTATGCCGCAAGTGCAGCCCTAAAATAGCAAAAAAAAAAGAGAGAGAGAGAGAGAGAGAGAAGGTCAGGAAGTGGAGGAAAGGGAGACCTCCTACACTGTTGGTGGGAATGGAAATTGGTGCAGCCACTGGGGAAAACAGTATGGAAGTTCCTCAGAAAACTAAGGATAGAGTTATCATATGATCCGGCAATCCCATTTGTGGGTATATATCCAAAAAAACCCCAAACACTAATTCTAAAAGATACATGAACCCCAACGTTCATAGCAGTATTATTTACAATAACCAAGACATGGAGGCAGCCTAAGTATCCATCAACAGAGGAATGGATAAAGAAGATGTAGTACGTATATACAATGGAATATTACTCAGCCGTAAAAAGGAAAGAAACAATGCCATTTGCAGAAACATGGATGGACCCGGAAGGCATTACACTTGTGAAATAAGTCAGACAGAGAAAGACAAATACTGTATGATATCACATATGTGGAATCTAAAAAATACAACAAACTAGCAAATATAACAAAAAAGAAACAGACTCACAGATCTAGAGAACAAGCTAGTGGTGGACAGGGGAGAGGGGAGGGGCAACATAGGAATAGAGGATTAAGAGGTAGCAACTATTAGGTATAAAATAAATAAGCTACAAGGATATATTGTACAACATGGGGAACAGAGCCAATATTTTATAACTATAAATGGAACAGAACCTTTAAAAATTGTGAATCATCATATTGTACACCTGTAACTTATATAATACTATGCATTGACTGTATATATGTTTTTTAATTTCATAATGGGGAGGGGAGAAAAAGTCAGTGTCAGGCCTGAAGTCCACAGGCCTAACTTATCTGTCCTGGGAAACTTGACCAGAAAACTCAGCAGGAGTTCCCATCGTGGCTCAGTGGTTAACGAGTCTGACTAGGAACCATGAGACTGCGGGTTCAATCCCTGGCCTCGCTCAGTGGGTTAAGGATCTGGCGTTGCCGTGAGCTGTGGTGTAGGTTGCAGACGCGGCTCGGATCCCGCGTTGCTGTGGCTGTGGTGTAGGCCGGCAGCTACAGCTCCAATTAGACCCCTAGCCTGGGAATCTCCACATGCCGCAGGTGCGGCCTTAGATAAGGCAAAAAGACAAAAAAAAAGAAAACTCAGCAGGAGTGCTGCCTGCATAACTTGTAGGGCTCCACGTAAAACAAAAATGCCAGGTCCTTGTTCCCAAAGCAAGAAAAAAAGTACTGCTAAAGTTACAAAAATAGGAGTTTCCATTGTGGTGCAGTGGAAAGGAATCCGACTAGGAACCCTGAGATGGCAGGTTTGATCCCTGGCCTCGCTCAGTGTGTTAAGGATCCTGTGCTGCCATGAGCTGTGGTGTAGGTTGCAGACGCGGCTCGGATCCCGCGTTGCTGTGGCTGTGGTGCAGGCCATTAGCTTTAGCTCCGATTTGACCTCTAGCCTGGGAACCTCCATATGCTGCAGGTGTGGCTCTAAAAAGCAAAAAAAAAGTTACAAAAATAGAAAGCTTCTTCCTTTAAAGATATTTTACTACTTAGAAAACACCATAGGAATAACTGTGATGTATGAATAACAATATACCTATAAACTGCAAACAATAGCATTTTCGGGGTCATAATACTATGTAGTGCAATAAATAGTACTTTGTTAATATGTTCTCTTGATTGCTCATATTTTTCTGGCTCACTTTTCCGCAAATTCATTTCTTAGGTCATCAAAATTTATACTTTTAGCAACTTCATTTTCTATCAACTCAAATTCAAAGCACCATCAGTCACTCTTGGCAAATGCAGGATTGCAGGTAACTTTGACAATTTTTAATTCTGAAAAGGATCCTTCTGCTGATGCAACTGTTACGAGAGCTGTTAAGAGTATTTTTATAGGCTGTGATAACACTGGGATATGTACCTAATCAATTATTTCAATACATGTTTTGAAATTCAAAAATTTCAGTAATATTTATTCGTTTATTTACTTGTCTTTTTAGGGTCGCACCTGCAGCATATGGAGGTTCCCAGGCTAGGGGGTGAATCGGAGCTGTAGCCGCTGGCCTACATCACAGCACAGCCATGCCAGATCCAAGCCGCATCTGAGACCTACACCACAGCTCACGGCAACGCCCGATCCTTAACCCACTGAGCGAGGCCAGGGTTCGAACCTGCACCCTCATGGATCTTAGATTCGTTTCTGCTGTGCCACGAAGGGAACTCCCAAAAAATTTCAGTAATATTGAGAGCTGACTAATGATCTCCTTTTTTTTTGGCCCAATCTCCATCCCCCACCCCCCCACCCCCCGCTGGCATATGGAAGTTCCCAGGCCCAGGGATGGAACCCATGCCTCAGCAGTGACTTGAGCCACTGCAGAGACAACACTGGCTCCTTAGCCTGCTATGCCGCAGTGGGAACTCCCAGAGCTGATGATTCTGATGGAATTTTTTCTAAAAAAATTCACACAAATCAGTTTCACGTAAGTCTGAATTTAAGTTTAAATGTAAATTTACACAAAGCCATTTTAATATTTTATCTGACATTTCCTGTAACTTGCAGGGGTCACAGAAGAAATTGAAAGTGGTTTTATGATTAACATACAATTCAAAATGCCTGTTTCTGTATTCTATGACTGTATCTTTAATTACAAGGAAAACAATTTAAAAGTCCCTTTCTGTTAATAATTGGTTCATCTGAAGTTTCCTATGAAAATAGCATTCTTTTCTGTTGAATATGACAAACTTTAAATTCTGGAGTGGGAGGTTGTGGTTAGCAGATGTAAGCTATTATACACAGAGGGGATAAACAAGGCCGTACTGTATAACACAGAGAACTATATTCAACATTCTATGATAAACCAGAATGGAAAAGAATATTTTAGAGATGTATATATATGTGTAACTGAGTCACTTTGCTGTACAGCAGAAATTAACACATTATAAATCACCTATACTTCAGTAAAAATAATAATAATATTTAACTTCTATTTCTGAACCTGTGGATATTTGTCACGCAAAGTCACAGTGGTTTTCCAAACCTGGGATTCTAAACTCTTTGAAAAACTCTAACAGCTCCCTTATATGCTTTATTGCAACATCCATACATACACTTTTATTTTTTAAATAATTTACTGGCAGATCCTGTCCAGGCGCTCAGGCTGGAGGGATAATGTTTGTGCAGATGCCGCAGGGGTGGGGTCCGGGGATTGACAGGCCAGCTGCCCTCCCTCCTGGGCTGCCAGGGCTAACCCCACGCACAGGCCCCTCCTCCACCACAGCCCGCATCAGCACCACCAATCTGAGCCTTGGGGCTCTGTGGTGACCCGGACTGCCCGGAGGCATGCATGAGGGCCTGGGTTATCAGGAGAATCGCTTGGGCTGTGCCATCTACAGAGCCAGAACTACCAGCCAGCATTATCTGTGCTGCTCGCGCGCATGCTCCATTGCCTCATCAGATGTCACTTATGAAACACCGTTTCAAAGAAAAAATGATTCAGCACTGCAAGATGGCTTAAAGCAAACACGGGGTTCTTCTGAGAGCGGGCCCTGTGCTGCTGCTGGTGAAGCTGTTTGCAGGCGATAGGCTGTGCTCCTGACCAAGTTCACGAGTCAGCGGGTGCCAGACTGCCCGTCTCGACTTGCGTTGCCCGCAAAGCAGATGGGCTCTGAGACCAGGACCCTGGTACAAGTCGTTAATTGGGAGGCGATCACAGGAAGCGCAGTGACTGGGTGAGAAAGTGAGAAAGGGAAGTGGGGAAAGCCAATTAAAGTCTGTTCATGGGTGGACTGTCCCCTGGGCAACCGGAGTGCGGTACTGCCGGAGGCTCCCGGGGGCGCTACACGAAAGACACGCAGAATCAGTCTTGCAGAGAGAGATCAGAAAGCTAGCTGGTGGGGTTGTGGCGGGGGGAGGGGGGGTTGGGGGTGATTGTCCTTCAACTCCCATCCCTCATTGGTTGAAAGTCACTCTGGTGTCACTTTGCTGTACAGTAGAAATTGACAGAACACTAAACCAACTATAATGGAAAAAAATAAAAATCATTAAAAAAAAAAAGTCACTCTCCTACACCTAGGGCACTGACACCCAGTCTGCCTCCACTTCCCAGCCCCTACCAGCGCCCCCCAGCAGCTAGTGAATGCCTTTTGGGGGAGATACAGGAAGTGGAGGCAGTATGGGAACTATCTGCAGACAGCCTTGGGGTGGAGCTTGGGGCGATGTTTGAGTAGCCAAAAACCTCTGCCACTCCACCCCCGCCCCCTCCATGTGTCCTCTTCATTTATCCTTAGTGCTGTAATTAGCGCTTAATTTCCTCCCTACATTAGTATGGCGAGGGCCTCCAACAACTTTATTTTCTCATTTTATTTATACCAGGGAAAAGGCACTTAGAAGCAAATTATGCTTGCCTCCATCTATCTCTCGACCTTGTTTATCTCTGTGTTTACGGGATGCCCATCACCACGGTATCTGGGCATGTAGACAGTCCCATTAGATCAAGTTCATTCCCTGGGAGAGGAAGGAAAACCCATTCTTCCTCCAGCCTCCCGTGCAGAAGGTGCTCGCTCGGGCGGCAGACTGAGGGCTCCCAGGCTCAGGGAGATCTGCCAGCCCCGAGCCTCTCATCTTCCAACTCCAGCAGAGGAACATTTTTTGGCCCAGAAGCGAATCCCCTCCTGGAACTGGGCACGGAGAGCTTGCAAACTCATTTGGAAGAGGGTGGGTCTCAATATGTTGGGTATTTAAAATTTGAAACCGGTTCAGTTTCACTGCTCTCCAACTACCCCACGGAGCCTGTTTTTCGCAAATGCGGCTGGGCGGGCGCGCTGAGCTGCTTCCATCAGCGGACTCCAGCTACGAATCTGCGCCTTCTCACCGTGGAGTGATGGACGGTGCCAAGCTCCAGGAGTACCGAGCAGCTCTTTGGCCCGGGCCGGTGGGGCTGCATTAAGGTCCCAGCATCCCAGCGTGATCTGGGCACGAGGGTGCTCTCTGGCCCTCACGACAGGTCACAGCCCTGGGCGCCCTGCCCTGCCCTGTCCTTTCTTCTAGCTTCTGCCTTCTGCTCTTGGGCCTCCCTCTGAGGTCATGGCCTGGTCCTGCCTCTCAGACAGTAGTGATTGCCATGACCCCGCCTGCCTTCACCAGAGCTGGGTTCCGTCTCACAGCGTCGTGGGGCTGTCCTGACCATATAGCCTCTGAACCCAGGACCCTTCAGCGTCCCCCATGGTGGGTGTTTCTCCCCAGGGAGCTCACGTGGGCCCGGAGCGGAGAAACCAAATACCTCCGCAAGCGAGGAAACACAGCTCAAAGAACCCTTGCATTTTAAAACGGCACGTCTGGAGTTCCCGTTGCGGTGCAGCAGAAACGGATCCAACTAGTACCCATGAGGATGCGGGTTCGATCTCCGGCTTCGCTCAGTGGGTCAGGGATCTGGCCTTTGGGGTGAGCTGTGGTGTAGGTCACAGACACGGCTCAGATCCCACGTTGCTGTGGTTGTGGCTGTGGCCGGCAACTGCAGCTCCAATGCAACCCCTATCCTGGGAACTTCATATGCTGTGGGTGAGGCCTAAAAAGCAAAAAATAATAAAATAAATAAAATAAACAGCATGTCCTACATGTTAACCATCTTAAAAACAACCCCCCCCCACACATAAACCAACATCATAGATGAGCAACACAGTGAAAACTGAAATCTTCCAAAGTTCTCTGCACCCAGAGATGGCCATTATTAACACAGGGTACGTACAGCTTATCGAATTTCACCTCTGCAAATATATACATGTAAATATATACATATAAACAGTTTTCTTCAAACAAAATTAGCATATGCCCTACAAATTAATTCAAAAACTTCCCTATTCACTTAACAATGGACTGTATTTTCTGAAATGAAAATAGATCAACATTGAGTTTTTTTTTTTTTTTTTTTTTTTTTTTTAACCCATGGCATATGGAAGTTCCCAGGCTAGGGGTTGAATCGGAGCTACAGCTGCCGGCCTTCGCCACAGCCACAGCAACGCGGGATCCAAGCCGCGTCTGCGACCTACACCACAGCTCACGGCAACACCGGATCCTTAACCCACTGAGCGAGGCCAGGGATCGAACCTGCATCCTCATGGATACTAGTCGGGCTTGTTAATAACTGAGCCACGACGGGAATTCCCAGACTCTTTAAAAAGTGTTTTATGATGGGACTTTGTCCGTGGGCTCTGATTTGACCCCTAGCCTGGGTGCGGTCCTAAAAAAGCAACAAAACCCACAAAAAACAAAAACCTGAACGCCCAGATGGTTTTCAGGGAAGGGTTTTTAAAGGCAATATTTGGCATGAGGGCTATAGCTTGTGAACCTTCTTCTGATTGGTTGGTGGTGAGGCAACAGGGTGATGTTTCAGGAATCTTAAGCATCAACCTTCTGGTTCCAGCCACTCTGGGGTCCTACCCACGTGGGGTTGGCACATAGTCACCATCCTCCACCGGCGTGCAGAGTCTTTTATAGCTGAACTACTGGGGTTCTTTTGCTGCTGTTGTTAGGGCCGCACCCGCGGTATACGGAGGTTCCCAGGCTAAGGGTCGAATCAGAGCTACAGCTGTCAGCCTACACCACAGCTCACGGCAAGGCCGGATCCTTAACCCACTGAGCAAGGCCAGGGATCGAACCTGAGTCTTCATGGATACTAGTTAGGTTTGTTAACTACTGATCCATGAAGGGAACTCCTGAACTTTGGTTATTACTCTTCTTGCTTAACTTCTTTTCCTTTGTTTCCGAGTTCCCTCACTTCCCTAATTTAGTAGCTGCTTGAGTTTGCTCTTTGGAACTCAGGGGAGAACCTAGGAGGCTAAACCCTTTTTTCTACATCAAGAAACAGGAGACCCGAAGGGGCTTTTGTACCCAGGGCCCTATTCAGTTTCATTATTCCTGCTCCTAGGCTGAGGTGTCTCTTAAGGTGACAACATCATTTCATTTTCAAAGGCAAATGTCACAGTGAACCATGAAGTTTTCAAGTCCCAGCTCTCCAAGTGGCCACATCACAGACTGACTAGGTGGGGAGGAGCTGGGTGTCTGACCAGAGAAAGAAGAAGGAGAAAGAAGAAGCAGTACTAAGTACCATCTGGAACTTTCTATGTTCCCCCTATAACAAAAGCTTGCCTCAGCTGAGGCAGAATTTCTAGGGCTCTGGGGAGACCAGACTTTGCAGTGAACATGGCTGCTGTGATACTGTGATTTATGGTAAGAAATAGACATTTGGTCGTCCAAGTGGCATTTCCCATGATAAGGGCGATAAAGGTGTCTTTTGTGACTTTAATGAGGTGACTTTTGGGAAACACTTAGGTAACCCAAGGAGGGGGGCTGGTTGCCAAGGGAACTGACCGTGTGATTAGAGGGTAGGAACTTTCAGTTTCATCCCCCTCAACCCCAGGGGAGGGGACAGGACTGGAGTTTGAATCAATCGCCAATGGCCCATGATTTAATCACGCCCAGGTAACAAAGCCTCCATAAACACCCAAAAGGACGGGGTCCAGAGAGCTTCCGGGTTGGCGATCACGTGGAGATGGGGGGAGAGTGGTGAGGCCAGGGAGGGCATGGAAGCTTCTCGTCCTTTCCCCACACCTTGCCCTACGCATCTCTGCCACCTGGCTGTTCATGAGGGTCATGACAACCTGCGCATTGAGCCCTTAACCTGTGGGATCTGATGCTGTCTCTGGTTAGATGGTGTTGGCATTGAGTTGGCTCAGTGCTAAAGACTGCTCCCACCACCCCCCAACTTCAGACACTGGTCACAAGCACAGGTTGTCACCTGTGCTTCTAAATAACTGGCTACAAAGTGGAGGTTCCAATGACTTTCTCCTTGGAATTCAGACGCCAGTCATAAGCCTAGGTTGTCAACTTTGCTTCTGATCAATTGGCTGTAGAAGGGAGGTTCCCATGACCCTCTGCTTCCCTGGGTTGGATTAACTTGCTAGAGCGGTTCGCAGAACTCAGACATTTTACTTACGAGATCACCGGTTTATTATAAAAAGATATGACTCAGGAACACCTTTATCGCCCTTATCATGGGAAATGCCACTTGGAAGTTCCCAGGCTAGGGGCTGAATTGGAGCTGCAGGTGCCAGCCTACGCCACAGCCACAGTCACACCAGATCCTTAACCCACTGAGTGAGGCCGGGGACCAAATCTGTGTCCTCACGGACACTAGTTGGGTTTGTAACCCGCTGAGCCACAATGGGAACTTCTTATCTCGAGATTCTTAACTTGATTGTGTCCACAAAGACCCCTTTTCTTTTTCTTTTATTAAAGTATAGTTGATTCACAATGTTGTGCCAGCAATGACATTCTTTCTCTCATACTGTCTTCCATCATGTTCTGTCCCAAAGCCACTGGACAGAGTTCCCTGTGCTGTACAGCAGGACCTCATAGCTTATCCACTCTAAATGCAATAGTTTGCATCTACCAACCCCAGCTCTCAGTCCATCCCCCTCCCTCCCCCTCCTCCTTGGCAACCACAAGTCTGTTCTCCATGCACAAAGACCCTTTTGCCAAAGAAGGTCATTATCACAGGTTCCGAGCAGACATATCTCTCTTTTTTTAATCTTTTTTAGTGCCACACCTGTGGCACATGGAGGTTCCCAGGCTAGGGGTCGAATCTGAGCTACAGCTTCCGGCCTGCGCCACAGCCACAGCCACGCAGGATCCAAGCTGCATCTGCGACCTACACAATAGCCCACGGCAATGCTGGATCCTTTACCCACTGAGAGAGGCCAGGGATCGAACCCATGTCCTCATGGATACTAGATGGGTTCATTAACCACTGGGCCATGATGAGAACTCCCGGGCAGACATATATTTGGGGGGTGGGGCACCATTCAGAGCCCCTTACCTCTGTGAAGCTGGAGTACTGACCCACAGATTCAACTTCCCCACTGGCTAGGGTTGCCTCTGGCGACATCGGGCCCTACAGCACCGAGCCTTGCCCTCTGTCAAGCAGGCTCCCCACCCCCCACCCCCCACAGAAAGCCCCGGGGCAGGGAGGCCAAGGGGGAGAGGTAGCTACCTAAGGTGGGAACCCATCAGCCAGCCCAAGCACTGTCCACCATGGCTGCAGGCGAACCCAGAGGTGGCCCAGGGGACACAGCAGGCGGGAGGCACCGTTCAGGGGCGTTTAGAATCTGCCTCAGGGAGACGGCTGACAGAGCCTTCCTGCTCCGCTCTCAATATTCTCCCCCACCCCGACTCCTTAGGTGTCCTGGCCTCGCTCAGCCTCTGGAATAGATGAATCAGCAGGAAAAACTCTTGTCTGCCCAGAAAGCCGGGGAAAGATAGAGGCCCAGAGCCCCTCCCACACGAGCAGGCCCGGGAGCTGGGCTCTGAAGCGGCCCCGCCAATGAGGCTGTGCAGTTTTCCCCGAGCAGGCCGAGCGGAAGGAGGGGCGGGGTGGGGACGACGGGGTGCGGGTGGCGACGGGGGAGGGGGAGAGAGAAGTAATTAGTTTGATGAATCTTCTTTTCAAGTCGTTCTCTACATGCAGCTCTCACGGCGTTATAGGCTCACTGATGCATTCCCCAAGTTTTATGAATCCTTAAACACAGGCCATTTTTCAAAAGAGAGAGGTGAAAGGAATCATCTGCTGGCACAAGCCCTAGGTGTCCCTGGTCTGGAACAAGGACACCCGATAAGGCACCCCCCCCCCGCCCCCCGGGCCAGAGAGGGCTTTGGAGAGTCAGGATGAGGCTGAGGTCTTCTTGCTATACAACAGCCCCCTCACCCCCACTCGCACCCCGGCCCTCCCCACCACCCCGGCCACCAGAAATGATGTCCATTCAGAAGTTCCCTTCGTGGAGCAGGGGAAACGAATCTGACTAGGAACCATGAGGTTGCGGGTTCGATCCCTGGCCTCGCTCAGTGGGTTAAGGATCCGGCGTTGCCGTGAGCTGTGGTGTAAGTTGCAGACGTGGCTCAGATCCCGTGTGTCTGTGGCTGTGGCGTAGGCCGGTGGCTACAGCTCCGATTGGACCCCTAGCCTGGGAACCTCCATGTGCAGCAAGTGTGGCCCTAAAAAGCCAAAAGCCAAAAAAGAAAAGACAAGAAATGATGCATATTCAATATGCATCCACACTCTTCTTTGCTCCTGCCTGGTTCTCCGATCTGAGCATATAAGGCCAATGACACAGCCCTGTTCTCCATAAGCTCACAGCCCTCTCAGATGTGTGGGCCCGGGGAAGACGGGGCCAGTAGACCTTCCTCGCTAGGCTGGGCGGTGACCCCCCATCTGTGATGGATAGATTGCAAAATTGGCCCCATATTCTTCCCTGCCCTTTGGTAATGCTCTGCCACGCTGACCTTGAACTTGGACATTGACTTGCTTTGGCAAGTCACAAACAGTCAATGGTAAGTCAAGGCTTCAAAAGCACTCGCACAGTGGTGCTCATGCTTTGACTCGCTGCTCTTGGAATCTTCGGCCGCCAAAGCCCAGGCCAGCCTGCCGGAGGACCGGAGCCATGGTCTAATTAGCCCTTTGCTGCAGCCAACAGTCAGCCCCCAGAAGCTGAGCTTCCTGGCTGACCACAAGCCATGGGCCAGAGGTGGGAGAGGGCCAACAAAAGGCAACACAATCGGGCAGGTCCCCACTGGGGCACCAGGGGTGCAGTCCTACCAGGGACCACTGGGGGACCGTGGGTACCTCATGTGTCAGTTATTTATTTATTTATTTTTTGCCTTTTGTCATTTTATGGCCGCGGGTTTATGGCCGCACCCGC